>OW240912.1:218302294-218319764 GCA_933207985.1 Pelobates cultripes | reverse complement strand
TCAAGAATTATAATAAATATAATCATTACAATCATTACAGAAAATATGATGCCACTTGCGATAATTAAAAAAAAAAAATCTTTAAAAGTATTTTCTCTAAATAATAAAGAAAACCAGTTACAAGGAGTCGTAATAAGGCATATAAAGTATCACAAAGCCAAAAATAAAATGACAAAGATTAAACAAAAGAGTGGGAAACCAGAATAAAATGGGACACTTTTCGCCAAATGAAGTTGTGAAGGAAATGCAAGACCCATTGCAAGTAATAGAGCTATACAAAAAGGGTGTTACTTGCAAACCAACCAAAGAAGAGAAAGCAACCAAAGAAGAGAAACAAAAGACTCAGATACAGTGGAGTGTCATGTAGACCCATGGGTTCATGCAAGGCAAGAGAGTCAGATAATGAAGAGTGGATGTAATGCCTTCAAGCAAAGTGCTGCAATATTTAGGGTACTAAAAGAGGGGTGTACCAGGCTCTTTTATGTTTTTAGTCATATTCTATAAATTAAATAAGGGGAATTTGCAGTATCTATAAATTTAAGTAGAGTCCATTGAGCCTCATCTTGGGAGTGAGAGGAGAAAAGGACAAGAAAGAAATGGGAGAAGCAAAGGGAAAGATGAAAGAAGAAGACTACTTGTGCCTGCAGCCAAATGGCTAAAATAACGCAAGTGGTCTCTTAATGTAAAAATTTAGTTAGGCAGGGTAGGATCCATCAGCCATGGGTCCCATATTTTATGCAAGGATTTAAGTGTATCATACAATTGGGATGTCATCTTATCCTTTTCAATATATTGCCTGGCCTTGTGAATTGTCATGTCCGAAAGGATAATATGACTAGTTGGCAAACCGCCTTGCATGGTACTTGTACAATTATTGCACTGGTCGATAGATCAGAGCAAAAAAAAGCCAAAGATTCAGGGAAGTGTTTCTGCAACAATCTAAAGAGGATTATAGTCATGTTTGACAAATTTGGTGGGCATCCACATATAGAAAGATATGTGGTTTCTTTAAAAAAAAACAAAAAAAAAACTCATCAAGTGTCTCAGATCTACCTAATGTTTGCAGTTTGGTTAAATATTATTCTGTTGTTGGATTTGGGTGATTTGAGCTGCCTGAAAGTAGTTGGATAAATTAGAAAGTCCCAGTCCACCTGATTTCATAGGAATATATAAAAAGGATCGCCTAACCCTAGTCTGTTTGCCTTTCCAGATGAAATGAATGTTTCAGCTTGGATAGAAGTTAAGTCAGATATGTAGAGAGGGGAGGAGGGGGGGAGGTATGGAGTGCTTGAAAGAGATATGTAGATGTGCATATATGTTCATTTGCATCAAGATCACCTGCTCCAGCCAGGAGGCATGCCATTGATCCAAGTCTTAGGAAACCTTCTTAAGTATGGGTATGTAACTAATAGGAGATGCATATGTCATAGTTTGATTACGAGGAATACTTGTTATAATATTATATTCACACTCAAACAATTAAAAGTCCCTACTTTGTACTGGTAGGAATTATTTATTAAACAGCAAGCAAATACGTTTAAACAAATATACAAACAAATAGTAGAAGAAAAACATTGAAAAGTGTGCTATAAATGTTTATAAACTTAATGCAAACGTCCTTTCTTATTTCCTCCATTCTTGCAGCAGGTAAGCAGGAGGAATGGGCTTATTAAATGTGTCAATGTGAGTGTCTGCATGAGTGCTAGTGTAATAGTGTCAATGGGAGCCTGTGTATAAGTGTAACTATGAGTTTGTGTATCATAGTCACTGTGTCTGTGTGTATGTGTTATTGTGTCTAATTGCATGTTGTATCCATCTAGGTTTAATAGCATGAATCTATTTTTGCATGCTAATTGGTGTTTAATTGAGACTGTTTGTGTGGGGCTAGGTGTGCATGCATGTTAATAATGAGGTTATTGTATGTGGTAAGTTATATATGTCTGCAAGTGGCTAGTTGGGTATTTATGCATATGTGTGTGGTTAATTTCATATATGTGTTTGTGTGAACAATGGTGAAGGTAGGTGCAAGGCCCCACATATTTTTCATGACACTGCTTCTTCTAATTTCTACACATTCAACTGTACATGAGTCCACTGGATTCTACCTGGTTCTGCTGTGGGGGAATATGTACAGAAGAGGCCATGACATGTAAAGCAGGCCATCTAACTCTCAGTAATAGTTTACTAAACAACTGTTTACAGAGCGTTGCCATGGAGATATAGCTGTGATGTCACAGTACATGATGTAGGCCTGCCTGGTCATAACTATTATTACTGGGGGATCTTACTATGATGTCACACTGCAGGCAAATGTGAAACTCCAGTCTGCAAGCTAGGAGAAACTTGAACGGCAAGGATTAAAAAAGATAAACAAATCACTCTCCAAACTTGGAGCCCACAAAGATTTCTGAGCCATGATAAAAAAACAACAAAGGAAATATATGTAGTAGGAAAGAGAGATGACCGTTATTCATTGTTCATCTGCCATTTTGGGGCCAAGAAAGATTTTTTTCCTAGTTTGTTGCAAAATTGGAAGTGCTTCAGACTGGATTTTTTTACCTTCTTTTGGATTAACAGCAAAAACATATGTGAGGAAGGCTGAACTTGATGGACACGTGTCTCTTTTCCGCTATGTAACTATGTAATATCAGATACAAGTACCTTCTCTCCTAAAGAAACATGCAGAGTTATTTGCTAAAGTAGCATCTGCAGTAAAATGAAAGCTGAATGACAATAATTAGGCTGAAGTAGCCAAGTTATGACTAGTGATGTCCCGAACTGTTCGCCGAACGGTTTGCGAACGGTTCACCATGAACGGTTCGCCACGGACTCATCATTAAGTAAACTTTGACCCTGTACCTCACAGTCAGCAGACACATTCCAGCCAATCAGCAGCAGACCCTCCCTCCCAGACCCTCCCACCTCCTGGACAGCTCACTAAGAATGCAGCTTCACAATGAATGTAAAATGGATGCTGTCCAGGAGGTGGGAGGGCCTGGGAGGGAGGGTCTGCTGCTGATTGGCTGGAATGTGGCTGCTGACTGTGAGGTACAGGGTCAAAGTTTACTCAATGATGAGTCCGTGGCGAACCGTTCGTGGCGAACAGTTCGGGACATCACTAGACTTATGACAATAACAGAGTAAGAAAACTTTTATGAATAATGCTAAATCATTTTTTTCATTTAAGCCTGCTTGGGTTACTCACAAACATCCAACTTTTAGTGAATTAAAATCTGTATTGCGAATATAGTGCAAATTATACCACAGAATGCATTTGAAATGTTTTCAGGGCACTAGTCCATTCTAACAATACTACCTTTCACTGACACATGATGGCAGGCTTTAGCCTCAAAAAAAAAAAAAAAATAGAAACGAGAAAGAAAATGTATAAAAATGTCTCTAAATTAAAGCTCATTTAAATAAATTACTTAGCATGCTAAAATATTTATAAATAAATTATAGTTTAAGCAATAAACAGAGCAGTGGCAGAACTACTGCTGGTTCAGCCAGTGCGGCTTCACCAGGACCCGCAAACTCAGGGGGCCCATCGGGTGGCCCATGCACTTAAGGCCACCTGATGGACATCTTTGATCAGGGGCACTGTCAGGAGCTGAGGTCCTTTAACAGTGCAATCGGACCACTGCAGTGCCTGGAGAAAGTATTATTGCCTCCCCCCTGCTGTTGGGGGCCCATTGGGAAGCCCATACACAGGGCAGGTCTGGCCGACCAGCAGGTGCCCAATCTAGTGCTGTGGCCTTTTGGCAGTGCAAAGGGACCACTTTAATATGTGCACAGAGTGCTGGGAGGAAGTGACTACCTGTCACTTCCTCCCAGCTTACAGACTGCGCGGGCTGGGAAGGCTGAGGAAGCACAGAGAGGAAGGATGGAGCACGGGAGAACGTCAGACTTCCATCAGCGTCAACCAGTTTAAGGAAGTCACCTCCCTGCAACCAAAAGGTATGGAAGCAGGGGTGTGATTAACAATATGTCAATTGCAATTTGTGTATGTATAGGTATGTGTGTTTGTGTATGTATGTATCTGTGTTTGTGCCAGTGTTTGGAGGTATAGGTATGAGTGTCAGTGTGTATCTATGCATGTGGGCCAGTGTGTGTATGCGTAGGTATGTGTGTTTATTTGTGTGGGTGTATGTGTAGGTATGTATGTGTATTTGTGTGTGTGCCAGTGTGTGTATGTAGGCATATGTGTGTGTATCTCTGTAGGTTATGTTTGTATATGTGCTTGTGTGTACGTGCCTCTGTAGGTATATGATTGTATCTGTATATATGTGAAGGTATATGTTTGTATCTGTGTATATGTCTTTGTAAGTATATGTTTATATCTGTTTGTGTCAGTGTGGGTACATGTGTGTATCTGGGTGTTAGTGTGTTTCTGTGTCATTGTGTGTGGCCACATATATGTATATGTGCATACATCCCAGCATTCAAACATCAAAACTACATACAAATACACTCCGACTACCAAGAGCCAACATTACATGCAAACACACTGCTGTATTAAAACACCAGTATTATATATAAACACCAAACCTACACACAAATACACCCATGCATTCAAACACCAACAGTACATACAAACACACATCTGCAGTCAAACGCCCTACACGCATACCTCACTGCTTTTAAGTAGCAACAGTACATATTAATACACAACTGCATTCAAATGCCAACACAACACTCATAGACACCTTCATTTCACACACACACTTACTCCATAAATAAACATGCTCACATTCAAATACACAAAAACTGCTCTCAAGTAAAAGCCTACAAAGATGAACAATGGTAGATCCCCAGCTGGCAATGCACCCTAGGGGGTGGCCCAAAATATACTTAAGCCCTCTAACCCTCCACTACACCCTCCTATAACTCTTCTACAGCCTCTCATAAAACCACAGAGGTCATTGTGTCAGTGCAGTATGGCCGGTGGGAAGATGAAAGAACTTCCTCAGTGACCAGCCCATTTTCATGCCAAGGAGTCAGTAGCAGATGGCAGAGAATCCCCTGTGATCAGAGCAGGCACCTGACTACTGGGGGTGGACCCATGTGGCAAGTGCCTAGACTTAAGTGGCAGGGGAGCTTCTGGAATCAGTTTGTGTTCTGACTGTACAGTTCCTTCACCACTCTGCCCTAATTCTGGAAGCTGTAATATAACATCACGCAGCTCCAGCATCATCACCGAGCTGCAGGGAGCGGTGCAATCAGTACACAGAGCGATCCCTGAACCAAACCAAGAGACACCAAGGATGTAAATGAAGTAAAGTGTATAAGTTAAATAGCAAGAAGTTGTTTCACTGCGTAAACCAGGAATAGGAGATAAATGGTGTAACGGCTACCCCAGTTGGAGAGGGGGTATCAGCCGTTGGAGACGTCCTTCTTCCTGGCAAGCTGCTGTGTAGTAGTGGAGTTGCTTTATAACAACCGCTGGATCCAAGTAGAGAGCAGGGCAGAGCTCTTAAAAGAGCTAGTGATTATGCTGAGCAGGTTCCCTTTCAATAACGAGACAAGGCTACGTTTTGAAGGGTCAAGAAGAACCGAGGTTTAATGACAAGTACTCTCCTTTTATGCAGTGCTCCCATGCAAGGGAGACACCCACAGGCAATTATACAGTGACCAATCAAACAATGGTTACAACCCACAAATTCCCTCCCCTCTGCTTGGGAGATAATTGAGTTTCTAACTGTATCTAATCAAATTATCTCAAAGCTAAAAAATTATACTTGTTTTACATTCTCATAACTTTCTTATTTTACATGGTACACGAATAAAGATTTTCGGAGATGGTATATTTTTATGAACAGTACAACTTGGGGAACAATATATTCAAAGTTCGTGCAAATCCATTCGGTGGTTCGGGAGATAGTAAAAAGTCCCTTGAACCGACCGCACGCCTGTTAGTATGCCCAAAATCAGTTTCACAGATTCAGGCTGTGCGGTCGGTCTATCTTTCGTTTGACGAAAATCCCTATTTGCACAAACGGATTCATCCGTGCTTAGACTCATTGAATACATCTAGTTCGGGAGCTTACTTTACCGAAAAAGCGCTTCGTTCGGATGGATTTAGCCGAACGCACGGAGGATGGAAGTTTCAGCGGTGTTCACGTAAAATTCTAGCTGAAATGAGTTCCACGCGGTCGATGACGAAACAACGCTGAGTGCATTCGACTATCCAAAATGGCTGCCTGTTCGTGCAAATGGATGCAGACCACCGAGTCTATCAATTAAACCCATGGAGGGTTCGTGGTTTTCACTGTGTATTTACAGTCAGGGAGGTAAATGAGTGGCACACTTATGTTCTGGGTGGTCGGCCATTCGGTACAAAATTCGGTATTTGAACGTTCTTATATTGTATCTCCATTACACGAAAGCCATTATACGAACAGTCTTTGTCTTTTAAGTGCGGGATAAAGTGAGGAAGGGCAAGAAAATGGTGAAGGTTCCCAGGCACATTGTTGGGATATGTTACAAATGGTATTAAAGGAATTAATCCACTTAGTAAAGGCTTATCTCCTATTCGTGTTTCAAGCAGTGAAACAACTTTATCTTATTTTTTCTAGCCTCGGGTTGGGGCTTTTTATAACTCACCGGTTGTAGCAGGAGATTTGGTACATGTATTGAACTTACTATCGGTTTTACTACTGTATTCATTGCCCACAATCTAATTATCCTCTACTTTGCACTTTATTGCCATATCCTGTATAGTTTGTCTCCTCTTCCTACGCCGTGTCTCCCAGGACGGTGCTATGCCATTGTACCACCCAGGTTTTCACAAATTTTACTCTATAAAATAAAGTGTATGTTTATAAATGTGAGAGTGTTTGTGTATATGAATATAAGTATAAGTGTGCATATGAATATGAGCGCATGTGTATAAATGAATATGGGTTCGTATATGAATTTAAATATGTGTGTATAAAAATAAGCACGTGTACATATGGATATTTGTGTGCCTATATGAATGTGAGCATACGTCTGTATGAGCATGCACCCGGATTGTGCAGACCACATGTATTGCAAACGTTGCCACATGTTACCATGGCAATGCTCTATCCAGCTGCAGACCAGAAGATGCATCCACTGGACCACCATGGATTATTACCCCCTTCCCTGGAAAGGTAAGCAAGAAGGAAGGGGGATAAACAAATATATTTAAATTAAAAAAAATTTAATCTGCCCCACAACACACACTACAGCCCATCTCCCCAACACACTACAGCCCATATCCCCAACCAACATTATAGAACCATCTCCCCAACACACACACACACTACAGCCCATCCTCCACCCCCGCCAACACTGTCACAAGAGCGCCAACCATCCTACAAACCGCATCTCAATGAAGTAGTTTGGGTGCCATGCCTCTGTCTTTTTAACTCTGCAAATGAAAACAGTGCTGTTTAGTAGATATGGAAATGTTTACATTGCAGGGTTAGCTTGCCTCTAGTGGATGTCTTCCATATAGTCACAATAGGTGCTTACTCTCCAATAGCCATGTTAAACTGAGTATTCATTCAGATGATCCTTATGGGAAAAACCATTGATGATCTCAGCCAAAGAGGTGGGGCGTGAAAATGTTGACCGGTGCAGCAAGTCTGAAAGGTAAGTAAGTAAAGCCCTCACACAGACTGTCGTTAAAAACTATAGCGTTAAGAATAAATATTTGTATTCCTATCACTATTTAAGAATAAATATGTGTATTCCTATCAATACACATTTACAAGAAACATTGTTGCTCTTGCTACAAAATGAATACCTAACTGTTACTATGGAATTTCAAAGCAGAAGAACATTCAAGCATAAGAGGAATAACAAGAAATTACCTTATAGCAAGGGCTTTTCATAACTATGGTATGTTTTATGAAAAAGAAATATACCATAGAAGATTTATATTTCAATCCCCAATCTTGTGTAACAATATTGATTTTTAACCCTCATAGGCATGAATCTGTGACTGTAAGTACATGTTTACAAAAAAAGGAGAAAGTGAATCAGTCATTTTGGATATACTGTGCCAAGAGTTTTAATCCAACATATTTCTCCCTGGAGCAAAGGTTTCTCTCTGTCTCCCACTCTGTGTGTTTGGGTGACATGGTCGATAGCCGTGAATTTCAAACTTGTTAGTGGCTATAAACAGTTTGGGAACTTGGACTTACTGTCCTTATATTCTGTCCTGATAGTGGAGTTGTGGTTCTGTATTTATTCTCATAGGGATAAGTCTGTTTTGATTTTCTAGCTAAAACAAAACTAATATATACCGTACAAGATCCAGCATACTCACTCATTCACTAAAGAGCAACTTACGCTGACTCTTGTATGTTGTATGAACTGACCCCAGCAGCACCCTATATTGTATGCATGTTGGGGTGAGTGCCCCAACAAACTCGCTATATAGGACACAGATTTTAAGGTAACATATAGCATCATATATTTAAAAAATATGGTATTTTATTTTCTGCAAGGAGTAGGAAGTAAACAAGGTGACATGACAATATGTTACATAATCCACATAACTGGGAGAAACACAGGAATTCGAGGTTGAATAAAGATGAATAGAATGAAATTAGTGACCCCTAAACCATTTCAAGGGGCAGTGGACAGGTAATTACCCCAGGCACCTAAGGTAATAAATATGACAATTCAATACCAAGGAGCATAACCACTATAGCTTGCTGTAGTGGTAATGTTGCCACGAGTGCCCTGCCACCCTCCCCCTCAACCCCCCTCACTGTAAGTAGTCAAACTGCCTGTGGTATGTTAGACTCCGCTCCCTGTCGGCTCTCAGCTGCAAGGTGAGCAAGAATCTGATTGCACCCTGTCAATGAGCTAAGGATGGAACTGCAGAGGATGACTTCTTACAATCAGGGGGCACCAGAACACTCTGGCACCATAATCACTATAGAAAGCTGGTACTTGTAATGTTCCTTTAATACCACTAGAGAATTTGAATTGGAGAATTTGCATACCATTTGATAGTGACCAGCTCCTTACCCTGAATACAATACATGAATAAGTTCCACAGAAAATGTTATGTTATGAGGAAGAATAGAATCTTTTATATTATGATAAAAATGTCATAAGCAAACATAATTCACCACACCTCTAAACTCACAGTACAAGTATGACAGCTTTAACACACATGGCCAACAGGATAGTTCAATTACTCAGGAGATTATGCCAAAATTAGTGAATTGTGGCTAAAACATTACCTGCTGAAACCTCACTTATAATTCCTAATGAGGAGTACATTTTCAGCTTCGTTGTTGAGTAAATAACTTTCACTATCAGGCATTTAAAAAGAGGGCACCAAAACCAGGGTGTTGTAAGTTAAACAGAACATAATATAAACTTTTTTTGTTTTAAATTGTATTAATTTTATTGGTTCACCAAGGTATAGGCAGTAAATAATAAATAGCAACAAGTCAATATGACAGTCAGCAAGATCACTATAGGTAGATTAATATGTAAGGCATCTCCGCCCGACCAGTCACGTAATAATAATTTTTCATAAGAGACGTTAAAAATGAAAATGAAAGAGATACAGAAAAAGAAATGTAAATACACTTGTAAATTGCACAATGTATTACACACTATCAGGTAAGTAAAGTACGAGTAATGCTGAACCAGTAACAGACAAAGTAGACAAATTTGAATGGTAAGGGTAGAAGGGATTTGGGTCAGGAGTACGCTCTATCTCCTGGGGTTTTGCTCTATGCTCTGTGGTATATGTGTGCCTCTCTATTGTTTGTAGGTCGGCCAGCTGGTCACCTTCTCCGGGCCGTGGTGGCTCTATTATAACAGTCGCTAACATTGTCTATATACACCAACAGTTAATCAGTATACAATAGTATGATAAAGGATGATGGCAAATCTGCTCCAAGCCCTGTCAGTAGGCGTCAAATGAGAAGAACAAAAACTTTATGGTAAATAGTTGTAGTTTTGAGGGAATATTATGTGTTAGGCATGGGCAGTTGATTCCCAAAACTCATTGCACATGTTTATTGCTTTAAGTGAAGTGCATTTATGACCAAATTGAATTGAGATCATGGATTCGTAGGTCCAGCTTAGGTTGACCTGGTTGAGTAAGTGATAGAAATATACAAACACACGTGGGATTCAGCCAATATATTTAAAAGAAAAAAATTAATAAACAGAACATAGTGTAAACCCATTAAACAATAAAGAACACACGCTGTTTTAGATTGCACTCACAAGATGTTTGAATAAGAAGCACTCCAAAGGTGCCTCCCCCGAAGTAGATGGGGGCTAATAATCCTTCTCAGGATCAGGTATCACCATAATTCAACCAAACAGGACTCAGAAAGGTAGATGGGCGTATAAAATATGGTTTATTTAGTACTACATGTCCATCATATATGCAACATAGACCCTGTTTCCATGCCTCATCTCAAGCATTTGTTGGAGGACCTTGGCCAAATGCAATGGGTTTTGTTTGGTACCATATACCATCTATACAATATCTTTTGCTGCAGCTCCAAATGGGCTGATCAGGAAGTTAACTCCTTATGAGCCTTGTAAGCCATCTCCCAGTCTTCATCCCTTATACTGTATCCCAATTCACTATGCCAGAACTCTCTGTAGGTTCCTCTTGTTTGTTCCAATGTGCCAGTAAGCATGTTATAACAGAGGGAAAGCATCTTTTTAGGGGGCATGAGCTGTAGGCCAATTTCTTCCAACTCAGAGAGGTGTTTTTAGACAGGTATGATTTCAATTGAAGATAAGATAAAATTAGGCTAGAAAACAGGCTAAATTTGGCTTGAATATCTGTGAAAGGTTTATCAGAGATCAGATGTCAGAGTCCCCTTGATATAGCTCATAGATAACCACACCTTATAGATAAAGGTGAATTGAGAGCGGACATGGACAATTTTTGCCATTGCAGGGAATCAGGTGATGGGTGAAAATGTGCCACTGTGTTTAAAAGAGCTGCCTGATAGTAGGCTACTAGCTTTGGGAAATCCAGGCCTCCATTTATTACAGCTGTTTGCAGAATTTTGGTGGCTACTCAGACCCTTTTGTGCTGCCATGAATTGTACAAATAGATGAAGCATATTTCTCAACAATTCTTTGAGAGTCAGTATTTGCAATGTTCTGAATAGGTATTGGAGTTTGGGGAAAAGTGACATCTCTATTGTCGCTATGCGGGCCACCCATGAGAGGAATTTCCTTTCCCATGATTTTAGGTTTTCAGTGAATTATTTAATTAGCTTGATGTAATTCACTTCGTTAAATTCTGGTAGATGTTTTTTGTTTTTGATGCCCAGAAATGTTAGGGAGTCTGTTCGCCAGTATATGGGAAATGCATCCTTGAAATTATCCACCACAGGCTAGTGATTTCTAATGCTTGGGTTTTATTTTGTTTAATTTATTGTAGGAATGTGACCCATTAGTAGCAAAGAGATAAACTGTTGTGTTAATGTTAACAATATCTCGTCTGCGGAGAGGTGGAGCTTGTACTCACAATCCCCCAGACGAACACCACGTATAGCCGGATTCAAACAGATTGTGGCAGCCAACGGCTCCAGGGCTAGTATGAATAGGAGGGGAGAAAATGGGAATCCTTACCTGGAGCCACTGGATATAAAAAATGTCTCGAATATAAATCCAGCATTCAAGACTTGAGCAAAAGGACAACTATACAACACCCACACTACATTAAGGAATTGTTGGGGGAAATTAAATCTATGGAGTATCGTCTTCAAAAAGGTCCAGTTAAGGCAAACAAATTCCTCTTGCCTTAACTGGACATATGGACGTAGGATGTCTCTAAACTCCTTAAATTGTCTGCAATTTTGTAAGGTAGAACAAGATAGATTTGAGCAAACTTGCAAGGAGCTGTTTTTTTGCAGTAAGTTTGCTGTGGATCTGAAGGCTTTCAAGATTGCCTCTTTTGCATGAAAATAATGTTAACGAGCAAAAACATCTCTTCGGGCTGCTGCAGGTAAAAACTTGGTTTTCGCCACCCGATGTACGCGATTAACAAGTAGGACGTCTGTGGGGAAGAAATTCATATAGGTCTTCTGGAATGCCCTCAAGCTAACATTTTGTCTGCAAGAGCGGCCATCCAAGTCCAAGAATTTGGTATTGCTCCAGTTGCTTTTCCAGCCTCTGGACATGGCCCACCATGTCATTATGAGCTTCCACAAATCTTCCCATGCAGTTCTTTCCCCCAGATCTTGCATGTTCTTCCGTAGGTCATTTACAGATTGGTTTATGCTTTGAAGGATCTTCTAAGACATAGCGTTCACACAGGACTACAAGAAATCCAGCATTATTAACCTCCCAGAACAGGTAATACCTGCATTGGCAGGGTGTCATTCCCTCTGCCATCTTGGTCTCCCTCATGTAGGCCGAGGGTTTGACCTGCGGTATTCAGACCACGAATAAGCCCACCTGGTCTACCTTTTTGGGATTTTTTTTGTCCCTGTGTTGGGCCATCATTCCCTGCAAGCTCTTAGATCTGGTGGTAGCTGGAAGCACTGTGAAATTTGCTTGTTTGGACTGGTAAATCATGGAGCTTTAGAGCATGAACTGCCCATCAAGCTGTAACCGTGGAAGCATGCAGAAGCCAAACACAGAGAGATGGACACAGGTATTCAGGAAGTAAGAGGCCTTTATTCACGTACCGATCGGGTCTCAGATGAACTCCTGTTCCAAAAAATCTGAAAGAAGAAAGCATGGTGTAGATTCCTTTTGTAAGCAGCCTATCTCCTCCCATACAGTATAACCCCTCCTATATTCCTCAGACCAATCAGCACACAGGATATTCAGGATCACCTTATATGGGCAGACCACATGGCTTGTTGAAGACAAAGGAATTTATTACCCACTTCCACACATGCTCAGTATACTGATGACTCATTCAACTGTTTGCAATCAGATACTAATTAGTATATGCCATGTGGAGATTTCGGCCTACTAAATTTTGACCATGCTGGAATCCCATCACATTCCCCTCTTTGATGCCTCTGATATAACATTATTCCAGATGCATCACTAATCATAATCTACCAACACCACTCAAGTAACCATGAACCAGAACAGACCTTGTAATCATTCTAACTTAACTTTGTGCTCTCTCAACATTCCTCATCCCGATTATTCTTTCTCTGGGCTAGAGGTTCATACTTCCAGAAAGCCATTACATGAGCAGCTGTCTTTCTTTCTATAGTGCTCTCTATAACACTACATATAGATCTGACCACTAGTGGGAGTAAACAGGGCAGGAGGAAGCATAAGAAATATAATAAATACTACTCCTCCTACTAGTGCCTTAATCTCTCCAAACCAACAACTTGGGTTATACCCACTCCAGACCTGAGTAAGTACATGCACAAGTTTAACCATGTGACTGGTAAGTTCAGCCACTGCCTGCCCTTCATTGTCTATGTGCAGACAACAGTTACTTAGATTAAACTTCCCGCATATACCTCCTGTAACAAAAATAACAGTTTGCCTGAAAAGACTTATGGATTACAATGCAGTTCGGGACTTTGCAAGCATTCTCCATGCGAATGCTTACCTACCTCTAACAGGCCACCCTGACTGTTAATTGAGACTAATTTACCTCACTGCTTGATGGGCATTTTTCGTCCAAAAACAGATAAGCATTCACAACATACCTGATGATACAAATGGTGAGACACCATATGAAATGTTACATGTTTTTTCACTGACAATTATATTTCTGCACCAGGGAGAGCTTAGAACCATTGGTTCTATTAGAGAAATTTAGGGAATTTTTTTTCCAGCCCACCACGCCTTGCACCACCACCTATTTCCTTCTGTTGGCCAGCTTGTCCTGGAGAGGGTGACTCAGATAACTTTTACTACAGAGAACAATCAGAGCCAACAGAGAACAGTAAGTTTTGATATTTTACAACCTGCTAAATACTAACAGGACATTCACAGAACCACTGACTGACACAATGGATGCTGTTAAAGAAGACAAGATAAATCAAACAGAGGACGACAGAAATGCCACCAGAATCATAGCCACGTAACAGACTGAATCGTGATCTGAATCTGCAAATGTGAAGGAGAAGGATGAACAGACAGACGTGATACATTCACAGTTAACATGGAATGTATGAAAAATGAATCATCAACATCATTATCAGAAAGACTCTGGAGAAAACAGACTGAACCTGAATTATCTTATACAATAAGAAAGAAATGCAAAGATGGAAGCAAAAGGATGCTAGAAAATTGGTTATGGTGCCTCCTTCTTACAATCTGCAGCATTATCATAACATCAACCCTAGCTGTCGTTTTAAAACTGCATTGGGATTATGTTAACAAGCAGGAAGCACCTGAGCTGAATTGGACTGCACACTATACAAGTTCTGTGATCGTGAGGACTACCTCCAAGAACCATCTCAAAAGGAGAGACACAGCTCACAGTGAAATGATTGCTAATGTGACCCACACTGGTATTTCACAAGGAACCTATTGAGATCATTCCAAAAACCGATTATACATGAGAAAGATGTGATTGGACTATTACAAATCCTAATAATGGACTCAACGATGATGGCAAAGCATGCTGAAAACAGAAAAAGACAGGACAGATGCTTGTGAAAGACTTTGGATGCACCTATGAAGGTGATGCAAGAAAAGACTTTTCCATATAGTTTATCATTGAATGACTACCGCAAACAGCCTTCTTATGCTGAAAAGAACTGCTATGCTAATTCTGGACATTGCTATTATGTTTCCAGACAGAAGATGACCGGAAAAAGAAATAAAGGCTGATAGCTGTCAAGATGGAACATGGTACTGAGAAAACCTGATTGACTATCAAAGCACCTCACAGTACAAGACACAGATTGTTACCTACAACTCAGAAAAAGTGGTTAATAGGAAGGAGCAGAAGAAGAGGAATATAGATTTCCTACTGGAGTGAAAAACCATCCTGGAACAATATTCTGCAACAATGAACTTTACAATGACATTTGGTGGCATATGAATTTGAATTTGGTAGAAACACATCAATTAACTAAAGAAACCTTGATGCAATTAATAAATAATAACAATACCGGCTTACTAAGAGCAGATGCCCTGCCAAGAGAATGGAATATAAAAAGACCAGCAAAATCTTTCAGAAACCTGACATCATGGGACTCTTGTATTAAAGCATGATTTGCAGCTTTTCTTAAACTCTACATATTATGTACATACCTGCATAGCAAGGAACTCCTGTAAACATAAAGACAGAGACATTGATACAACAAGAAATCTGTAATGGTTCTGTTGCAGATGTGATCTACCGTCGTACTCCTTGCTCCTTTGGTATAACTATACCCATCAAAACGTTAAATGGCTCCATAGAATCAAACGACAAAGGATTCTTGCTATATTCTGGACTTCCAGGAATGTGGTGCATGGACAGAAAAATTATAATTACTAAAGCAATCATGCCATTTTTTTCCCTGTATCAGAAATGTGTCAGTGACAATGTGTAATATAATACAGATACTATAATTAATGGTATAAAATAAACACATAATGTGTTAATTACAAAGGTGGATAGACTTTGTGAAAATCTGTAACGCAATTGAAGATTATTGCTAAAATGCCATATGCAGCTGCAGTCTGGCCTACAAACAAATATATTAGACATACGTATAAGAGCATAACAGCTAATTACCAAGATGAATAATTGAATCATGATAGTTAAAGATCATACGATTACAATAACAACTGCAATAATGAATAATGTTTAAACTTTAGAAGAAAATATAAAATGTTTTTATTAAAACAGAAACTACTCGATATTCGTTTAAGTTTGCAGAGTGGTATAATTAATATAAGTGAAATACTTCAACAGTTAAAAACAGTTAAGACAGGCAGAAACTTTACTTCAACTATCATAAAGTTTATTATAATGATAAAAATATTCAGTTTGCCAGAGCTAAGGCCAATAAATGGAAAGTAAAAGAGTATTAGGGATTAACCCATCCAGGTGATATACATGATGATTTTGGAAATTCATAATTTAGGTCACCTATTGCAAACTGGTGAAAAGATATCAAAGATATAAATTCAACATCCATACCACTCTATGTATATATATATTAAAATACACGTAATCAAATATTTTATCAGTTTTTCAAATACAAAGAAAATGTTATTTGGTTTGTAATGGTTAAAGGTACATAAAACCACCTATACAAAGGTAGAGTTAAAATATAAATACCTTCAATATTGTATCTGAGTGCTTTCTTAACTCACTTTTAGAAATAATAATAAAAATTATAATCATCTTAAGCTACACCCAACAGCCACTGAAAAATATACTTAAACAATTAAGATTCACATTGTTAAGCATCCAATCTCACGAATGTAGCTTTCCACAATGGCTGTCAGATCTTGGTTAAAAAAAATAAAAAAATAAAAAATGTTTTCTAAGACAATTTTTGGGTGTTTCTGGTATTTTAAGCCACTAATAACTGTAGTTATTATATTTACTAATTATAACTTAGGGAATAAGTTGTCTTCTCCCTAACAGGACAAAGAAAGATAATTAACGTCATATTTCCAATTAGCAACTATTCTAAATAGATTGAGACATTTTGAATAAAGTAGTATTTTTAACATTTAAAGAAAATGTAATTTTACATACCATTCTGAACAAAGACGGTAAATACTTTGCTGCTTCAAATTATCCTTATATCTCTAAATCATATACAAGAGTGTTTATCTTTAAAACAAAACACTAGAAAGATTAACTATGTTACTATTTCATCTATCATTATTATACAAACTATAACAAATGTAAAGATTTTTCCA
Source organism: Pelobates cultripes (assembly GCA_933207985.1). Taxonomy (NCBI): domain Eukaryota; kingdom Metazoa; phylum Chordata; class Amphibia; order Anura; family Pelobatidae; genus Pelobates; species Pelobates cultripes. The sequence goes on along the minus strand of OW240912.1, from coordinate 218,302,937 downwards.
CAGATTTTACCTGTTAACATTTTTAGCACAACAGCACCTGATGTCAGTGAGATGTCTATCACTGAGATGTTACAAAGATTCCAATACAGCAAAAAGAGGTGTTCTTGAGAATCCACTTCGATTGCTGTATCAACATAACATTTACTATAACAGGATCCATGTCACTTAAGACAATGTCTTGGAAATGCTGTCAATTAATTGATTCCGTAAAAGAATATCGGAGAGTATCCAATCTATACACATCATAAACGGTGTAAAAATGTTTCATGGAAAAAATAAAAAGCAAACAAGCAAAGACAAATACCAACGCCATCACCACGGTGATAACAGATGATGCTGATTCAATATCTGCAACCAATTCTAGCCAAATACTTGGAAAGCTGGACTCTACAACCTATACTCTACAACAAATGCCCGGGCATTCTACAAACACAACCTCCAGCAATGTATCTAAGGAATGTAAACTTCTACAGGCCTTTAAAGACTTTGGATTACAAATACAATTACTATTTTTAACTTTGGATTACAATTCGTATCCGGATCCATCCAAAAATATCTTACTCTGGAACCTTGTGTTCTTTTCAATTCTTTCCCAGACAAAAGCTTTGCTCATTTTAATCAACCACCTTTACATGCAAAGATC
>OW240912.1:218181335-218299528 GCA_933207985.1 Pelobates cultripes | reverse complement strand
AACACACACCTAGTCCCTCTGATCACTCCAACACCTTACCAAGGAGCACTGTTTCAAATACCTCATTTGCCCCCACCCTGACTTTAAGCTGCCACACAGCTGCTTCATGTGGAAATACCTCTGAGTTTTTGTTGTTGTTTTTTTGTTTACTTATTTTTTTTTTTATTATTTTGTGTTTTTATTTTATTTATTTATTTTTTTACTTTTCTTTATTTTATTCTTTTCCTCTCTCTATTGGTTTTTTCCTTCTACTCCTTTTCATTAGATGCAATACAAATACAAACCTGCTCACTGGTCCTACTGCAAACCTGTGCTACAATAAGGAACTGTCATCTCATTCATAATCAGTGCCTATCAATCAGACTCCTGCAAACCCTACCCTGTCACCACTATGTCTCACCTCATTGCTAAATGACCACAACTATACAGCGCTGATGTTTGACAGCTACTCCTCTCATAAATAGTGGTGTTTCTATACCTACAGGGACTCGCAGACTGTACATACTTTGGTTGACTTCTATTATTCCTTTTAGGAGAGGAGAGGCGCAATTTTTTTTTCTTTTTTTTTTCTTCTCTCCCTCCACCTGAGGGGAGGTTTACACCTGTGGTTGAAAACTATCCCTTGCTGTACTTAACCAGCAGACCCCCACCAAGTCCTGAGTCACGGCAAATCCCCGGACACCCCTACGGGTTCTACCTTGCCATATCTCACCGGTAGACCTCTACTGCACCCTGAAACACTACAAAACCTTGGATACCTCCAAGCCCCAAATCTAAAATCCCTACGTGCAGGGGTCCTCGCATAGCTCCCCGATAGCCATGTCTGGACACAAAGGGAGGAGAAGCGAGAAATCCTACGCTGACAGCGCACCAGAAAAAGGGGTCCAGCTCACAAGAAGCGTTTTTCATTTTTTTTTTTGTTGCTTTTCATTTTCTCTTTTCCACCTACTATAACCTCCCTCCATCTCCACGTCATGGATAAATTCATTGACAAATCCTCCTATAAACGACAAAACAGCAAACCACAAAGACCTGCCAAGAAACATCCAAGGGAAACCACATCCTCACCTACAGCTGACCTTTCCCCTGCTGGCTCTGACCCCAGTGGGGATCCCCCTATGCCCTCCACAGCATCTACTTTCATCTCACAGCAAGCTTCAGAAACGGCCCGCGAAGTGTCAAATCTCCTCAAACCGATCTTTGATTCCCAATTCAGGGACATTAAAGAATCCATTGATAATTTATTTCAATCCCAATCCACTCAAATCACTCTACTAGAAACCAGACAAAGCGCAACTGAAGACGAACTGCACCAATTACAATCGAACATACGAAGACAGCACAATACTTTAACAACCCTACAGGACAAATTAGAGGTTCTCGAAAACCGGAGTAGGAGAAACAACCTGAGGTTTGTGGGCTTCCCTGAATCAATAAGTTCGGCTGACATTATCCCCACTCTTTAAGGCTGGCTAAAGGATACTCTACAGCTCAATACCCCCACATCCACTCCCATTGTTATTGAACGAGCACACAGATTAGGGCCCGATAGGCCCACTGACGCCACTAAATCACGACCAATAATAGCAAAATTTCTCAACTTCAGCGATACAGTTCGTATCCTCACAGCTTATAAACAACTGTCCCGACTCACCTATCAAGACAAAAGAGTTCTAATCTTCAAAGATTACTCTGTACAAGTCACACAGCGGAGACAAGCCTTTACTCCCATCTGCTCAGCAATGCACAAGAAAGGCATAAGATTTGCCCTGCTATAGTCTGCCAAGCTAAGCTTACGTATTGCAAATCATACTTTATCTACATCTTCAGTATCAGAGGCCACCACCTTTCTCCAGAATGTTCTCCCGAACTGGGGGGCGCCTTCACCAACCTCCTCAGCCGGATCCTCACCACATAGGGAGGAGTGATGAACCCTCAGCTTTCACTGTTATTTGGTTTACCTATCTGTATATAGTTTGGGCCACTTGGCCTTCCACACACCGGACTCACTGGACTCCTTGCTTACCTCTGACTCTGTGACTCTCTGTCTGCTTGGGCTGGGAAGGGCGGAATCCCCTTTTATACTACCAATCACAACTATAACACCTTCCCCGCCGAGGTATCGGCTAGGAAACCAATGTCTTCTCACACAAGAACTTTCTCTACTTCTACTATCAAATTCTTCTCCTGGAATGTAAAAGGGGCAAACACGCAAAGAGAAAGAAGATTTTGACATATTTAAATAAACAGCAACCGCATGTTACCCTTCTACAGGAGACTCATTGGTCACGATCGGCTGACACGCAGCTCAAAGCTCCTTGGATCCAGTCCTGTATTACAGCTAAATATAAATCCAAAACACAGGGGGTGGCGATCTTACTGCACTCAAGCCTTCAATACGCAATACACAGATGCGAGGTTGACCCGAAGGATCAATATGTAATATTATGTCTTACTGTCAACTCATTCTGTTACTGCATTGTGAATGTTTATGCTCCTAACTCTTCATCAGGGCCTTTCTTTACACAACTCCTGACCCTGCTTGCTCAAATAGATGTAGATCAAGTAATAGTGGGGGGGGATTTCAATGCGGTAATGGAATCGGGCAGGGACAGATCCTCAAGAGGTGCGACTCCTCCCACAGACAGTGACCGCAATCTCTTCCAACTCGTGTCCACCTATAATTTACACGAACCTTGGAGGATACTTTCCACTCCCTGGTGCACAATTCCTTCTCTAGAATAGATATGTTTTTAGTGACCCCAACACTCCTACCTATATATCAAAAACAACCTTTGAATCGATCGTGATATCTGACCACACACCCATCACAATGGCAATATCCACCCCTCCAACTCCCCCACACACTAGACACTGGCGCTTCCCTGCATATCTCACGACTCAGCAACTGTTCCAGACTCACTTACAGACCCACTGGGCAAACTTTCTGGATGATAATCTGGAACACGTGGACGAACCAAAATTACTCTGGGAGACTTCCAAGGCAGTTATGAGGGGACAGATAATTTCCTATACCTTCTCTGTTAAGAAAAAATGGCAGAACTACTACTGTAGAATATTGCATATTCTATGTTTCTATTGATTATATATATGGATGTGTGGATTGACATAAGTAACAGATGGTATCAATAAGTCACAAGGCTTTCTTTGTCCGAGAGCTCTGGAATGTGGATTCGGGGTTTTGTCCTTATATGGCTAGAGGTATATGCTGACGTTAGTATTAGCACATCTATATAGTATCAGAGGGACACGAGGTCGTGCTGTCTTGGCTTGGCTCTTGGCTCTGTACAACGATGTAACTCTCCCATCAGAAGTCCAGCAATTACCATCTGCTGTTGAATGTCCATAATCCTGTAACATCCTTTATTATGTTTTATTATGTATCCGTAACAAAGAATAAACCTGAAGAAACCGTAAGTCAGATTGCGTATTACTACTTTTCAATAATATAGACATATATTATTGTGGCGAGCATTTGGCCCAAGAATATATATACAAAAGAAGTATATATATCAATCAACTGAAGACAAGAAGAAATTAAGAAGATTCTACATTATCACCATTCCGTTCCAATCAAAAGTACATTTTACAACTACGCGGTCCTAGAAGCAGATTTCAAACAAGCTCACACGAGATATATAGCTAATCCATCTGACGTTAACAAACAAACCTTGATGCTAAATCCACCCTAAACACTTACATAACTAACTACGCCCAATCAAAATTAGACTTCCAGACACAACACTTCTTCAGATGGGGGGGAGGTCCGGGGAGTTGTTGGCCCATATGGCCAACCCTAAACCAGGTTCAAACCAATAATAGCAATCAATTCACCGGAGGGAGTCCGGTCCACTGCTCACGCAGCAATTAATAAAGCCTTTCATGACTAATTAAAAAAAATATCGACAGCCCCGACTGATCAACATGCTCAGGGTATGGCTTTCCTAAAAAATCTGGACCTACCCCACATAGACGAGGACTCCCGGGAACTACTTAGCGGCCCCATCACTGAAAAAGAAATTCATATAGCTATCGCTTCTCTTAAATCGGGTAAAGCCCCACGCCCGGACGGCTATACAGCTGAATACTATAAAACTCTGAAACACCAGCCCCACCCTTAAAGCCCTTTTTGACCAAATCTATCTGAAAGGACTCTCAATAGACTCCCTTAACCAAGCACGTACTGTGCTAATACAGAAACCAGGTAGGGATGCGGAGGATTTGGCGTCTTATCGCCCTATATCGTTACTCAAGTTGGACCTTTAAATCCTCACTAAGATCACTCAAGAGTTCAATCATTTCTACCCGGGGCCCTCACGGGTCACCAACTGGGGTTCGTGGTGGGAAGAAAAATGGTCTCGGGTGTCCGGAGGGCGTTGGCGGCTGTGACGGGTGTTATGGGGGGGAGGTGGGCTCCCCCTTGCCTTCCCTTATCAGCCTCGACATTGAGAAGGCATTTGATAGCATCACTTGGCAACACTTGATACGCATTCTCAAACTGTGCTACTTCGGGCACATCTTTGTGACCTTTGTTAAAAACCTACAGCACAACCCAACCACATGCATCAGAACAAATGGACTAGATTCCCCATATTTCACGCTGGGACGAGGGTTACGACAGGGATGCCCGTTATCACCCCTATTATTTAACCTAGCCATAGATCCCCTGTTGCGAGCCCTTGAATCAATGCCGGGCTTCAAGGGCATCCCATTGGGAGATGTCACTATGAAGGCCTTGGCCTTTGCCGACGACATACTCCTATATACCTCTGAGCCGGCCTCCTCCATATCACCTATCCTTGACCTACTTGACAAATTCCATATCCTGGCAGGACTCAAAGTTAACTGGTCAAAATCTAGTGCACTACATCTGGGGAGGGGACTGCCTCCTAGGCTGCCAAGGGATGTCCCACTGAAATGGCAAACCTCGGCCTTACAATATCTAGGGATCAAGATCCCAAGAAACATTGGTCAACTGTACAAACTGAACATTCCTCCTGTTCTCTCCTCCATCTTTAATGAATTGGAACACTGGCACAAATTGCCCCTCTCATACATAGGACAGGCCAATCTTTATTAACTAGTTAGTTTGCCAAAGCTACTATACCCACTTCAATTACTCCCAGTCTTACTCTCAAAAAAAGATGAACACCTTCTAAACCAAAAATTGAGGCCCTTCCTCTGGCAGGGGTCGAGGGCCAGGCTGAGCCTAACTAAACTTCACCAAACCAAATGTAATGGAGGACTTAATCTCCCAAATGCCAGTGAATACAGTATGGTGGCTCAACTCCCGCATGCGCTCGACTGGATCCAATCGCAGTCACAATACTCAGACCTAGCCCTGGAATCCTTTCTGGCGCAGCCGTATTCGCTGCCAGTACTCCTACACACACCACACAACCTACTTTCAGGTGACATTCTCTCAAACCCTGTCACGATTAAGGCATGGAAGATGGCTCGGGCCAGCATGGGGGAAAGCCCGCTATGCTCCATACACCTACCCCTGGTCAAGGCGGGGTCTCGGGTCTCTGAATTCCTTTGTAAATTTTGACACAAACAAATTTCTCACCACGGGGTGCCTGAGGGGGCACTTCCCGGACCTTCCCATACCCTGGTTCGCATACTTTCAAGTACGACATTATTTTTACAAAGTCAGTAAACGCCTCACGCCCTCCGACTGGAGTAACTCTCTGGATCGTCTTTTATGTACCACAAACCCAGCATTTTACTCCATCTCTACCCTCTATGCCCTTATACGATACACACCCGATTGGAACACACTAAAAACGGGTCTGGGGAAATGGAAGACTCATTTCCCCGACATCACACCTAAGAACATCCTCAACTCACACTACACTCAAAGTCAACTGCTCCCCATGGTTTCGTATCGAGACATGCTCCTGAAAACCACACACTACGCATACTTCATGCCACATCGACTGCATCTCATGGCAAGGAAGGACTCCTCTACCTGCTTTAAATGCACCCACAACAAAGAAGATATGTATCACTGTCTGTGGGAGTGTCCCATGATCCAGAGAGGTTTCTGGAGAGAGGTTATACAATACTTAACGAACAACAATATGATGCCCATACCATTGAATCCCAGTTTCCTACTGTTGGGACCCGTACGCGGTGACCCCATACCTAATAGACGCTTTTCTATGATCATAGCAGCGGTGGGCCGCAAAACCATTCTTCAGTTTTGGAACCAGCCATGCAGTCCAACACTCACTTTATTCTTAACCAAACTCAAATTCCTTTTTAAAATGGAATGGCTTCATACCCTAACCAACAAGGAACTTCTGGTAAAAAAAAAATTTCTCACGTAGAAATGGTACATTTCTACGCTAGACACCTCCTTCCAATCTAGAATTAGAGCAACTTTGGAGTACACAGCATGATTCTCGACCGAGGTGTTGGCTGGAAGGGATCCATTGGGCGTGCTGCCCAGTGCCACTTATCCATAAATCTATATACGGCTCCTGGGGTGCAGGGATGTCCAGTGGACCGGTACTTGTAAATAGTTATTGACTTTGAAAAAAATCAAACCTATATAGATTCAAGGGTCGCAGAACAATCAAAGCAAGGTAGACATAAAGAGCATACGATTATTAGATAAACATACCTAGAGCAAACCTGTTAAATGTAGTAAAGCAGCTAAATTTTTATGACACCCAATACAAAATGTCATTCTGACATGTAACGCTGACTATATAATCACTATTTCATTGCTCTACACGTTCCTCTACCAACTCAACACACTCGGATGCTGATCACACCCCACGCACATGTCACATCCTATGATAAAAACACGCTAACAAAGCCCTTGAATAACACTGCAACAAACACAACCCCACTCCAACACAACATGTTGAAAGCAACGCACCCAAGGTTATTTGTTTGTTTTCTGTTATTGTTCTTCTTTGACTATAAAAAAACTAAACCCTGACAGAGAGCGACCATGTCAACCACAACAACAGGAAGAAAAATCTCAACAAAATAACTCTCAACTTTCTTTTCCTTTCTGTAATATATAATTGACATATGTACTATCATATGGCTTTTGCATAAGCCTAAAAATTTTACTTTACCATACGATCTGCCATTGCAAAAATAAAGATACAAAATAAAATAAAAATGACTACGCCAGAAAGCAGGTGAGGTCATATTCCAAATGGCTTTAAAAACCACATTCTAACATTAGGAAAGGTTATCTAGCAAGGAAACAGTGGAATGGAAATAGATCTGAACAACACACTCATGGGGAGAACCGACCCAAAGTGCTGGGGGACACCCCAATATCGGGAAAAAATAATGACAAGGATGGTCAAGAAAGACACCCTAACACTCCAGACAGAGTAGTAAGGAGGAAGGAACCAATAAAGAAGGGGGGAGGAAACACCCGTACACCAGATTGGAGATTGATACAAAGGGAGCGGAAAGAGAGACGGGTATCACCTACACAATCAACCAACATCCCTACATACAATAGGTTCAACCCCATTAACAGATCCCCTAGAGAGGAAGATTTTTGAAGAACCTACATCAAAGATTGGCACAAAATAACACTGAATACAGGGAGATCCCCGGGAAAGAGAAGGAGAAGTCTGGAGGAAGAGGAAACAGAGGAGGAACTACTGTACAAAAAGAAATAAGAGAAAAAATCCGACCCCAGAACAAGGTGACATTTTTAACTTAACCAATCGCACCTTGAACCCCTCCTAAATTAGACTTCTGAATAAAAGATTAAATTTGCCCCCACCAAACCTCTGGACAAATTTAGAGAAAACTGTGTCTAAAGAAATTCTTCATGAAAGACCAGATTGAGAAAGGGAGTATAGAGAGGGAACAAGATAGGTTCAAACATATGAATCTAAAGGATACCTTCAATTTTTCCCGAGCTCATGCATCTCTGATGAAATTTTAACTTTTGATAAAATGGTCATGTTTGATATAGAAATTTTTTTATTTATACTCAGAGGATAGGAAGACCTTGAGAAATTTCAAGGAGGATGAAACACTGGTTAAAAAAACGGCAGATAAGGGAAGGGGGATTGTCCTTATGGAGAGAGAGGATTATGTTAGGGAAAGCATGAGACTTTTGAGAGACAAACAAACATATAGGAAGCTCAGAGAGAGAGATCGCACTCATGAAATGAAAATATTATATTTCAAATTGATTGAAAAAGGTAAGGAGTCAGAGATTCTAAATGAGAGCGAATCTAAATTCCTTAATATACTTCACCCTAGGATACCAGTCTTTTATCACCTCCTGAAGGGCGACAAAAATAAGGACAATTTCCCAGGCAGACCCATAGTGTCTGGCATCGTGTCTGGCTCCTTTTCAAGTAAGCTATTCCAATATATCGACCAATGTCTACAACCAGTGGTTACGAGAGTGTTCTTAAGATCTTGGAGAACCACCAATAGGAAGTGGGATGCTACTTGGTCGATGTCAGCTCTTTGTATACCATCATCTCATACAATCGTGGCTGTATGGCAGTCAGACGCTTTCTAGAGGCATTTGAGGAATTTCCCGAGGACCAAATTGAATTTATTTTGGAGGGAATTCTTTGGATTCTTACTCATAACTACTTTTAGTTTGGAGAGGAGTTCTATCTACAAATTTGTGGAACGGCGATGGGCACTAGGTTCGCTCCCACTTATGCTAATTTGTTTATGCCATTGTGGGTACAAAGATTTGTATATGATAACCACAGACGAGATGCAAACCTGGTGCTGTATTGCTGTTATATATTTTTTTCATCTGAAAAAACGATTTTTACAATTTTTAACATTTTCAAATGACAACGACTGGAGAATAAGTTGCAGAGCACATATAGTACAACATGTATTTATTTTCAGGACCTGAAATGGACGTTAACAGCTACATAGAGGAGAACAGCTGTCACGTCTCTCCGTGGCTGTTAAATGCCCCAAAAGCCCAACTCCTACGAATTCGAAAAAATTGTTCGGATAAGGGAGTATTTAAAGAACAATCCCTGAAAATGGTTAACGATTTTAGACAAAAAGGTTACCAGGAAACACTTTTAGAAAGAGCTTATGAGGAGGTCATTCAGAAAGAGAGAAAATCACTACTTGAATATAAACTACCAAATGAGACCAATGACCAAAAGAAGATTGCTTTCACCAGCGATTTTAACTGTAAAAGCCATCAAGTAAAAATAATTTTTAAGAAATATTGGACTATTTTGAAAACTGATGATGTTTTAAATAAGATACTCCCAGATACACCAACGATTATTTACAAGGGAGCACCGAAGTTAAGGGATAACCTAGTAAAAAGTCATATCAGAAGTAGAAAGATAGAAATAAACTTTTTTAAAGAACCAAAACAGTTTTATGAGTGTGGTATGTGTAGGGCATGCAAGAATACAACCTCAAAGAAAAGACACATAACAACCTTTAATAACCCACAATATGAACAGGTGACGTTTCCTATTAAACAGCTTATTACTTGCCACTCCAAAAGAGTCATCTCTTTGATTACTGGCCAAACCCTGAACATGAGGATAGAAATATCAAGAACGGTTTTGACAAGCTTAGCCTCTCATCCCATTTTTTTTTAAAATAAATTCTTTATTTATTTCCATGTTTTGATTTTTTCCCCCGGTTTCGGGGTGTGGGTAGGGGTACATAAAATAAATGGGGTCAGTTGGGGAGTACAAAACGTTTACATTGCGAGTCAGAATTGTTATATACATAGATTAGAATTATTTATGTTGTAACCTGGAACATCGTTTTGTGACTCGTGGGCATTTAGGTTTTTGTGTGTCTCGTGGGTGGGGGTGAACTTGTCGTCTTGCAGTCTTGTGTCTTTCCTGAACATCATCGCTGTCCTGTTACATAGGATGATTTATTGTTGCGTATCTCTATTTGAGTGGGGGGGGTGGTGGTGGGGGGGTATTGAGCAGAGCTGTCCGTCTTTTGGGTGGGGTAGGGAGGTCCCTATGATGGTCTGTCGGATGCATTAGGGAGTCATCCCTGGGTGTGGGGGGGGGGTACGGATGGGAAGAGGAGGGGTGAAGAATCTTCCTCAACGGTCAGGCCATGCCCCCGCCTCTCATGCCATTTTAAATATAAACATAACAACGACCCAAAACAACTACAATTTGTAGGAATAAAAAAAATATCAGCTGGAGAGGAAAAGACATTGTTAAAAAAAAAATGGGCTAGCAGGAGATGATTTTTTTTTTTTTTTACAGACCCTTATTCCTTTTGGTTTGAACAATGATTTTGAGTAATGTCACTTTTTATGATCTTCTTATATTATGCCTAATATTAGATTCCCCCCCCTCCTGCCCCTCCCCATTTTTTTTTTTTTATCTATGCATAGTTTTAAGTGTATTTTTAAGTATGTTTAGGTTTTTATATAAATTTTATGACCACCTTAAATATATTCTTAATTTTTACACATACATGTTTAAGGGGGATGGGGTTATAAAGTATTTGTGCTTTTTAGAAGGTAACTGTTACTTGTTCTCTCTTTTTCTCACCTTTTACCTTTATTTTATAATTTTAAACTTTCTTATATTTGTAACATGTTGCCTACTCCATTTAATTCATGTTTTGCCGATTTTCTTATTGAGGGATACCGATATCGATATTCCCTCTCAGAGCAGCCTAGAGCACACATATAGTGCCCTTACCAATCAACATTATCATTTTCCCTTAAGTTAAGCCACCTATTCTTTACAAAAGATGGTGGCATAAACCTGGAAGCAACGCGCGCTGTGGATGATGCAACGTTACTTCCGGTTGTTCATTTAAGAATGGTATAGAGGGGTTTCAGAAGGAAGTGACAATATTGCTTATAGACTGAACAGATATCAGCTGGGGAGGTTACTTACCCCCAGAATCCACGACCCTGATTGTATAAAGGCGAATGCACGGACCAATTGAAGAAGAGGGAGCCCTTTTTAAAGGAAATCAGCATTCAAGCAGGATACACTGATTGAGAAAGCCTTAGGAGAGGGTGAAACTCGTATTGGAGGAGGAACAAGGACATTTTGTTTGTATTCTTGGCAGCTAGCTTTTTATATTAACACTTTGTTTTTAATTGCTATGTATGTGTAAATAAATTATATAGTCCTACAAGTCACTCCTGCCTGCTTGCTTGGAAAGAAGGGTTGTGCACCCTCATAGGCACAAAGCGCTATCACCTTGAGCCAGGCTTAAAGGGTCAGGAAAAGGTGAGCAAGGTATTTTTTATGTTATATTCATCTTAGAATATTTGAATATACTACATCAGAAGTCTACTGGTTTCTCCATTTCTTTGTTATTTTATATATATACTAACCAAGTGGACAGAAGAGGGGATTGTGTCACCTAGGACACTTCTGCCCATCCGATCTGAGCTGGTCCTAGAAGGCTCATTCCCATGTGAGTTGTACCATTGGACACCTATTGTCCACTTATATATCTGACATTATCACACTATTAGTCCCTTTTTTTCTCCATTTTTGTAGACCAATCCCTACGTCCCAACATAAGGGTAGGTGTATTTCGTCGTACACCTTACATGATCCAAAGCAAAAAAAAAGTGGAGCATTAGCATGTACCTTTGTCTAGGGCTAGAACTAAGTAGCCATGGGTCAGTGATTGGAAAGTAAAGGGGCTCCACATAAACAAGCCTCCTAAATAGCAATAGTTCGCCCATATCTCAATCACATTGGCAATGGCAGAGTGGGAGGGTAAGAGGATTGTGGGGAAAATGCCTTATACCTAATGTCTGCTCCACTACCACTGAGAATATGACATGTCATAGATGGGAGGAGGGTACTGGCTAAAATCCAGATGGAACGTTGCTGCCATGGCATTGTCATGACTACATGAACACTATGTGTTGTAAATAAATAGACCAAATGAGCTACTCCTCGTATTGCCAAGCAATGAAGGCCCTAATGGAGTTAATATTTAATGCTATATCTATTGACAAGTAAGCATTCATTCTTGCAGTTCTAACATTTTGTACTTTTTTCCCCCCCTCTAACTGAGAGGAACATTTTGTCTAACAGCACTTTTTGTATCTAGCAATTTTTTATCATATGTCAAATATTGTAACTCCTTTGGTTTTGTGTGTACCCTTTCAAGGTTGAGAAGCTTGTTTTCACATTCTTTTAAAAGTCTATAAAAAAAAAAAGCATGCTTATAAACTGAAGTTGTTATTCAGTGCACATGCGTGTTTGAATTATGGCTTCCCGAGCTCAAGTGTGTAGTAACCGAATCTCAGTGTCTGGTTTTGGATGCAACAAAGAAATATCTCCCCAGGTAGAGAATAGATGCCTCAACAGTCCTAAAGGAAAATAGATCTGACAGTGACTTGGCAAACAACAAGACAATATGTGTTCTATATTTCACCATATCACACATTTGAAGCACTTAACACAAATATCTGTGATGTGAGTACCAAGCTTTAAGTGGGCAGAGCCAATTGCAATGAATGAACAAAAGACTTACTATCATATCAGCCTTATCAATCATTCCAGTATGAATGGACATCACACTATATGGCTGAGTAATGTTCTTGTCATGATTACTGTGTAACCTAACACTCAAAACTATATTAACACAAACAACGTATACCGGACCTTAGAATGGCCGGACTTAACATTAAAGAGAATGGTCAAATAACAAGCCAAGGTCGGGGATACAGAATGAGACAATCCGAATAAACTAGCCAAGGGTCAGGATACCAGAAGTAGGGAAAATCAAAAACATAAGCCAAAGTCAAAAACCAGAAAATATACCAAGAACGCGCTCTCTGTCAACCAACAAGTGCAAACCACACAGGGCACTGAGAAAAGGCATTACACGGTTTAAATATGCCTCTCAGTGCTGTGATTGGTTAGTACATGACCTTTGACCCCAAAACGTGCGTGCGCCTCGATATTGTGCGGTCACACACACGCTGGTGCAATCTTTAATATAGGCAGTGCGCCCTTTAACAGTAAGAACGCCCTTAGAACGCCGTACCCGCTGGGACCTGTCTTCTTGGAGGATCAGATGGCACTCCGCCAAGATCCAGGTAAGTAAAACTTTTCATTTTCGCGTGACCGCCCTGCTAGTATGCGGCCTAGCACTGATTAGGCACAGTAGCGTCAATAAAAAAAACCTGCGCCGTGACAGTACCCCCCGCTCGAAGACCACCGATCGGGAGGGTCGGACCAGGTTTGAGAAGAAACTTGGCATGGAAGGATCGAGTAGACAACCAGCTTGAACCTCAATCGCAGGAACTCAAGACCTTTCTTCGGGACCATAACCCCTCCAGTCAACTAAATATTGAAGAGAACCACGGGACAACCTGGAATCAACAACTGAACTGACATTGTACTACTCTTGACCATCAACAACCACAGGAGAAGGAGGAACCAAAGGTTCTTATGTTCTTACTACAAACCAAAGGTTTAAGCAAGGAGACATGGAAGGTATTCGGAATATGAAGATTAGCAGGAGGGGCAAGAGAGTAAGAAACAGGGTTGATCTTGCGAAGGACATGAAAAAGGCCTATGTATCTGGGTGCAAACTTCATAGAGGGTACCTTCAACCTGATATGTCGTGAAGAAAGCCAAACTTTGTCACCAACCTTGTACATAGGCGTGGCACCACACTGCTTGTGAGCCTGACATTTAAATTGAGCAGCAGCAGCAGCGTTTAAAGCATCATGAACCTGAGTCCAAGTGTCACGTATGAGATTCAAATGAAAATGAAGAAGTAATGGCAGTATTGGAAAATGCAGTAGGCAAGACAGTAGGATGCTGACCATTAGTAACAAAGAATGGACTTAGACCTGGGGAATCATGAGTGGTATTGTTCCCAGCAAACTCAGCCCATGGCAATAAATCAGACCAATTCTCTTGCGTGCTATTAATGAAACAACGTAAGTATTGTTCCAGGGACTGGTTAGCTCTTTCAGCTGCACCATTATTCTGTGGATGATAGAATGAGGAGAACAATAACTCTATACCCAATTGTTGCTGGAAGATCTCCAAAACCTAGATACAAATAGAGAACCCTTGTCAGACACAATATTCAGTGTGGAATACCATGTAACCTGAATATCCCCTTTATGAATATGTGTACGAGTTCTTGGGCGGTAGGCAGCTTCTTAAGTGGAATGAAATACGCCATCTTAGAGAACCGGTCAATGACCATTAGTGTGGTGTTAAAACCTTTAGAGACTGGAAGTTGGACAATAAAGTCCATAGCTAGAAGGGACCATGGAACATGAGGTATAGTAAGTGGTTGTAGCAAACCACATTGCTGTCTATGTGGAACTTTGGAAACAGCACAAACAGTGCATGCTGTGGCATACTATCTTATATCCTTTTCAAGACAAGGCCACCAAAACATTCTGGTGACAGCACGTTAGATTGCTGTTACATTGTCATGAAATACCCTCAATATTTATTTTCTCTCTTTAAGTGATATGTACAATTTACCCTGAGGTTTGTCAGTGATGATCAAACGAGGATCTTTAGAACCCTCCAAAAGATGTTGCCATTCTTTTAAGGCCAGGATGATGGCTAACAGTTCTCTGTTGCCCATATCATAGTTTCTTTCTGCTAGCAACAGCTTTCTAGAGATAAACCCACAAGAGTGTAAAGGGGTGTCCTTTCCTGAGATAGAACAGCACCTACCCCAGCTCCTGATGCCTCTACCTCTAGTATAAAAGGTGTGCTGGTATCAGGGTGCACTAATATGGGAGCAGAAGCAAACAAGGTCTTGAGATTATAGAATGCTTCTTTAGCTTCCTGTGACCATATGTGACAGTTTAAACCCTTACGAGTTGGGTTACTAATGGGGGCCTTTAACAGTAGAAAACCTACGATAATAATTGGCAAAGCCTATAAAATGCTGAATAGCTTTCTGTCCACTGGGTAGGTGCCAGTGCAGAACTGCCTCAGGTTTTAGTGGATCCATTTGGAAACCAGAAGCAGAAATCACATATTCTCTGTCTGATCAAATAGGCACTTTTCAACTTTACAGTATAACCCTTTTTTTAGTAGTGTTTGTAAAACTTGTTTTACATGACCGTGCTGAGTAGAGAGATCAGAAGAATATATGAGTATATTGTCGAGATACACCAATACAAACAAATAAATGATATAAGATCCTGAAATATGGCTGGGGCATTACATAAGCCAAAAGGCATGACTGAATATTCGTAATGCCCATTTCTAGTATTGAAAGCGGTTTTCCACTCATGTCCCTAATTATCCTTACCAAATTATACGCACTCCTAAGGTCGAGTTTGGTAATAACTTGGGCACCTTGGAGTCTGTCAAATAATTTGGAAATGAGCAGTATAGGATAGGCCTTTTTTCTCAGTGATCTTATTTAATGCCCTATAATTTATACAGGAACATAGATCTGCTTTCTAGATACAAAGACGAAACCAGCACCGGCTGGAGAAGAAGATCTACGTATGTGACCTTTAGACAAGGACTTGTTTATTTATTCCTCCATGATTTTTCTTTCTTGAGGAGATAAGGTATATACACAACCCTTAGGGGATATAGTACCAGGAAACAAATCAATGGAGCAATCGTAAGACCTGTGAGAAGGTAAAACATCAGTGTGTACTTTGTTAAACACTTCTTTAACCTCCAAGTAGGGGACAGGAACCTCAGTAGAAAGAGGAACAGTAGTAGGTACATTAACCATACCCAAGCTCTTAGAAACAGGTTGAATACACTTAAGTCTACATTCACCACTCCATTCTAGAATCTCACCCTTAACCCAATCAATATGCAGATTGTGCTTGAAAAGCCATGGAAAACCAAGTATTATGGGACAACAAGAAGATGAAATAACTTGGAAGGTGAGAGAATCCTTGTGTAAAGCCCCTATCGTTAAGGTAAGAGGTAAGGTTTTCTGTGTGATCAGAGGTTGGGACAGTGGTCTACCATCTATGGCCTCAATGGCCAAACATGTGGTTCTTTCTTTGAGCGGCACTACATGGTTGGCAACAAACAGTTGGTCTATAAAGTTTTCAGCTGCACCAGAATCAACCACAGCATCACATGAGAAATTTACATTATTGCTTTGGGCAAAAACAAAAAGCATAAACCTATTATGAGGCATACAAGGGGACATATACATCACACCTAAGGCAGGTCCCCAGACAGTTCTTAGGTGCGCCAGTTTTCTGGCCTAATAGGACAAACTATTCTCCAATGACCCTTTTTTCCACAATATAAACAGAGTCCTTCGTTTCTCCTATATAGTTTTTCAGCCTCGGATAATCTCATCACCCCTAATTGCATGAGTTCGAGTTCAGGTTCAGGAGGGGGAGATGGAGCAGGTAAAACAGGAGTGGAGAAACAGGGGACAATAGACAAGTTGGATCGTCTGGTTCTATTTCTGGTTCTGTCTGTCTCTTAGACAGTTATCAATATGCATTGTGTAAGTACAGCAGTCTCATCAAGTACTGCATCAGACAGATCTTCGTAAAAGGCAGTGATTAAACCACTGTTAGTTCAGTCGACCTCTGAAGCAAGGGTATGAAATTCAATGGCGTACTCTGCAACAGCCCTATTGCCTTGTTTTATACGCATGAATGCTTTGGCAGCAGTTTTCTCATTACCCAATGGCTCAAATGTCAGTTTAAAGCAAGGAATTCTTTATCATCATAAGCTATAAATTTATTGCTCTTCCATAGAGGATTGGCCCATGTTTGGTCCTTACCTGTCAGTTGCTTCATTAGATAGCCTAATTTGGATCCACCAGAAGGGAATGATCCAGGAGACGCCTCAAAGTGATATTCTATTTGATTAAAAAATCCATGACACTCCTGAGCATCGCCTCCAAAATGAGGAGGAGGTGATAAGGATACCGAAGACACCTTATACACAATAGGAATACTCACAACGGGGGGGGGGTAGGAACTGACAGTGGATCATCGGGCTGAAGATGAACCATATGGACTAGGAGCGTTTGGAAGGCCTGGGCAAATTGATCCATGCGGTAATCATTTTCCTCCAGTCTCTTCTCGCACACCAACATGTGTTGACATAATTCTGCAGGGTCCATGTCCTTGTCATAATGTCACGATTACTGTGCGACCCAACACGCAAAACTATATTTACACAAACAACGTATACCGGAAGAATGGCCGGACTTAACTTGAAAGAGAATGGTCAAATAACAAGCCAAGGTCAGGGATACAGAATGAGACAAACTAGCCAAGGGTCAAGATGTCAGGTGCCCTGCCCCAGCGCTGCTCGTGGCGACTTTGCTTACCCCGTCACCACAAATGGCATCATCTGGTCCGTGTCTGACGTCTGCGGCTGTCCCCGCCACCGCTCTCCAGACTGGCAGTGTGTCTGATGTTGCACGCTCCAGAGCAGCATGCTTATATGTGTGCCAGTATGTGATCTTCCAGTTTGAATTCTCATTTTAGTAAAAACACTGTGACAAGGAGATAACTAGTGAAAATGAGATAAGCTGAAAAGTCAGTTCATTCAAGGCATAGATGCAAATAGGAAGAAGAAACATTGGAGGTTATGTATAAAAAAAAGATTAATATTAGTGTAAAGTTGACCACTCCTCAACTCTGTTTGCGCTTTCAGCTTCTGCAACAAAAAAAACAAAAGTAAAAAAAAAATTTAAAAAAAATATATATATATTTATTTTTTTGTATAACTCTTAAGCCAAATATATATTATATAAATTAGGGGTGCCCAAAAGGTAGCTCCCCAAATGTTTTTAAACTTTACAGCTTCTAAAGGCATGCAAAGCATCATTGGAGTTGTAGTTCTACAACATCTGGGGATCTACCTTTTGGACACACCTGATATAAACCGTACAAAATCCAGAACACTCATCCAGAAGCTTAAAAGTTCAAAAAAAATTATGTTTAAAAAAAACAAAACAGGAATGAGGTAAAAGTAGCGGTAATCTAGTTACAGGAAATGGTCATCTGCATGAGCTTGTCACAAAGCCAATGTGTCCCATACTGTAAGCACATTTAAGAGAGTGCAGATTCCTGTTTCATATATATGTGCTCTATGAATGTTATAACAGTGGCGGATCTGGGGGGGGTGGGCAACAGGTCAATTGTCCTCCCAGAAAAAATAGCGCCGGCCCTGCTGTTTGCTTTCACAGATCGGAGGGAAGATCATCGATCTCCCTCACCGGCCCACAGGCACTTTGCTGGGCAGCCGGCAGGGAAGGGAGAGCGGACCCAGGGCAGCTCTTACCTGCAGCTCCTCTGGGTACACCTCCCGCGAGCACGAAGCATTACCGCGGTTACCATGGCAATGTTCCGTTCTCGTGAGAGTGAACTCTAGCTGAGCTGCAGGGTAGAGTTCACTCTCACCACTAGGACTGCCAGGGATTGAAGCACTCTCCCCCCTCCCAGGCCACAGGTAAGAAGGGAGGGGATATAAACTATATTTATTTACTAATAAAAAACTTATAAAAGATATATATTATCTATAATCTGCTCTCCTACCCCTAACCCCTCACACAAACAATAACTCCCTACACACTGCACCACACAGCCCCCAATACACACACACTGCATCCCTCACACACACACATTGCACACCTCACACACACACACAGACACACACACTACTGCTCTATCCTGACCGACCCCAGGTAACTTGTCAAACTGTTTTTTTAAACGTATATAAAAAAGCCCAGAATGCAACAGAAGTGAAAAAAAACACTAGTGAAAGTGATCCTCACAAATACACAGAAAAGAACTATGAATACAGAAGGTATTGAAAACCACACAAAACAGGTGTATGAAATAGGAAAACAGTTTGACTACTTACTCTGGGAGGGTGCCACAGCACTACTGGTACTATAACCACTACAGAGAGCTGTAGTGGTTATTGTGCCTGGATTGTTTCTTTAAATAATTTGCCAGTGACACTCCCGAGATTAGGTTCTGGATCCGCCCCAGTGTTATAAGTGAATTGTTTTTAACAAGTGTTTATTACTCTAATGTAATAGAAAAATATATTAAAAAGTGTATAAATGCACTGAAGCACAGTGAAGCTCCCCTAAGGAGATTTTTTTCCACGATCTTACAACAATAGACAAACTGCAGGAAGTGAAGTAGAATACTGGGATCTGGAAAAGGTTATATCTAACAGAGTCCCTCTCAGTGTCCATTACAGAGTGTGTTAGAAAGAGTCCCCTCCAGGCCCCATTGTAGTCTCCCAATGGAGTTTTATGGGCTTGGAGGGGATGACTTTCTAACAGAGGCCATCTCAGTGTCCATTAGAGAGTTTGCTAGAAAGAGTCCCATCCAGGCCCCATTAGAGACTACAATGGAGGGGACTCTTTCTAATGGGCCATGGAGGAGGTCTTTCTAACAGAGGCCATCTCAGTGTCCTTTAGCAAGTGTGTTAGAAAGAGTACCCTCCAAGCCCCATTAGAGACTACAATGGAGACTAATTGGTCCTAAAGACGGGTCTTTCTAACAGAGGCCATCTCAGTGTCCTTTATAAAGTGTGTTAGAAAGAGTCCCTCTCTTAGTATCCATGAGAAATCGTCGGTTTAAAGAGTCCCCTCCAGTTCCTGTTAGAAACTAACATGGAGTCTAATTTGCTACAGATAGACTCCAATCAAAGTTTAGAAATATCTCAAATATGATCCAGAGTCATAGGATTCATCTGAGCAAAATTTCAAGTGTCATAGCAAATGGTCTGAATACTTATGTCAATGTAATATTTCAGTTTTTTTTTCTTTTAATAAATTTTTTTAATAAGTTTTCAAAAATCTGTTTTTCTTTTGTTAATAGGGGGTATCGAGTACAGATTAATATGAAAGTAAAATAATTTAAACAATTGCAACATAAGGTTGCATCATAAAAAATGTGAAAAAATATAGGGGTCTGAATACTTTCAGGAAACACTGTTAAAATCATAGAATTATTTGCAAAAGAAGACCAGCCACACTGTATACATTTCAGGATATAAACTTTGTAATCTGTTTGATCCAAGTGAGTCTGTAGCTTTTGTTTTAGTAATTGTATTGTTGTTAGTATTGCCATAGATGATACCTTAAAGTGATAGCAACACATGGACTAATTTGAATTGATTGTTCATTTTTTCAGTGTTTTTAATTTCTTTATATTTGTGTTTTATCATGAAGCCTAGGTCATAAATGCTAAAAATATTTTATAGATCTTTACAGTTTGTGGTTTTCTTCACACCTGTTTTTAATTTAAAGGAAAATATTTGTTTTCTTCTTGTGAAATACGAATCTATTCCTAGTCACACACTAACAATTTTTTTCATGCAAACAAGTCTGACGTGTTTATGATCTCAATAGTTCTTTCCAAAATGCAAAGAACGCATGAATATAACACAGAGAATTGGTGCATTCTCTGCCTCGGGCAGTGAAAATACTCTATGGTTAAGTTTTTGAAGACAGAGAACATTGGGCTGGAAGACGTGTTGGTAAAAAATTAGTTGTAAAATCAGCTCTTGATGAAGATTTGAGTGGGCTACTGGCACGATGGGTCTCTATGTTAATCTCTGGCTGGTACTTGCACTATCTGATCTTATTTTTGCAGGTAAATGTTTTAACTATTCAGTTGTCTATCCTGCTGGTTGAAGTTATGTACATTACAATAAATAAGATAGTTTTTTGATTCAGTATAGAAGGGCTAGATTTGTAAAACTGGAGAGTTAAATTTTTTTTTTTTTTAAAAAGAACTATTTTGTGATACCATTAGCTTATTCCATGCTTATAGACATGAGCCATCGAGTAAAATTGTAATTGTAGTAAACAGCATAATTACAAAATCAGATCCTGCAAAGTCATAGAAATCAAATAATAAAATTAAAAGCATTCCTGTTATTAACAGTGATACAAATAAGTTATGGTTAACAATGTTAATTATAAATAAATAGCTAATACTGAAGATAGAAGTGCGCCAGATGTAGGACATGTTCAAAATTCACTAACACAAATCTGGTTTTAGTAGTGATGGCTTCCATTCTATTCAAATCTATAAAATGTCTTGTTTAGCAATACTCAGGGATATAAGTGAAATATAGTATATATACACACATTTTGTTTAATAGTCTACCTTGTAAATTGTTTTGATATTTTTTTATATTCTCGCTTGTTGAATAGATGTCAGAATGTCATAGGATTTACCTAGCTCCTTATTCTAAAGAGACTAAATGTTGAGATACTGTATGTGCCTGTTAGTGATAGACTGCCACACTTATTTGTTTAAATTACATTATGCTTAGGTAGATAAAACATTTTTTTTTTAAATTCTTTATTTTGATGTGCCATGAGTGAAAAACATGTTTATCATACACATCAGTGTAAATTACAGTGGTCAATAATCATATTGTGTTGCAAAACTTAGCACTTTTTATATTAAAAATGTTATATGCGTGTGTCCCTAGACGGTTTCGAGAGGCAGTGGTGAGTTTAGGTGCCTATGGTGGGGCATGAAATCCGTCACCTAGAGTGAGAAGGGGTAGTGGTGATGTGATCCAGAATGGGTACTATTGTTTTATGTCGATACATAAGTGTATACTGGCTGTCTTCTGGAGAGTAAATTAGTGAGGTAACACTCCTGGATCAGTATGGTGTAAGTGTAGAATCTGTTTTTTGCAGAAGAAGTGTAAGAGTAGGTTATATCGAGGCTTTTCCTTCAGGAGGAGGTGTGCTATATAGACTACGCTGGAAGGGTTGTAACTGCTATTGCAGACTTCCTAGGAGACTGTCCCCATCTCCAGGCCTTCCTTCGGAGTGATGATAACAAGTGTATGCCATTTGCCTGCAATAGAGTTTCAGTAGTCGTTCCAAACTCTCTAAAGCCTCCTCACATCCAATGAAAGGCAACCACTTTAAAGATGCATATTAGCTAAAATCTATATTTCGCCTTGTATTTGCAGGTGGCATAATCCAACTTGAGATGGATAGTTTAAATAAGGTATAGCAGTTTAAGAGAGTTAGGAATAATTTTTTTTTCAAAAATTCTTTATTTTTGTAGTGCATAGATACATGACAAGGACATTTGCAAAATATCAGAAAAATATATAAAAATAATCAAGGTAAAGAGATATACCCCTCAAAGGTTAATCACAGAATAGACTGCATATTTTTTGATGAAAATGACTAAAACCCAGTGCTAGCAGATTAAAAGCAGAAGGAGTGCACTGATATAAAACGAAGCCTATGCATTGATTGCTAAGCTAACAGGAGTAAAATAAATACAGTAAAGCAGATACACTGGTTTTGTACACTGGCACTAAAGCATGTTGGTGATAAGGAAAAAGATAGAGGTATGGCATATCACACACACGAGAAACCTTGGTTGAGGTGGAAAGGTCACATACTATTCCTCAAGTGGGGCTCTAAATTCGGCTAGCCCCTTAGCCAATGCCTCTCCTTAAGACCAGCATTGTGAGTGTGGCAAGAGGTGCAAGGAAGAGCAGCATCCAAACAGGACAGAATAGGTGAGGTGTGCCCTAGTCAGATATTGCAGAAAGATAGGTTTGCCCTGGAGCAGCCCCCTGTAAGGTAAGAGTAAGGTCGAAGACCGGTGAGGGGAATGGTGTCACACATATTTGCAGCGGCATTCGCACATAACAACGCTACACACCACTCCTCCCAGCATAGCCCTTTCTTCATTACATGTGGTAGACATCTCCTTGTTATTCCTTCTCAGTTTCATGAGACAGGATTACCCGCTCTTGACTGCCACCTTCATGATCTTCAGGATCGGTGGAAGCTTGCGCATGGTGCTTTGTCTTTGGCTTCCTCTCGTCATAAGACCTATGCTGACAAACGTCACTCTATGGCACCTAATTATGTTGTTGTTGTTGACAGGGTCTGGCGGCATTCCGAAATGGTAAGGGGAATGCCGCCGGTCTCATATCTTTCCGGCCACTGCCCGCCAGGTCCGCTCATGCCCGGGAGCGGTCTTGAACGGTGGGCACGTCACGGTCTGGCAGCATTCCCACGTGGTTATGGAAATGCCACCCATCACTCACCCCTGGTGATGGCTCCTCCTTCTCTCACAGCGGCCGGGTCTGTAAACATTAGAGACGCCGGTCGCTGCAGCTTTGTTAGATTTAAGGGTTTTTTAGTTAACCCTTAAAGTACCATATTATGATTGATATGTGGTTGTGCCACACACACAAGCCTACGAACACATGATTCCCAATCAGGGAGTGCCTTAGACTACTTAAACCTGTTTTGTCCATTTCTCTATGCCCTATCGTGATTTCCATTGTGGTTATCCAAGAGCGCGTTCCTGGTATTGATTCTAGTGTTTTTTACCTTGGCTTCAGTTCTGACTATCCGATCTCTGTATTCCTTGACCTTTGGCTTGGCTCCTGACTATTCTGTAGTCTCCATTCCTTGACTCGTGGCTTGTTCACTGTCTTCGTGATTTCTGCGTATTGTCTTTATCCTGGTTTTTTCCTTTATACGTTAAATCCGGCCATTCTAAGGCCCGGTAATACATATTAGGATTTTCCTTTATATCTACTTAAGTTCTGCGTGTTGGGCATCAGCTATTCCTGACAAACAGCACCACTGCACCATGCTTGGCAGGTGCCTCTTCCGCCTCCTCTTTCGGGCATATAAGCATCGGTTATAGAGGAGCTCCGTCTCTCGGCAATCTGCCTCCCTGGAAAACCAGATGGATGTTGCCGTCGACCAGGGTATTCCTTCCAGTGCACATCCGACAGCTCCAGCGAGAGATAATCAGGAATGGTGTAGGCTGCCTTCATGCTTTGCATGTTCCACAAGACAGGGGGTGCTGTGACTTCTACACAGAGCTATAACTGTTCCCAGAAGGCCTCACATATGCTGTTAAATGCTGTCAATAGATCCAATCGAGGCCCCACAGAGTCATGCTCTGTCGCCATTTTGGGTGCCAACAATAAGCCCTGTCAAATTTACTGTGTGCACAAGTCAGTCCTAAAGTTAATTACGTAGCTTAGAGTGCCGGGATATCCCTCACCGGCAGAGATGATGACGACGAGGTTTCTCACCGAGATGTTCTTTAGTAGATTGTGGGTAGAGGGAATGTCCGCCTCCCTCACTCCTGTGTTGCAAGGTAGACCGCAACTAGGCCGCAGGCTTGTCCCAGTAAGATGCTGACTGGATGAAATTATGCCAAACGCACAGATTAGTCCCCCCGGGATTGTAGTAAATCAGTAGGGTCATCAGGTGTCATCTCCTTGGAGCAAAAAGTCAGCTTAAAGGGACACTATAGTCACCTAAATTACTTTAGCTTAATAAAGCAGTTTTAGTGAATAGATCATTCCCCTGCAATGTCACTGCTCAATTCACTGTCATTTAGGAGTTAAATCACTTTGTTTCTGTTTATGCAGCCCTAGCCACACCTCCCCTGGCTATGATTGACAGAGCCTGCATGAAAAAAAAAACTGGTTTCACTTTCAAACAGATGTAATTTACCTCAAATAATTGTATCTCAATCTCTAAATTGAACTTTAATCACATACAGGAGGCTCTTGCAGGGTCTAGAAAGCTATTAACATAGCAGGGGATAAGAAAATCTTAATTAAACAGAACTTGCAATAAAGAAAGCCTAAATAGGGCTCTATTTACAGGAAGTGTTTATGGAAGGCTGTGCAAGTCACATGCAGGGAGGTGTGACTAGGGTTCATAAACAAAGGGATTTAGCTCCTAAATGGCAGAGGATTGAGCAGTGTGGCTGCAGGGGCATGTTCTATACACCAAAACTGCTTCATTAAGCTAAAGTTGTACAGGTGACTATAGTGTCCCTTTAAGAGACTATATTGTGAGAAATCTCCAGGAGCTCATGCAGTGTGCAACCACTCGCCATGCCAGTCAAGCGCCGCCCCAAAGGGTGCAATCATTTTGAGGTACGAAGAGAGCACTGCTTTCTCTTTAGCATTGATTGAAGGTTTCGTTTTTTTTTATCATATAACAGTGTTAATTTGGGGGGCAAATTTCAATTTGTTTAAATATACTTAGGGATTAAGGAGAGAGCGCAGGTAACTTTTTTATTTGGTTTTTACTATATGTATTAGCTGATGTGTATTGTGGTCATTGCTGCCACCCAGGAGTGATGGGAGTGAGTGCAGGAGTTTTCTTTCTGTATTTGTATTCACTTTTTGTATCACACAGCTAGGTTACAATGCTGCCGCCCATCCCATGTGTTCCCTATTAAGGGTTAATAAGTATATAGGGGTGTGGCGGAACCAACCTCGCTACTGGGCACTGGAGAAGCCTGGTTGCTTGCCTGCTCCCTCTGGACTATGGCCCCATGTTAAACGCTGTTCTTTTCCCCTTTAGAAAGGCTTGTTCCCCTTTAGAAAGGCTTGTTTGGTTACCGCAGCTTAATTGGTGAATGCTGGGAGGCCGCTTTTCGTATAACCGAACACGTGGCAGCGGCCATCTTAAACTCCCGAATGGCCAGCGGTGTTCAGCTACAAATCTATGGAACTCAAAACAGACACTTATTTGCATGAACACCGCTGAGCCGCCGACCTCCCTTCTCCTACAATTCATACGAACGCCGCCCGTTCGGTACTTTCCCTATGTAAGCAGTGTTACCACAGATAGCTATGCCATGGAGCCCATTCGTGTAACGAAAAACTATGTGAAAGACTTTGGCTCCATGGTGATTTAACTGTATGTAAGTGATCTACCGCCATTCGGTAATAATGTGCGCTCAGATCTAAACTATCTGGGGATATGTTGAATGTATATGTTTTATGTAGTAATTGTAACACTGTGTAATTTTGTCTTTTTACTAACAAGTGGCTAATGGAATTTTGCCTCTGTCCTTGAGAGTGACCTCGAATGGAGTATAACCCGAGGGTTATGCTGGGAAGCTGAACTAGAAGAGATCCAGTTTCAGTGAGGAGAGGGACTCCCCAGTGTATACCAGCGTTTGTGGGACCAGGTAGCTCAATGGAGGCCGCTTCTGGGGGAGCAACCCAAGGCAGAGTGGGTAGGCTGCATGGAATCCCTAGTAGAACAGGAACTGGTACTGGATAATGCCTACCGGGTGCTGTGGTGGCACGCAATACATCAGGATGCCTGGCTGTCGGAGGGGGCTTCGCCGGAAGGGAAGGACTATGGTGGCCCTAGTCTGATATGGAGGGCCCAGGTGGCAGGTGGAGATGGGACCGAAGCCTCTCCACCGGCCCTACAGGGATGCTGGGCAGTCGGCCCAGATCTCCAGCAGCAGTGTGAGCCCCAGGGAGCTGAAGGTGCCGTCCTTCCTCCCCAGCGGCAGTGTGTATCTTTGGGAGAGGAGACAATTGGTCTCCCTCCCAAGCAGTCCAGTGAGTTACAGGGAGAGAAAGGTGCTGTCCTTCCTCCCCAGTGGCAGTGTGAGTTACAGGGAGCTGAAGGTGCCATTCTTCCTCCCCAGCGGCAGTGTGTATCCTTAGGAGAGGAGACAGTCGGTCCCTCTCCCCAGCAGCCAAGTGAGTTCCAGGGAGCCGAAGGTGCCGTCCTTCCTCCCCAGCGGCAGCTTATTTCACAAAGGGGAGACCTTATTCTCCCAGATGGGGCAGATGGGACCGCGGTCTCTGCACCCGGTCTAATTGGGTCCGGGACAGCCTGTCCAGATCCCCAGCAGCAGGACTGTTTATCGAAAGGGGAGACAGTCGGTCTCCCCCTCCAGCAGCAGCACCGGCTCAGGGAGAGAAGCCTACTACCCCCTCCTACTGTCTCCGGCAGTCCCCCCCCAGCTGTGATCAACATGGATCGCCGGTCCAGGTAAGTCCAGGGCTCCTATTTGCATTGATGACAATTTTTTGTCAGACGTACCTAGTACATCAGCAGGTTTTAAGGGGATATGTATTTATAACGTCATTCTAAATTTATTTTCATTTAAATACATTTGTATATTAATATCAAAATACAGTAAAAACTAAGTTAAACTGATATATAATTTAAAAAAATAATGTTTTCATTATTTTTATTTTATTGTTTAAATGTATTTATATAATAAATTTTATTTTATATAATTATATATATATATATATATATATATATAATTAATGTTATTCTACGTGTATTTTAATATTAATATATATTTATATATAATTATATAGATTAATATTAAAATACACTTTTATAATGATTTATGTATGTGCATATAAAAGTACTATATATATATATAAATATATATATATATATATGATCTAAGAACTTTTATTTACTTTATTAAACTTTATAATAACTTTTATTTACTTCTTAAATTTGTGCAGGCATAAAGGGGACAGCCTGATAGCTCAGGCACTGACCCTGCAGGTACTGCACAAGCTGGCTATTCCGGCCATGTGATCGCAAGGACCCCGCGATCACATGGCACGGGAGGGCCAGATTGGGCAGAGGGGGGCGCGATCGGCAGCTGGGGATTCACAGTGATCAGGTAAGTGGGGATTTACTATTGGACGGACCAGGTACGTCTGCCGTCGTTAACAGACGTTTTTTTGTCGGACGTACCTGGTACGTCAGAGGTCAGGAAGGGGTTAAACAAATACAAACAAACCAAAATAAAGCAAGAAAAAGTTTGAAAAGTATGTAATAAATATATATAAACTTACAATAAACCTGGCCAGATTACATTGTTGGGCACTCTTCTCAGCTAGGGAAGTTTTTTTTTTATCCCCTCTCCCCACCCATTTACCCACCCATCTCCACTTAAGACTAGTCCACTAATGACAGAAATAGGGTATCATTGTGCTTTAGCAGAAGAGAGAAACACAGCACTGGCATGTGCTCTGCATGAATTACACAGGTCAATCTCGCTATCTTCTCTCCCTGTCAGGATGTTGCAAGGTGAAGAGATCTCCCAACTACACATATGTAAATATGTCAATCATGCTCAATGCACTTTTCCAGCATTCCTAGGGATAGGACACTGATTGGTTAGAGCAATGTCCCCCTGGAGATTACTATTTCTCATATTTACTTGATTTTACCAGCCTGCAGACTGAGGCAACTGTTTCATTCAAAGCTAAAGCTTTTGAATGAGACAGCTGTCTTGCAGCAATGCATGTCCCTTTAAATTGTATTCTAATTTCTTTCTTGTTTATTTACACAACAAATTCATAAAATAAATAAAGATTAGATTTACTAAAACTTCATTATAGTTGGGACATATTTACCTGGAAAAGACCAAAATGAATTGCACATACATAGTTTTACCGTATAACATATGAAAGTATCCAAAACAATAATGAAACACAAAAATATAAATAAACATGCATATTTTACAGCGGATGAAGTACAAATATTCAATTTGTAATAAATATTCAATTACATTAAGACATATACTTGTGCTCAATAACTTTTACTAACTAACACTTTTTTTCCTCCCTTGTTTTTCAGATGTACCTTATTACGTTCCAAAGATCACCACTAAGCCACTTTTGGGGAAAGTAACATACTCGGGTTTTGTAATAGAAAAACCACAATGCATCTTCAACCAGTATCCTTCAAGTGATGTCTGGGTGGTAATTGCACAAAATGCTAGTATGTATATATTTTATTTGATTTCTTAGGAAAATACATTCAGAATTAAAATTAAAATCACTTGATTTTGTTGCAATTTATTTTTTTCCCCACATTCTTTATTTTTGTTGTGCATAGCATGGCAATTAAGAAGAGAATAGTCACAAATATAAATGTGAAAAAATACCATGAAATGTCAAATACTGCACTTTTTGATAAATAAAATAAGAAACCGTGGAGAACAAAAATGTCTAGGTATGACTTCCCATCAGTGGTATCTGCTACACAAGCTGAACGATATGCTATGAAAACACAATCAATACTAAGTTATCAGTGATGGTAGATAGGGACTTTATTTTAGGAGGTGGGAATCCCTAGCCACATCGGGGGTAGGGGCATCTTATTACTATTTGGAGGGGGGGGGGTTGGACAATGGTCCAACCCTCATACTTTATATTTAATTGGGGACCCCACCCACCAACATGGATGGGGGACAGGGGAAGGGAACACTGGATTCCCCTGCCCTTTTTATGATTATTAGGATCCCATGTTGCCGGTGCTCCCATGGGTGGAGGGCTATGTTTCCCCTTTTATTTCACAGGCTCCATCCCACTGGATACGGGCCATTACTATTGTCTAGATAGCAATTCCTCCCTAGTCGCTAGTTTTAAATGTTTAGCAGCAAGCAATGCCAGCAGGCAAGTAGTTCTTCAAATTATTAATTCACTTGCAAAAGGCAAGTGAATGATGATTGCGGACGTGCATCCTACTGTATGCATTCGGATTATCCGCCATACTGTCATTGATAAATTTCAGTACTGTAAATTGGACAATGGTATGTCCACCCTCATACTTTATATTTAATTGGGGACCCCACCCACCAACATGGATGGGGGACAGGGGAAGGGAACACTGGATTCCCCTGCCCTTTTTATGATTATTAGGACCCCATGTTGCCGGTGCTCCCATGGGTGGGGGGCTATGTTTCCCCTTTTATTTCACAGGCTCCATCCCACTGGATACGGGCCATTACTATTGTCTAGATAGCAATTCCTCCCTAGTCACTAGTTTTAAATGTTTAGCTGCAAGCAATGCCAGCAGGCAAGTAGTTCTTCAAATTATTAATTCACTTGCAAAAAGCAAGTGAATGATGGTTGCAGACGTGCTTCCTACTGTATGCATTCGGATTATCCGCCATACTGTCATTGCTAAATTTCGGTACTGTAAATTGGCAATGGTATGTCCACCCTCATACTTTATATTTAATTGGGGACCCCACCCACCAACATGGATGGGGGACAGGGGAAGGGAACACTGGATTCCCCTGCCCTTTTTATGATTATTAGGACCCCATGTTGCCGGTGCTCCCATGGGTGGGGGGCTATGTTTCCCCTTTTATTTCACAGGCTCCATCCCACTGGATACGGGCCATTACTATTGTCTAGATAGCAATTCCTCCCTAGTCGCTAGTTTTAAATGTTTAGCTGCAAGCAATGCCAGCAGGCAAGTAGTTCTTCAAATTATTAATTCACTTGCAAAAAGCAAGTGAATGATGGTTGTGGACGTGCATCCTACTGTATGCATTCGGATTATCCGCCATACTGTCATTGATAAATTTCGGTACTGTAAATTGGACAATGGTATGTCCACCCTCATATTTTATATTTATTTGGGGACCCCACCCACCAACATGGATGGGGGACAGGGGAAGGGAACACTGGATTCCCCTGCCCATTTTATGATTATTAGGACCCCATGTTGCCGGTGCTCCCATGGGTGGGGGGCTATGTTTCCCCTTTTATTTCACAGGCTCCATCCCACTGGATACGGGCCATTACTATTGTCTAGATAGCAATTCCTCCCTAGTCACTAGTTTTAAATGTTTAGCTGCAAGCAATGCCAGCAGGCAAGTAGTTCTTCAAATTATTAATTCACTTGCAAAAAGCAAGTGAATGATGATTGCAGACGTGCATCCTACTGTATGCATTCGGATTATCCGCCATACTGTCATTGATAAATTTCGGTACTGTAAACTGGTTTGGATTGGATGCGGAAACTCTGATTTTCCAAACTCATCCAAATGAATGTTACAGAAACAGTCAGAACAACAGAATCATGACCACATTTGGTTTAGTAAATATGAGAATTGTCAATGCAGTCAGAATTAGTTTTCACCAGGGTTTGTCCAGTCGTACAAAATACAGTGTTTAGTAAATAATCCCATACAAAAAAAATTATTTACCCTTTTACCAGGCCTTGGAAAAAAAGAACCTGGGGACATGGTACAGGCTTGCTATATTTTGGAAAGGGTGGATTCACTCTGAAAATTCGACCCTACTTCACAAAGTCATTTGTCAGTTTATTACTACTTGCCGCCAGCATTCAAATATTGTAGTTTGTTTTTAAAAAGAGCCTATGGTGGTCAATATGAGCCCCACATTACTACAAGGGCAGTGCTAAAATAACACATGTAGCCACACTCAAGGGGCATTGATAACAATTTTGGTGGGTGGGGGGACAATGGACAACCAGTGGCGGAACTACCACTGTCGCAGGGGTCGCAGCTGCGACTGGGACCGTCACTCCAGGGGGCCCGGCCGCCCTGTGGAGCTCTGCGACCAGCGTGCCCAGCTTGCCATGTGTTGCGGCCCGGCAAGCACTGTAGAGCCATCAGGCCCATGTGTTCAGAGAGAGCACTTCCTTTCAGTCCAGCCGGGTACAGGAAGCTCCTGTACCGGGGCCAGTGCCACCTGGCCACAATACACTGAATAACAGGTAGGAGGGAGCACTGTCCACTTCCCTCCTACCGGGTCACTCAAATCATGCTGGTGGGCCCTAGGCAACTGCCTAAGTTGCCTATAGGACGTGCCGGCCCTGCTCTCAGCTTATACAGAGCCCGCGAGGGAGAAAGAGGACGAAAGGAGGGAGTCAGAGTGGGAACTCTGACTCCCATCAGGAGGGTGACTAAACCATTGTGCATATGTGATTGTTTGTGTTTGTGTGTCTTAATGTATGTGTGTGTCTCTGTATGTGGGTGTGTGACTCTGTATGTGTTTGTGTGTCATGATGTCGATCCGGGGAGAGAGCCTGCGCATGGTCGGCATTACAGCATGTCCGTGCTCGTTCAGCACGTAAACAATAATACCACAAATAGACTTACCTCCTGCTGGGTCTCCCTCCACTCTCCATGCTACACGGCTGGGAATCGCGCTGGCGTTTTCATGAACGCTGGACGCTTCCAAGGGCCGCAATTTAAAGACACAGCCTCTGTTTTTATCGCTGGTGACGCGGACGTGTGTGCGTCAACACGCCAACAGCGTGCACGCAAGTTTTGGCATCACCAGGTCACAGTAACCAATTAGATCCCTATCTGGGCTATTTAAGATTCCTGGTCCATTTGTTTGATGCCCCGTCGTGGTTTACATTAGTTTGGTTTATTCGAGAGTGCTTTATATATTTCTTGTATTTCTGGCATTTTGACCTTGACTTGTTGTTCACTATTCTCATTTCTATTGTCCTTGATCTTTGGCTATTCTTATCTTTTATTCTGACTTTTGTATCCCAGACCTCGGCTTGTCTTGTATTACTCTTGTTGCATATAATCCGGCCATATCAAGGTCCAGTAATAGGGTTACTGTCTTTTCGTATTTGCTGTCCTTGTCTTTGCTTGTTTGATCTTATCTCTCTGTGACAGTGTGTCTCTGTATGTGTGTGTGTCTGTTTGTGTGTCTGTGTGTGTGTGTCTCTGTGTGTGTCTCTGCATGTGTTTCTGTGTGTATCCGCATGTGTCTCTGTGTGTCCGCATGTGTCTCTGTGTGTCTGTGTGTCTATGTGTCTGCATGTGTCAGTGTTTGTATCTATAAGAGAGTTATTATGTGTGTCTAGAAAACAAAATAAAGTCAAGCCAAATGATCAAATTGGTCCACCAATAACGGGGGATAACCCCAAAAGGAAACTATGTAAGTGAAAAAAGAGAATGGTGTACCAGGGGGGACACAGGCTAGAGTTCACTCTCCACTGGTCCACCAGGGATGGAAGCAGCAGAAAGGATCCCCCCTCCCAGGCATGAGGTAGGAAGGGGGGGGGATATTTACTAAATGCCCCCACACAATACACACAATCACCCAAACATACAGCACCCACATACAGCACCCCCCACACACAGCATCTACACACATACAGCACACACACCCTTACACACACACTAACAGCACCCTCACACACACAGCACCCTTACATACACAGCACCCTCACACACACAGCATCTACACACATACAGCACACACACCCTTACACACACACTAACAGCACCCTCACACACACAGCACCCTTACACACACACAGCACCCTCACACATACACACACACACAGCACCCTCACACACACAGCACTCTTACACACACAGCACCCTCACACATACACACACACAGCACCTTCACACACACAGCACCCTTACACACACACACTAACAGCACCTTCACACACATAGCACCCTTACACACACAGCACCATTACACATACACACTAACAGCACCCTCACACACAGCACCCTCACACACACAGCACCCTCACACACACACTAACAGCACCCTCACACACACAGCACCCTCACACACACACTAACAGCACCCTCACACACACAGCACCCTCACACACACACTAACAGAACCCTCACACACACACTAACAGCATCCTCACACACACAGCACCTTCACACACATACTAACAGCACCCTCACACACACACACTAACAGCACCCTCACACACACAGCGCCTACTCACACACACACAGCGCCTTCAGACACACACACAGTGCCCTTACACACAGCGCCCTTACATCCACAGCGCCCTTACACACACAGCGCCTTCACACACACACACACACACACACAGTGCCCCCCCCACACACACAGCAGTATATGTGTGTGTGTATATATATATATATATATATATATATATATACACACGCAGAGTGTGTGTTTGTGCTTTAGGGTGCACACCCTTATACAATAGGCTGCGCACGCCTATGATGGTGTGTCTCTTTTTATGTATGTCAGTGTGTGTTTGTATGAATGAGACACATTGAGGGGGTTAGTGTGACACATGGAGGGGACGGTGGAGGGAGTAAGACGTATGGGGGGGGCATGGCAATTTTCGCACCGGGGCCCCGTGGTTTCTAGTTACGCCTCTGTGGACAACCCACTTTTATATTTAATTTTAGCCTGAACTAGGCTGGGAGGCACTATAGGTCCCCCATCTATTATTATTTTTTAATATCCCTCACCCACTCCCTATAATAGGTAATCCCCCTGAGTTCTTAATATTATAGCTCTCACCTGCTGCCAATGGGTAAGGACTGGGGGGAAACTAGACCCACCTCTGAATTATTAAAATTGTAGTCCACACCCACCGGTCATGGGTGGGGACTGTGGGGACGTAGGTCCCCCTATTTCTTTTTTAATTAGTGTCCCTACCCTCTGGTCACAGCATTATCTAAGTATAGCCCCTACTTGGCTGTCCCCCACTGCTTAATGTTTTTAGTAATATCCTCACCACGGGGGTTGGTCAGTGATCTGTCCAACCCATTCTTTATTTTACAGCCCACACCCAATGTCCATAGGTGGGGGCAATGGGGTGAACTGTGTAGAGTCCCCCCTGTATGTTAATAGCATCTGATCACCAATATATGCCCAGGCACCAGCTACTCACTGTTTAACGTACATGTTCCCACTCGTGGCATGGGGGAGGTTTAACAACTGCCCTGTAGGCCTGTACTAATATGTTATTTATATTGACACACGCAGGCTTTTATTTAATTTTTTTTTAATAACTGTTCGGGTTAGTCATTAAAAAAAGACCAGTAATTGTGCCACCAAAGCTCATTTATCGGACAATGATTCTCGGGCATAAAAATAATTACCATGAAATACCATGTTATTTAGTTTTTCACAGATTTTAACCAAACCTGGATATATAAGTATTGAAACTTGCACTTGTATGTTTATGAGTTTTTTTGGTTTTTTTTTAAATGCAGTGTTGTATAGTGATTATTTTATGCACTATATTTGAGAATTGCAAGCGGTTGCAACTGCACAAAACATTATATGCACTTTCATTTATAACACTTTCAGCTGAAAAAAGTGCCGTAGCACTTTTCTGGATTTTATCTGTTTTTTTCTGAAGTAGCCAAAACATATATATCGGGCTCAGCTGCTAGAATTTTGTCTGGCTTTAAATCCATTCAAAATTAGTTTAAAAACATTGGGCAAAACCAATCGACAATAATGATTTATTAGATGAGGTAGATTTTGTTGTGCTTGTTTAAGCACCATAATAGATGTGTGTAGACATTCATGCTTGAAATAATAATTATTATTTTTTATTGTTACAGTTGTCCCAAAATTAAATAGAACAAGTCTCAGTACACCAGTCAATTCTTCATTTCTTGACAGCCAAAACTACTATCACATTTTTAAAACACTCGGGTCTGATTATCCATGTACAGACACATATGGAAATGCAGTTGATTTGTTTATGGTTGGTTCTGAAACAAACTGCACTGGTATTTCCTTTTGCAATCCACCATTACCACTGCTTGGATCCTACAGGTAAGTGTAAATGCATTTTTTATTAAAAAATATACCTAACAAAACATTTAACTTTACTCAGGAATGAATTTTGAAATTGTGGTCATTTCCAATTTCAAGAAGTACTTGAAATACTAAAATGTATATTATACGAAAAAATATGCAAATAGCAGGAGCAATCTATTTGTTTAAATAGTGGTTGTCCAAAATGTATCCCGTAAATAAAATGCTAGCTGCAGTCTATGAGGCTATAACATTTTCGGGGAAAGACCATGTTAGATCAGGTTAGATCAAATTTTTTTCCGTTAGATCTACTCTAAAATATGCAATATTAACAATCATTTTTAGAGGGGGCTAACCCGTAGCCAGCCCCCTCCTCAAATGAAATTTGGACAAAATGTTACTGATTTTGGTAGATATTTGTTAGATCAGGTTTGGTCAACAGTTTTTTTTATTAGATCTATCATGCAAGAGGCGGTATTCATTGCCAGATTTGGGGGTGTGACTACGGGTTAGCTTAATTAAAATCTAAACATTTTTTTTATTGATTTTGGTAGATATCCATTAGATTAGTTAATCTCAACAGTTTTTTTCGTTAGAACTATCACACAAGAGACTGCCTGCCTGTAACTGTAGTGCATGTGACTGTGTGTGAATGTCTGTAACTGTGTGTGTGTGACTACCTGTAACTGTGTAAGGCTGCCTGTAACTGTGTGTGTGTGTGTTTGACTGTTTGTCTGTGACTGTGTGTGAGTGAAAATCAATAATAAAAAAAATTCAATTTAGCTTGAGGGAGTCTAAACCATAGTCACGCCCACAAAGCTAAGTAGTGAATACCGCCTCTTGTGTGATCTAACGAAAAAAACAGTTGATCAAACCTGATCTAATGAATATCTACCAAAATCAATAAAAAAATGTTTTTTACATTTCGGTTGAAGGGGAGGGCTACCCCTTGTCACGCCCACTTGTCACGCCCACAAAGTCGGGCAGTTAATATCGCCTCTTGCGTGATAGATCTAACGAAAAAAACTGTTGATCAAACCCGATCTAACGAATATCTACCAAAATCAGTAACATTTTGTCCAAATTTCAGTTGAGGGGGTCCAGCCCCCCCTAATTATATATGCGATATCTCAGTAATTGGACTAGATATAACAAAAATGTTGCCTGATCAAACCTGATCTAACGCAGAGCTATCATAATCAACAACATTTTGTACAAATTTTTGTTGAGGGGGGGCTGACTACAGGTTAGCTCCCCCTGAAAATGATATTGCATATTTTAGAGTAGATATAATGAAAAAAAATTGTTGATCTAACCTGATCTAACAAATGGAATAATCTTTAGTTAAAATTCTCAATATGGGGGGGCTAACCCAGGGGTGGTGAGTGCATGTTTAATTTTCGCACCATTTAATTGTTATTCCCCTGTAATACTAAAAGATAAATAATACCCACAGGAACAAAATGCCACGTTTTTAGTTTAATATGCAATGTAGAATAGGGATATTGCTGTGGATGCAGAGTTTTAATGCAGTGGGGTGAACAATTAATACAGCAGATGGGAAGTTTATAAATATAGCTTCATACAATACTCGAAATTGAAAGAATTGGTGTTTTAATGTGATTTATAGAAAGCATTTAGGGTTTGAAGGAACACTATAAGGTCAGGAATACAAATATAGCATTAAAAACACTATTTAGGTGACCAACTTCCCTTGTCCTCCTTAAGTAGGGTAAAAACTGAACTTTATTCCAGTGTCGCGCTGGAATAAAGTTTTAAGTAAATATATGTGGGAGGAGCCATAAAATGTACTTTTGGGCTGAAGGTCCTAGCTTTTTTGCTAAATATGTTGGCATGCTACAAAAATAATAATTATTATTATGACTTGGGAAACATATCAGTAGACACCATCATTCTCACAGTTCTTTGTGCATGGATTTTAAATCAATAGCAGTCCTCGAACATGGCCCTCTGATGCTATATTAGCCAAAATTAGCCTATAAGACCCCTAGAAAAGATGATGATTGCACATGCCTCTCTTCTACAGTTCCAGATTTAGACATCTCGATGAAAATTTATTTTCCATTACCATCCCAAGGTCTTGGCATGCCCAGTTAATCTCAAAAGTTTTTCTAAACAGCTGGAACTGTAACCATTAAAGAGATAAACAATTATCTAGTAAAATACTGATCAAAGTGCAACTAATGATTTATCTCATTATTCTAATGTTTTGCCAAATCAGCACAAATGTTCACTGCTGAGATTTCCTACCTCTCCAGACTCTCACTGCCTTCCTCCAAGAATTTCAGTATCCTTACTGACACCCGCTCAGCCATGTCAACCAAGCTTCCAAGCCATTCTCAACTGTCTCAAAGACATCACCAGTGTCTCAAAATGTTAATTGTGTCTCAACGTCATGGACTTGTGTTTAAAAAACTTTCTGCATCTTCTCTTTTGCTTAGGTATAGCCATCCCCTCTAGTGTTTCAATCTCCCTGTACCACCTCTCCTCTCTCTCTAGACCTCATCACCATTATCTTAACTCATCCTCTCCAGTATGTCGGTGAGTTTAAAAATTATTACACATGTGAAGAAAATAGACTTTTAATTCAAGATTTTGTAAGGCCATCATTATGTTGATGTTTTATTTCTTCGGTAGATTGAAACTACCGAACACCGACCACCTTCCTGGCTCATTATCTACAAAGGGAACCGTCAATTGAGTGCTGTCTCTCTGGGTGGCCATTCGTATAGTTGAACGCCACGTGGAAAAGAAAATGGCGGCCATCTTGTTTTCACGAAAGGAGGCAGCGGCACTTGGTCTGGAACTAAAATCGGACACTCGACTTCCTGAACACCCCTAAAACCATACGAATGCCTGCTTCCTTTTGTCGAGGAGAGCTAGGAGAGCGCCGTTCGGAAGTTTGGTTCCCACAAACAAGGAGAACAATCGCTCCCATGAGCCAGGAGGCTCCATTCGTGCTTTTATTCGTTTTTGTGACTTTATCGAAATTGACCGACCGCACATACTGAATTCATGGAACTGTTTTGGGCAGTAGCCTTGTGTGCGGTCGGTGAACTTTGACTTCCATACATTGCGAAAACCTGAACCGATATGGGTGAAATCTGAATATGCTGGTGACCCAGATCGGGGCTATCAGGGGATGTGTCATTTGTGGGGATATCATGTATTTTAAGGGGAGTTTCAAGTTTGGGGGGAAATGTGTTCCCTCTGGCTGGAGATAATTGGGTGGCAGAACTAATGTAGATAGGGCCCTGGTGCAAGAATTAATTTTTGGACCCCCTCTAGCACAAGGATGGCCATCTGCCATACAATTCCAATTAAGCTATGCCAGCTAGGGATCTATCATTTGCCCGTCCTTGTAGGGTTGTATTTGTGAGACGTGTTTGTGTATTTCAATGTAAGCATGTATGGAGTATGTAGCGGAGCTGCAATCCTAAGATACAATATCTCCGCTGGATTCCTCTGAATCTGGAAGAAAGTGTTGGTCAGTGATTATAGCCCATTCCCCCAGTAATTGGACGACACACAGTTCTGGGAGTCAACTGAACTCACGGCTTTTTTTGCATGGCCCCTAGCATGGGGTCTCCAAAAACAACATTACAGGTTGTTTTTTTTCCCCAAGAGTCTCTGGGACTGAGAGATAATTGAGCTCTAATCTAGATAACTCAATTATCTCTCAGTTACAGGAAATACATACAATATTTAAAATCAGCCCAAAAATATAAGGAAATATTACAAGAACCCCACAAGGCTGATATCTCTGAATAGCCCAACATATATTCAAAAAGCTCTCAGATTGGTTTGGTGAAACAAAATTGCCATTCGGGAGAAGTTTTGACCAGCCGGCCATGAGGTGATGCCCAAAAGAGTTCCAGAGAAATCAGGGCAGCGGCCGGTTGTTCCTGCACAAACACTGACAAACGCTTCCCCTGGCTCCTAAGTAGCGAATGCTCCCCACAGTCGGTAGTTCCTACCTCCCGAACTTGGTTCGTGTAGATGGTCCGGAAAGTGTACGGGCAGCAGTATCATCCTTGCCGGGGTTCACGAGCATGTATTGCCCAAAAGAGTTCCAAGCGCTCGATGACTAAGTACCGCTGCCTGTGTTTGGGAGACAAAATGGCCATGCACTGGACCATGTGTGTTCAGTTATACAAACAGCAGCCACCCAGGGAAAGCATCGAGTTAATCCATTAATTGCGGTTAACAGCCAAGGGTGGTCGGTGTTCTGAGTCAATAAAAAGGAGGACCACGAGGGGGTGGAGCGCTGACGTGACAACGCACGCTGGTAACATTTCGCGGGCTATGCAAGGCGGGAGCGGTTCGAGGAACGGTAGTGGTGGCGTTTAAGGGAGGAGACAGACTTATGTTGTAACAGTCTGAAAAGGCTTGCCCAGCGCAGTACAGAGCCCTACAGCGAAAGACAGCGAAGTCAAGTTGGCAGAAAAAGGAGAGCGGACCCAGTAACTGGTGGAGGAGTCTGAATCACGAACAAGGAGGGAAGAAAAGACAGAAAAAGGGGTGAGAGGGAGAGAGGGAGGAAGAAAAGAAAAAGAAACAGCAAGTATACTCTGCTTATATAAATATATGAAATGGACAGCAAGTACATCGTGTTTATTAGGGATGTGCATGGGCAAAAAATTTGTTTCAGTTTGGCACTTCCGAAATTCGGGAATTTGGCAATTTGGGACTCCGGCAATTCGACACTTCGGCACTTCGGTTTGGTTCGGCACTTCCAAAATTCAGGACTACAGCAATTCCCTAACCCCTAACCCTACCCATAACCCTACCTCTACCCCTGCCCCTACCCCTAACCCTACCTCACCCCTAGCCATACCCCTAACCCTAAC
Source organism: Pelobates cultripes (assembly GCA_933207985.1). Classification (NCBI taxonomy): domain Eukaryota; kingdom Metazoa; phylum Chordata; class Amphibia; order Anura; family Pelobatidae; genus Pelobates; species Pelobates cultripes. The sequence continues at coordinate 218,259,561 of OW240912.1, read as the reverse complement.
CAGGTAGGGTTAGGGTTAGATTCCTGTCATCATTCACGTAATTTCCCCTCCCTCTCTTGTTTTGCCACTTTTTAGAAATCTTAAGCACTTCAGCACTTCTGAAATTTGGCACTTTGGCAATTTGGTTTGGTTTGGCACTTTCGAAAATCAGCACTTCGGTAATTCGGCACTGCGGCAATTAAATTTGGTTCGGCACTTCGGAAATTCGTCAATTTGGAAGCATCAAAATTCGGAAATTCAGCACTGCAGCAATTCAGTTCGGTTCGGCACTTCGGAAGCATCCAAATGTCCGAATTGCCGAAATTCATCCGTATTTACATTCGGAAGGAAATTAATTGCACATATCTAGTGTTTATATCTGTATTAGAACTAAGGGAAAAATAAAAAATCAGATACACAAATTTAAGTACAGCTTAAGTGTAAATAATGTAAATAATACCCCAATTTCCTTACTATACCTCCCAAGGTGGAAAGCTACTAACAATATATAGAAAGAGAATTTCTTACCCCAAACGTGCTTGTATACTTAAAGAGACATTAAATATCTCAACTAGTGGAGTGAGAGGCCTGCACGGAGAAATAACAAGTATATTTTGTATACACCAGTATATGCAAGGAACAGCAAGTATAGTCTACACATATTTGTTCCCTATATATCTTGATACAAGGAAGGAAAAGCAAGCACATTTAACTTAAACCTGCACCAGGGAGAAAGAAAAGAGAAAACAAAAGTAGGGGGAAAGAAAAGAGAAAATAAGATAAAAAAGAAAAAAAAAGATATTTTGGAAGCTTCAAGTTCATAAATATATTCACTAAATGGTGAATTAAAGAGCAGGAGAGAAAGAAAAGAAAAAGAAAACAAGGGAAAGTCAGAGGTTTGTTTGTTTTTTCACTTCATTTTTTGCCTATACTCCCTGGAAGCTCCCTGATTCCCCTTCCCAATTATGGCGACTAAAAAAAAAGTGACTGTAAGCAAGGAAATAAAAAAGAGAAAGAAAAGAAAATAGAATAGAAAACAGAAAAGCATTCTCCACTCACACTGTTATGAACTGGTTTGGGACTCAACATAATGCATCACACTGATAGGTCAGAATTACAACTTTCTAAAATGTAGAGCAACCCCATATTAACATGTACAGCATTCAAGGATTATATTATTCTCTTCCCAAATATTTAAAGATTATCGGTATCCATGAATGTAAATTTCCTACAATAGGATACATTTACATGGTACCTATGTTTCCCGGTCATTAGAAGTTCTTAGACCATTATCTTTTATGTATCTCTGAGACCATCTCTGTTTTAATGCTGTCTGTATTGGTGATATAGTGTTTTTGCACTTTATCTCACTATGTTTTGACTATAGCTGTGTGGCAATTATGTATACTTTATGCATGTACTTTGTATTCTGTTTCTCTACCCTGCCCTGTATGTGACGGCCTAGCTTTGTGATTTTTTTTTTTAATTCTTTATTTTTTCTTGTGCATATGAATATACATGACATATAATCCTGCAGAGCCACAACAGCTTTAACAGGCGCATTAAGAGTATTGGTCAACGTGGCTTGCGGTAGACCGCACAATTTTATATTTTATAAAATAGAACAGGCTAAAAAGGCTGCGTATAGAATATGATTAGTGACTATTTAGTTACTTTGTATGAAAACAGCGCGATTAGTCTCGCGGAGGTGTACACCCTATCACATATTCTGCACTGTTTATGTTAGTATACATGCATGTCTAGAGGACCTGCCCGAATGTGAGACAGATTATACGATTCAAGAGACAGATGAAAAGATGAAAAGAAAACCTCAGGCAGGCTCATAGATTATCATAATAGATTATCAGTAAGCTTTTAGTTAATTGTGATGAACGATTAGTTGTTACAGAAGATTATTTTAGCCCCGAGACTTCCCCAACTATACAGCAAGCCGAGTAAGCAAAGGAACCCTGCCCCCCATGCTGATCTAGGGTTAATGAGAGAAGGCAAGCATTAATTACAGGCAGCAGATATCAATAGTCACATGGAGAGGGCCCAAGGTAAAGGTTAAGACTCTGCATGATATTAAGTATTACAGCAGGGTGGTGGCAGATGACCCAGGAATCTCAGTTAGTATCCTCCTCCAGCTGTAGGCTGCTTTGCCCATGGATTCCGCCTGCAAGGTGGAGAGTTCATGTGAATGGTTGCCCCCTTGTGGACGGGCTGTCGTCGGGTGCCATGGCCCTGTTGTGAAGGCGTATCATGCTGGAGTCCTACTGTAGAGTGTCACCTCTTGCCGGGCCGGCCCGAAGGTAAGTTCTTTGATGAGGGGCGGTGTGGGCTATCTCTGAACTTCATTCACCGGTTCACCAATGTTTCCCTTTTGCTCGCCACCTGTGGGCCCAGACTATTAGCGGTTCTGTTCTGGTGAGTATCGGGTAGGCACAGCTCAGAGCCGTATTTGATCCAGCCTCTCCAGCCACGTTGTCGGGTTCCACCTCAGCTCTGTGAGGAGTTTGGCCAGCCGGGAGCGAGAGAGTATACATGCCTCTGGGTTTGGGCGTTCAGAGTTGAGTTTGCCGCCATTTTACACACTGCTCCGGGTTCCATCCATAGTAGTGTGGTGACAGATCCCTGCCGCAGGTTCACTGCTGCCGCAGAGGTCTCGGGGCATGGACCGGGATAAACCCCGCCAGCCCATTGGAGGGAGACGGGGCCTACTCCACGAACTTGTGAGGATCTGGCGTGACATAGTCGGGCGGGATAGCGGGGCGGCGGCCGTCCACCTCGCTCACCACCTAAGTAGGCCTCATCTTATGAGGACGACATGAGTCTTTCTTAAGGTACTAAAACAAGGGATGCAAGGCTCCCTGCTGGTCCAATGCCCCTTCGTGTATCGGACCGCGTTCTCTGGTCATCAGGAGGGTACCAGGTCAGCTTTAACTTGCTTGAATTTTGCCTGATTGCAGGAGCTGTTGTTTCATGTGGCTGGTCTGCATGGTGGTCAGGCCCCACCCCCCCTTGTGATTTGTTTTTAATTAGGTGATTCCAAGAGTCATGTTATGAAGGGTATAAAGCTCTGTACCCTATTATCTCCATATACATTGGTTCCGGCTATCTGCTGTTTCGAGTAGTATGTTTAGAATCACATAACAGACTTGTTGTCCGATTTCCGTGGAGATGACCTCTGATGATGTCATGATGCCGGATGCAGCATGATGACGCAATCGGGTCAATTATTAACCCGTGCAGGCTCCGGCTCTTGCGGTCTCAGATGGAATCCCTTCACTAATTGTGGTGGTGGGTATATGAGATAGTTTTTTACTCTATTAGCTCATCCTGATGAATTTTGGATTACAAACTTAAACGTCGATCTTTTTACTTTGAGCAATGAAAGCTAAGTTTTACTTTAATCATTTTGAAGTCTCTGGAGTGCTATCTGTACTACTTTGAATCTGTGAATGCTAATAAGCACCGGGCACAAACACCAGTGAGTTGGAGTGCAAGACCATTTTTTGTATATATATATATATATATATATATATATATATATATATATATTTGTGAGAAGGGCTCATGATAGTACAGAAGATACAAACACTGATAAGTGTGGGATGGTATTAAAAGAGCAAGTCGGTTGTGGTGTGCCGGAACCGACGATGAGGTAGGCCTGCAAATAAAGAGGGCCCACCACGAAGAAATGTATGAGAAAAAGGAGTTAATGAATGAGGAGTGGGTGGGAGGGTGATGCAGCGCTGACCTCGAACGGTATGGAGCCAGGTAAGGGGTATCCCTTAAGTAGGGAGAAGGTAAGTCATACGCACCTCCCACAATTACAGGCCAAAAGGCCTTAATACTTGTGTGAAGGACTCATGATAGTACAGAAGATACAAACACTGATAAGTGTGGGATGGTATTAAAAGAGCAAGTCGGTTGTGGTGTGCCGGAACCGACGATGAGGTAGGCCTGCAAATAAAGAGGGCAAAAGTAGAAAATATACTTTTATTACGAAACGAGCAATATACATACTTCAACCAGACATATCTTGAAAGGCATTTCTAACTTCTTGTACCGGGTTAGGTATGTATCTAGAGTATGCAGAAGACTTCCAGCGCCCTAGTGACTTGATAACATGTACTGGAATGTTTGCACTGGACGCTGTGGAGGCCGCCCCTATGCGGAAGGAGTGGCCCGAATAGTTAGCTGATTTTAGGCCTAGTTGTGTAAGTAGGGACCTGACGTGGGTCATAAGGTGGTGGTAGTGAGTACCGAACCTTGTAGACAGAAAAGTGGTTGAGATGGTGATGCTTTGAAATGCTGAGTATATGTGTCCAGTAATGTGACGGGGCACCACTCGTTGTGGGTAGGATAGTATCTAACCTCTACCGGGGGTGCGTGTTGGTTGGTTTTGGAGTGATGCAGAGCTAAGATATAGTAATCCATGTGTTTTGTTAAGTGTGAATGAAGCAGAATGTGAGTGGACTGGGATGTGTTGATGGCGGTAAATTCTCTTGGTCTCAAGAACCCATAAAAAGCCACGTATATGGCGGTTTTTATAACAAGGTTAGTGTTGTTTGCGAAGGGTTTTAAATCTAGTAGGCTGGATAAATCCTTGAAAATATTGAAGTCTATAGGTAGCCTTTGTGCGGTACGTGGGGGTTCGGATCTCTGGATACCCCTAAGGATGTTTTTGATCTGGTAGGAGGACATGAAACTTGTGTTGTTTGGTTGTAATGTTAGCATGTGATGTTGTATGCCTGTCAGATATAGCTTGATTGTGTTGTAAGATAATTTAAGTTTGAGGTGGCAAAAAGAAGCAAAACCTAACAAAGATGTCATGATGAAAGGTTGTGTGATGTTGTGCAGTGACAGGAATCTTTTAAATAGAAGGAAAGCCCTGTCATATGTTCTCCGGGTATTGGCTAATTGTGCCAATGTCCTGCTATGTTGCATAATAGCTTCTAGTCCATAACTAGCTGGTGGAAAGGTGGAGTGGTCGTGGCTGTACGTGCGGCTGACGGAAGTATTTGCCGAAAAGCCTGTAAATTGAAACGAGACAAATTGTCAGCAGCCGTGTTACAAACACCTGGGACATGAACACAACACAAGAAGAAATTATGGCATGCAGCCAGCCAGGTGAGTTTCCTCAAGAACCTCATAATGGTCAGTGACTTGGATCGGCCTTTGTTTATGATGTGGCAGGTAGCTTGGTTGTCTGAGTGGCAACGTACTGACGAACCTGCCCATAGATGCCCCCATGTCACGGCAGCTGCCACAATGGGATATATCTCAAATAGAGCTGAGGTAGTGGAAAAACCTTCCAGGTCCTGTACCTCTGGAGGCCAGCTACCCCAAAGCCATTCATTCCCGTAAATTGCTGCAAAACCTGTGGTAGACGCCGCGTCTGACCAGATGGTAGGTGAGGAGTCAGACAATTTAGGGAGAAACATGCTTTTCCCATTCCAGGTGGTCAAAAAGTTTCTCCATATAAGTAGGTCTGCCGTGGCTTGGGTATCCAGTGGTAACCTGTGTGCATCATGTCTAAACAGTGGGAACATGTATAGGAGCCGTGAGATGAAAGCCCGGCCTTGAGGTATAATGCGCATGGCAAAGTTCAGTGACCCAAGTAGAGACTGCAATTCTTTAAGATTGCAAGTACCGAGGTGTATGTAGAGGTTAATGTTGGTAAGAATGTTCTCTATCTTGGTGCGTGGCAGGCTGGCTTGCATGGTGGCTGAGTCTAGCATGATTCCCAGAAAGGTGATGACTGTATCTGGTCCTTCAGTTTTGGTGGTGGAGACTGGAACACCCACCTGTTTAAAAAGACTGATGGTTTCTATGAGGCTACTGGGAGGGGAAATGTTCTCTTCGATCAGTAAGAAATCATCCAGGTAGTGTATAACTGTAGGGCATCTGGCTACATTTAATAATAACCAGCATAATGTTTCGGCGAATACGTCGAAAATGGCCGGACTACTTTTTGAACCAAACGTTAGGCGTGAGAAAAAGTAGTAGTGCCCGGCCCACTTAATGCCATGCAGGTGCCATAGTGTAGGGTGGATAGGCAATAATTTGAAGGCATTTGTAATGTCAGTCTTGCTGAGCCATGCTCCGACCCCTGCCTGTATGATAGCTGTAATGGCGTGATCTATGGTGGAGTATTGAAGTGAAAATTCCTCAGAGGGGATAAGGGAGTTCAGACTAGGTGTGGCAGATGTGTGAGGTGCAGACAGATCGATGATAAGTCTTTGTTTGTTGGAAGATTTCCCTGTGACAATACCGATGGGGTTTGTCCACCATGTGGAAAAAGGAGGGGACTGAAAGGGTCCCAATAGGAAGCCCTCTGCCACTTCTTTGGCTATGAGTGTGCTAACCGCTGTAGGGTTTTGTTGTGCAGATTGTAAATTAGGACATTCAAGGATTCCTGAAGGCATGTGTATGAGACCAGTATGGAATCCTTGTGATAGGCCAGTGATGATGAAGTCTACCAAATGTCCAGACGGATGTTGTGACAGTAATGCCGTGAGTACAGAAATATTTATCTCAGTTAAGTATTGCTTAGGGTACATTTTATTTGGACACATGGTTTTCGCATGTGCCCTAAAACATTTTGAACATATATGCAATAACCGACAACCACTGTAATTACATGCACCGACATTGAAATTATTACATATTTGGGATTTCCCCAAAAACTTGATAGGTCGACCCAGTTTGTCTTTGGGTGTATGAGCCATGGAGGAGCAGTGTGCACAGGCCGGTGCTCTTAGACCTGCAAAGTGCCTGCAAAAAATGATCGTATCAATCTTACTCCAGTTGGACCTTGTCCCGTACTGTGAGAAGGCGCCAGACACTTTGGCAGAAAAGGATCTATGGTAGTCATAGAAAGCTGACCCACCATATTTGTTGCCCAGATCAACCAGCCTGTGCATATATAAGTCAAACTCCTCACGTCTGTGGGGATATACCGTACAGATCACATCCCGATAAATGCCAAAAGCTAATACAAATTCTGGAATGGTTAGCTTCCTATTTAATCGTGCATCCCTAGATTTGACCACCACAGAAATATCGTCATAAGCGTATGTCTTATGTTCCACTATATCCTGGGAGGCAATTAGTAGTGAGGCCAGATTGACATCTTTACCTTCCAGGATATCTTTCCTGAGGTGCTCAGGAATCATGTGGGCAGGGTAAACCTCTTGGTCATCCGAGGTGATGGCTGGAGAAACTGATTGCGACTCCACCACTGATGGGGGAATTGCCGTGGCCGGTCCAGCCATAGTGAGGGCTGTAGTGACCGATTCAAGTTTCTCCAGCCTAGAATTGACCTTGCTCATGGATGCCATGAGGGACGTGAGCATGTCATGTATGTTTCCTGGGTTGGACTGGCTCGACCCTTCCCCAGCGTCCATGTTATCGGTTGAGGTGTGTAGTAATTTGTAAAGTTCCGCTTTCCTTGCTGTTGCTGGAAAAGGGATTTGTCGTCTCCTGAGTTCGCTAGTGATGCGAGGGATAGTCCATGATCTGAAAGATGCTGGACTAGCCGTATCTTCCTCCTGTGATGGGGTGTTTGCTCTAGCCGGAGTACTCGGGATGGAGAAATCCTCTACCCCTTCTTGAGACATACTAGATAACAAAATATATGGTTAGCGTAAAAAACCCCAGGGGATGTACTGGCAGGCTAATTATGCCGGATGATGAGGCGAAAAATTTAAACTTGTTCTTTGGTGACAGGTGAGGCCCTGCTAGTTGCCAAGTGGCTATGAGAGGCTCTATCTATGCGTTGGCGCGAGGGGTTATTTGAGGCCACCCGACGTAGTGGCAGGAGTTCGTAGGCCTCTCGGTGACAATACAAGAAAACAGGGGAAGGGAGTGACAGGTGGCACCCTCTCTATAATTTGCGAGGCGGCTAACTCACGTGTGGCCCGGGGGGCATTACCTCCGAAACGTTGAGGCGGGGTGTTGGCCTCGCGGACCACTAAACGATAGGCAGAATGCCCGGAGGGGGGATACCTATTTGGGCCTATAACCCCTAAAATTTGCCAGTACTCTATGTCCTAAGTAGAGAAGGAACCATATGTGATGTATGGCGTGAGCAGGCTTAACGTACCTGGTAGTATGTATGAGTTTGATAAGCCACAGGTAAAGAGAAACTGGAAAAACCTAAAGGGATAGAAAACCAGATATGATAGTGTGAGAATTGGATCCTATGATACCAATTTAGACTAGTTAGCTGTGATGAGTTCTATCAGTACATATGGAGGGGGAATTTTTATGAATGGTAGTGGCCCGACTGGCCCTGTTATGTGGTATGGTCCTGGTAACCAGGCTTAGGGGTGTGTATAATATGTCTCTATGGTGACAAGATTAATGCGTATGATTTAGTAATGCTAGTGTTTGTAGTATAATATGGTGCAGGATTTAAAACAATACAGTCTATTTTAAGCCGTAAACATAAGCCATGAAAAGAGGTAAGTACGAGGTACAGAAATACTTGAGAAATTATCCCAAAAACAGGAAAAAACCCGAAAGTTTGTGAGATTTTTGAGACCGTGTTCTTGTGTACTTGGTATGTCGTTTGAGTACACAAAGAAAAAGTCAGAATATATAAGTGCCATGTAAGAAACGTGAGTACATGGTATGATAGAAACGTAATTCTAAAAACATAATTTATAACCTAAATCCTACATGAGATATCTATAAATAATGTAAAAGCTTGTTTAAGCATAACTCCATAAATATATGTATATAACATGAAGAATTTCAATATAACTAAAAATGCAATATCTGCTAATAGATTGAAACATAACCTAAATAAATACTTATTTATAAGTAGTTAACAGGGAGATTTGCTCCAGTCATATGCAAGGATTCCGTAATTTGCATAAATAAATACCAGTAATAACATGAAAAACAACTATAGATACTGATATTGCAGAAAACAAGAAGTTGCTTAATACAAGAAAACCGAACCGTCAGTCAGCACACACGTATACCGCGATCATGCCGGCAGCAAAGGGGTTAATATGCCTGTGACTTGGCCGTAAAGCGTGTGGCCGTAAAGTAAGGCCGTTTTAAAATCGCGACGCCGTGGGAAATGATCCGGGCGACGGACTTACGATTTTGCAGTCCTGTGGACTTAATCTGCGACGAAACACCGGGTATGTGCGTGGCTGGACGGGCGGAAGACCTGTAAGGACTCCTGGACACAGCTACACCAAACGAAACCGCGGGTTTTTTGAAAAGCAAGATGGCGCCGTACGTGAACCGGAAGTGGATTCTCGTGCAGCGCTGACCTCGAACGGTATGGAGCCAGGTAAGGGGTATCCCTTAAGTAGGGAGAAGGTGAGTCATACGCCCCTCCCACAATTACAGGCCAAAAGGCCTTAATACATATATATATATATATATTTGGTATGTATATATTTTGCCAGGGAATCTACCCAAAAACTCCCTTTCCCAATATAGTATCCCCACAAAACAAATATCAGTGGACTCATTTCCCACTGCATTGGACACTAAACTCACCCCCTGAGCTATCATCTGTCTAAAAAGCACCCGGATTGGAGGTACCCAGCCCAAGAGACAATTCTTTAGAATTCCACCGGGTTGTGGCTATCCTTGAATTTCCAGTCTTGTTTTGAGGGGTTCCCAGAGTTCTTAGCAAGGTAGTACTCAAAAATCATGGGTATCTCCGGATGCCTTCTCCCCAAAGACCGCTATGATTTGAGTTCGGGGTATCAAGTGACACCCAATCAAATATTTACCAGATCATGGAAGAGTACTGATCCAGTGAATAGTTCCACAGTGATTAAAGGTATCTCCCGGTCAGGTGCTCAGTATGAGAATGGGTTTAGGTGATCCACAGAATTCCTCTTGCTCCAGCTGGAGGGTAGAATAAGAACCTAGGTCCTCCTTTATGCTTCTTCCCCACCACAATTATGCTTGCCAGCCCTCTGGCTGGTTTAAAAAGTGTGGGAAGAAAAACAACAGGTGATGACAGCCAAGCGAAAATTCATGTGCTATTGGTCTGTATATTATAGCACTAATATTTACAAGGCTGGTATGTCATTTAAAAAGAGAATAAAATAAATGAGACATAAATCTCATTGATGAAAGGTTAATTTATTTAGAAGGAAAGCATGGCTATCTACATTGTTATTGTTGTCTTCTCCTACATATGATAGAGTACTAAATAGAGTTCAATGAAAGATCCAGCAAGAACGCAGGATACTTAATAAAACTTGTTGTGCATCTTACACATCACACGTGAAGGTGTGTTTAGGTGGTTGTTGGTTATGGATGCAAGGAAAAGACAAGAAAAGACAAAAGTTTCCTTTGAAACCCTTTGTCAACTTGAATCAACGTCAGCAACTATCCATAAGACAAAGCAATCCCTACTTTGTCTCATTATATATTTTAACTGAGTTTAAATTTTAATGAAATTCCAGGTCAGTCAGTATGAGTGTATAACACAGATTATGTAACCTATTATTATAATATATAAACACAACTGATTCTTCTTTTCTAGGGTGAAATTTGTTGTCTTGAATAATACAGGCTTGGTTGTAGAGTCACGCTGGTCCGATTTGATAAGTCTGCAAACTGGTAAAAATTGTCATAAAATTTTATGAATATACTAATGATTGCAATGGTTATGGTTTAAAAATTAAATTAATATGAGTATCAGTTTTGCTGTAATAACGTATGTCAAATGATGGGCAATTAAACAGTATATAAAACCAGATAAGCATTTCCTGCACAGTGAGGTGCTATGAATCTACAGTCTCGCCAAACCAGCAGCAGCGTCCCAAAATAAAGAAAGGTCTTCTCTTGGTGCATCCCAGAATAGGAATTGACAAAGACGAGCCGTGTTCTAAGATGAACCAATAAAAGACGCTCTACACTTTGCAGTAGTGGTTATTTTTGTTTATCTTTATTTTGGGAAAATTAAATTGCATGCATGTATTAAATTGAGTTGTGAGACTTGCTTGCAATATATTTTACCATGGATTGAAGCACAGCATTTTAAAGAATATAGACACGAAGAGTATTTCTCTGAAAAAGCAGTGTTTACATTGAAAAGCCCAAACTACTATATTAAGTTGTAGATTTCTGGTGACTACTGTCTCTTTAATAATATGTATTCCTAACGCTATAGTGCTTCAGTCACTGTTTAGGTGGCCTGGCTGACTTGGCTGCCAAGATTACTGACGTCCACTAGAATCAAGTTAACCCTGCATTATAAATATTGGCATTCCAGTAAAACGGAAAATTTCATCTGCAGAGTTAAAAGGGGGGCCACATGAGATGAAGTAGTATGGGCATTGAGATGAAATGGTCTTTAGCCTCTTGTTTATTGTCCAAGGCAGCTAGAAAATGAGGAATGCAAATGATGATTAATGGGATTCAGATAGACTAAGCAATTCCTAGTCTAACATAATTTTCTATGTTTCTTATATACCCTTTTGTGACGGAACACCATGTCTCTGGATTATAATTACTTTGTTTCACTCTCCTATGTGTTTGGGACATTGCATTCCCCTTCGTTTTACTATTATTTCGTTCACCAACCGAACAAACTACAAAACAGCTCAAGGTATGCGGAGTGTGCCACTCATTAACCTCTATCACCTCATTAACACCCCTAAACCGCAAAAACGTTCTAAGCGGTCGGCTGGGTGGTCGCTGTTTGGTATACGAACATGTGGCAGTGGCTATCTTTAGCTGCGAACATACAGAACAGTGTTTGGTCATCAAGTGCATGGAACGCAAATCGGACACTCGGCGGAACGAACACCACTAGAACCACTCGAAAACGGATGGGAATTGAAAAACTTTGGTGGGAGCAAGCTCCCGAATGAGGGACATAGACTGAGCATACCCACGAACCGCTACATTCTGTATTTTTGACTATATTGTGTATTCCTGAAAGAGACCAACCACAGCCTGATTTTTATGGAACTCTTTTGGGCAGGAGTCTCATGTCAGTCAAATTATGACCTCCATGGAAATCCCGAACCCCTGAACTGATCTGGGTGATTTTTGGATATGTTGGTCACCCAGATCGGGGCTATAAAGGGGATATGACTCTTGTGGGGTTTCCATGGGTTTTGGGGTTACTTTTGGGATACTGCTAAAATGTGTGTTTTCTGTGCCTGAAAATAATTGAGTTTACTACAGTTACTGGCTCAATTATCTCTCAGGCACAGGGGAAGGGTAAACCTATTTCGGATGGGAGTGTCCTGGACCTGAGAGCCAATGTCCTCATGTGTATGTTTTATTGTAGTCTACTCTCAGGTCCAGTGGGGAATGCCCCTGGAATATGTTATAGAAAACCCCTTGCATGGGGACCTGCATATAAGGCCAGCTGTGGCTGCCATTAAATCAGTTGTCCCACAGCATAGAGCCTCAGCTCATGTTTGTGGGGGACAGCTATAACAGCTGTCTCGCTACTGCTTGGAGTGCTATAACACTAGCTCTTGTAAGAGCTGTTCCTGCTCTGCATCACAGCAACCCTCCCACTAGGGGGAAAAGAACTTCTCTGGCGGCGAAACCCCTATTCCCATCGGGGTGGCCGCCACACCTTTAAACACGATTACATAAGTATCATGCTGCAGTTCACTGTGTAACAGTAAAGTTTAATTATACTGGCGCTGTTCGACCTAGTAGGAACTTTACATTGATTTCACTAGACCTAGCATTTATACTAAAACAGTCTTTTTGATGTAATTGAGCCTACCACACCAAGATAGAAAATAACTAATGGCACACTATTTTGTTTTCTTAATTTGTAATCCTTTTTTTGGTACCTTCTGGCTTAGTTGCACTGGTAACTAAATAGCATTTTGGCATAATATGCTACAACCTGCAAAAAACTATCTCCATTGGGCACTAGTAAATCATCTTGTTGAAGTCAGATTACTCTCATTATTATCTTGTCATAACATTCAACTTTAAAAATGTATGTAGGTGCTTCCTTATTTATTACTCAACTACAAGAATGTCTAAATATTAGACGTGCAAATCCAGCTAGTTTGTGTGCGTGATACTTTAGGCCTGGTAGCAACCATAACACTTGCTGCTTGAACTTGATGGTTTAAATATTTGTTTCTCTATTTCAGGACAAAATCGATCATTGATTGATACATCAATTAAAAATCACAGTGCGGGAATGAAGGTCATTACTATCATGCTTTCAATCCTTTTAGCAATTTTAACAGCCTGTCTTATCGCTGCACTCGTGATTGGAAGGTAAAGAATAAAAACTGAATTTTTTTTGTATTTTTGTGATTGTTTATATTGCATACTTGTATATAAGCCATGCTTGATATTAGATTGTTTATATTTAGTGATGTCCCGAACTGTTTGCCGAACGGTTCGCGAACTGTTCGCCATGGACTCGTCATTGAGTAAACTTTGACCCTGCACCTCACAGTCAGCAGACACATTCCAGCCAATCAGCAGCAGACCCTCCCTCAATTGCCAAAGCCCAATACTGGTCACAAGGTGTAGGTGGCATGCAAGGAGATTCTGGGGTTTTTTGAGACCCTGGCAGTCTCTCTTTCCTAGGGCAGCCTTAGACTCACAACTGCTGATCACGTTCACTCAGACATATGGATTTAAATGGTGTTTAAAGGGCTCTATGCATACCATTGGTGAGTCTGAGGCTATTAAATATCTAAATGTAGTAAAATCTAAATGTCATTAAAGCCCATAATGTGGAGGGGAGCAACAAGTGTTCTCATGTCCCTAAGCGATTAAAGGAAAATTTGGAGATTAAAAAATAAATCAATTTATTTTGAACATTTCTTTGTTCCTTTACGCATTTAGATTATGACCTCCTTTTAAAATTTAGAAAATGTAAAAAAAAAATTAAATTTTTTTAACTATTGACAGCCACTCCTCCTCTTTTGATATGAGTCCAATCAGTTGCTTCTTATAGCGAAGTATGGAGATCTACTACACATGGGCAGTAATTTTCCTTCCTGCACCAGTCATTTGCTTCTAACAGACTGTTAAACAGATGAAGGAAAGGCAAAATTAATACACTTAATATTGGCATTGGCACAAAAAATACTGGTACTCCCCAATAGTTCAAATTGAATAACATGTAAACCACAAAAAGAGTGTACAGGTGTTCAAAGGTAAATGGAAATGGTGTGCATAACAGTGAATGATAGAAAAACACACTGTGATCTCATGACAAGCATTAAAGGGACACTCCATTGCCTAAATAAAATTACAAAAAAAAACACAATTTTGTATATATACCCCACAATGAAGACATGCATGCATTTAACTATGCATTTTTGCTGGTATATGTAAAAGCAGCTTGCAAAAGCCGCCTGTATTTTTTTCTGAAGCCTTGGCAAGCCCTCCCCAACTACTTCCCAAACTTTTTTGTGGTTGTCCAATCACAGACATTTCAATGCAGCTCAATGAAAAGTCTTTGCAAGACAGGCGCTCTGAACAATTGTCTGCCTCTTGAGTTTAGCTCCACTGAAACAAACAACCAGGAAGTAACAGCAAGCTGAAGTGCTTTCGGGCTCTGGTGTGTCCCTTTAACAGCATTTGACATAATTATGCTGGGTATAATGATGCTGAACATAAAGCAGTGGTGGGTCTAGGGGAAAGCACCGGAGCAATTGTTCCACCCAAGAAGCTATGGGTATTTATATCTGGCTGGCAAGAAGGACTGAATGAGTGATCACATCTACTCGGTCCCCAACTCTCTGAAATTATATTGTATCTATGGATCTATGTATCTATCTCCAGTGGCAAAACTGATATAGAGAGGGCCCTGGTAATAGAAAGTTTCTTGGGCCCCGCTCTAGTGCAAGAATGGTGAGAAGATAGATCCCCAGCTGTTGAAAAACCTCCCACAATGCAATGCCAGCTGGGGATCTACCATTTGCCCATATTTTCAGGGTTGTATTAGTGTGCAGTATTTGTGTGTTTGAATATAAGCATGTTTTTGTGTAGCGAATGTGTGGGGTGTATTTGTATGTACTATTGCCATTGGAATGCAGTGGTGTACTTATGTGTAGTGTTGGTTTTTAAATGCAAGTGTGCTTTTGTGTGCAGTGTTGGTGTTTGAATGATGGGGTGTTAGTATATAATTTTAGTGTTTTGATACAGGGGTGTGTTTGTATGTAATGTTTGTTTTGAGTAATGTTGGCGTCTAAATCCAGGTGTGCTTTTGTGTGTAATGTTGGTGCTTGTATATAATTTTAGTGTTTTAATATAGGAGTGTGCTTGAATGTAGTGTTGGCTTTTAAATGCGGATGTACAATTGTGTATAGTATTGGTGCTTGAATGAAGGTGTGTGTTTGTATATAATTTTGGAGTATGAATGCTAGGATGTGTTTGTATGTAATGTTTGATTGCATGGGTGTGTTTGTATGTTATATTGGTGTATGATTGCTGGAATGTATGCACGTACACTGCCAGATACATACATACTTATACAGCTATACAAACACATTAAAATTCAGATACACATGTAAACACTTTGACACATGCTTACACTTTGGCACATGCACATACTTTGACACACAGATACAAACACTGGCACAAACACACACCTTGACGCTCAAGATATACACACTGTTGTCATAGTCAAGGCAGGAGAGGACCCGGGGAGCTCTTGCCAGCAGCTCCGCCGGGTTCCTCTCGAGAGGTCGGAGCGTTGCCACGGTTACCGAGGCAATGCTCAGATCTCGCGAGAGTGAGCGCTAGCCCCCTGTGGGGCTAGAGTTCACTCTCCACTGGACCACCAGGGATGGCAGCACGTTGCCCCCTCCCTACATAGGGTAAGAAGGCACGGGAGATATTAACTAAACGGCCCCCCCACCCCGCACATTACACACAGACAGCACACACATACATCACCCTTACACACACTGCACCCACACACACACACACACACACACTAACAGCACCCTCACACTAACAGCACCCTTACACACACAGCACCCTTACACATACACACACACACAGCACACACTAACAGCACCATTACACACACAGCACCATCACACACACACACTAACAGCACCCTTACACACACACACACACACTAACATCACCCACACACATAAGCACCCTTACACACACATACATCACCCTTACATACACAGCGCCCTTACACACACAGCGCCCTCACACACACAGCAGTATATGTGTGTGTGTGTGTGTGTGTATGTATATATAAATATATATATATATATATATATATATACAATTTGTTGGTGTTTTGCACTCCTTCTTTCCTCTTGGTTAAATGCCCGGTGCTCAGCTGCACAAAAATACAATCTGCCAAATGAAGCCAGCACTCAAGGACTTGTAAAAAACGAAAAGGGTTTTAATCCATAGAACTTGTCAATGTTTCAGTTTACATCAGCAAACTTTCATCAGGACATCAATTGAGTGCTGGCTTCATTTGGCAGATTATATATATATATATATATATATATATATATATACCGTATTTTTCGCTCCATAAGACGCACTTTTTTTCCCCTCAAAAGTGAGGGGAAATGTCTGTGCGTCTTATGGAGCGAATGTGAAGAATTACTTACCTGTCTTGGAGCGTGGGCCGGCTTCACAGCGCGCTCCGCGGTCCAGGAACTTCTATTTCAGGTTCCGGTTTCCGGCGGGACTGAAAAGAAGTGCACACACAGTGTGCACACTTCCTTTCAGTCCCGCCGGAAACCGGAACCTGAAATAGAAGTTCCTGGACCGCGGAGCGCGCTGTGAAGCCGGCCCACGCTCCAAGACAGGTAAGTAATTATGGGACAAGGGGAGGGGGAGACACTATGGGACAAGGGGAGGGGGACACTATGGGAGAAAGGGAGGGGAGACACTATGGGAGAAGGGGAGGGGGGACACTATGGGAGAAAGGGAGGGGAGACACTATGGGACAAGGGGAGGGGGGGACACTATGGGACAAGGGGAGGGGGGACACTATGGGACAAGGGGAGGGGGAGACACTATGGGACAAGGGGAGGGGGAGACACTATGGGACAAGGGCAGGGGGGGACACTATGGGAGGGAAAGTGCACTATGGGACAATGGGAGGGGGGGACACTATGGGATCAGAACACTAATGGACAAGGGGAGGAGGGGTTAAAGAACACTATGGGACAGGGTAGGAGGGGTTAACAATCACTATGGGACAGGGTAGGAGGGGTTAACAATCACTATGGGACAGAGGAAAGGGGGGTTAAAGATCATTATGGGACAGGGGAGAAAAAAAAATATTCTGAACAAACTGTCCCATGGTAAGAAACACTATGGAACAGTTTGTGCAGAATATTTTTTTTTCTGGGTTTCCTCCTCTAAAAACTAGGTGCGTCTTATGGTGAGGTGCGTCTTATGGAGCGAAAAATACGGTATATATATATATATATATATATATATATATATATATATAATAAAGTGGATAGCTTGGCACTCTCCTTACTAGTATTCAAAATATGTATACCTGCCCGGGTGCAATCCACAGTGCGTCCAATATATATACGCGGCTTGTGTGTTTGTGCTTTAGGGTGCACACCCTTATACAATAGTCATCTTGAGGAAGTGTCTCTAGTGCAGTCACAAGCATGTTCTCTGGCAAGTGTATACATTGTTCTTTCTCTGAAATGGCAATGTTTTCCATTTCAAAACAAAAAGGGCAGGGCTTATATACCAATATTGCTTAATTTTGGCATTTTTTTAGGCTCACTGGGTGATGGTTGCAGAGTTCTCTCCATAATAAATATACATTTATCAGAGTTACTGTTTTGTTTTAATAAGTAGTAAACCTGATAGATAACCTGTTTCACATATCACAGGGGGCATACCAGTAGTCTTTATTTGTTCTTACCTTTGGCTTTTTATAATTAGTAATGGTACCAACTAGTTCTCATTGCGCAGTTCTCTCTAAATCTTCAGACATTTACACAAGTGGTTTCTATAGGCAGGAAAAAGAACTTTGGGTAATGTCTGTGGAACAAGTGTAACCTTTTCTTTTTATATTTATATTGGTCATTCCCTCTGGCAATTTACCAAAAAGATACAACAGTGCACACGTTTTTAAAAACACAAAATCTTTAATTATGAAGAAAGTTGGACCTTGCACATATTGGTGGGGTTATGGCAGATTTATTGGAAAAACATACAACTGAAGCCTTTATCAAGTTCCTGTGGGAGAAGAAGCATAGTATGGTTTCTAATAAATCTGCCTTAAAGTTAACACCAACTGTATGTGCTCTGTCCAAATTTCTTTATGATTATTGATATGTTAGGAATGGTCCACACTGATCTGCAGGCACTATGGATGGAAATTATTTAGCAAGTGTCACTCCACTCTATGAATAGAATATAGAATCTTTATGTAGAGCAGTCTATCTATGATTTGCCTGTAAAGGTAAATCCAAAGATGTTTTAGAACTGCAACACGCTTGACACTTTGTCATTCTAAATGCTTGCAAAGCATCATGGGATTGAAGTTCTAAAACATCTGTGAACCAGCCTTTTGGGCAAAAAAATTGACACAGAATATACACACAAAATGCATCATATTTAACACATGAAGTCATTTTAGCCAATTTGTTTTAGCTTTCTATGTATACTGTTTATTAAAGATTATGTCTGTCTATTTAGCTATCTATTTTCTTATTTGAGCAGGCCCTAATTACCTCTTGTTCTTGTAAGTCAGACTTGTGTGTTGATTTTAACTTATATCTGTACGTCTTGAGAACCCATTTACAAGGCTGTGCAAAATTATGGTGCATTATAAATAATAAATTGTTATATATAAATGATAATTAATCTATTGTATATGTTTTATATGTAAAGTATTTTTAGGTCATATCTCCATTCAACATATTTACGTCTTTCTCGTCTGTCTTTTACTTTCTTTGCAGTAAGGACGTATGTTGGTACAGAAAACTTGACAACCTACCACTCGTTTACATGGAGATGGTTCGGAATTACTACAACATGCATGCAGTGTATGTTATACACACTCGGTACAAGCTAATGGAAGATGCTCCATACGCCTACCAGGAACATTATAAATAATAATACAGAATGTGTTTCTTTCCTTCATTCTGCAAACAAAGGGTAAATCTCTCTTTGAGACTTTAAGTGTTTAAAACAATTAGACAACTGCTTTCTGAAATGTATCTATTTAGCTACTTCCAGATATAAAACTGGCAAACTGAAATAAAGGAAACTGTGGGACCTAAAAGGGATGGAGTGAGTTAGGTTTAGCTATTATACCTGCCTGATCAAGTTCTAATTATTGTGTTTTAGCACAAATTAGACAGGTCACAGGGCAAATCAAATATATGGGGCAAAGGGTTTTAAGTTGGTATGTGTGTATACTGAACCTTGGAATAGGTGGTGAGGCTTGAAAGATATAGGTGGCCACAAGCAGAGAAGGGAGGGACAGTAATGGGCTGGTGGTGTGGTTGGTGTGCTGAAGGGACTCCTCTAGATTAGCTTGAAGCAGACTTGGCTGTGGGTGGTCCAGTTTTAGCATGAACCGCTAGAAACCCCTTTCCCCTTTTTTTAGTGGGGATCTTGACATCCCCAAAATTGTAACATGTGATTATGCCTTTGATTAACTAAAGTCTACCCATTTACTGAAGTCGGGGAAGTGGGTATTTATCCTTCCGATACCATTGCCTGTCTAAATTATAATTATCAAAGGGTGATGAAAAGAGATTGACTGGTTAATTGGGGAAGCTTAAACCTTTAAGTATCATGAAAGAGGTTTGAACAAATTTTGTCCCTGGCATGTATCTTGAAAAATGTGTAATTCGGTATTCAGGGAAAAAATATTTCTAGTTTTTCTTTATTATCCTTTATACTAGAAATTGTAGGTTGTGTTTTAAAGGTGTTTTCTTAAAATACCTACTAACAGCATATAAATATTTATAAAATGATCTGCTTTTGTCACTCTCTTATATAATATTTGAAAGCCGCATGTTAATAAAAAGTCTACAAATTGTTTTATGGTAGCCTTTGTTCAGTTTTTTTTGCGCTTGATATAAATTCTCTGTTCTCCTTTCTTCTGACAAGGGAAAATAAGAAAACACCCACAATTTTTTCAATGTTTTCAATAATATTTATTTCACAAATTTGTAAATATCAACTTGAAAAAAATGTAACTATGAAAAATAAATTAACTTAGAAATAAATAAAATTTAAATAATTAACATTTACTTAACAGTTAATACTCTTTCTATAAACAAAAAAACACACAGATCCAAAGTGACCACTCAGTCTATTCGGCAGAGGTAATGTGCAATGATTCACATCCGCTGCCTTCGAGCCTTCATTTCTGCAAATTTATCGATTACTTCATCAAAGCCAATCTTCCTTGCATATTCATGCTCAATTGAAAGTATAGCCAGATTTGTCAACCTTGTCTCACTCATGGTTGAGCGAAAGAAATTTTTTATCAATTTTAATTTGGAAAAACTTATTTCACATGAAGCAATAGACACACAGAGAGTCAAAAAGAATCTTAAACACAGTGACAAATTTGGCAGAGATTCACAATAATCCCATTTAACAAGGAACTCCAGGAACTGCAGTGCCGTCCATTTCTTTGCTTCTTCAACACTGATCTTGGCAGCTTCCAAATGCCTCAGAAGACGTTCAACTGACAGTCGAACAGTCTCCTCTTCTTCTTCATCATCATCATCAGAGTCTTGCTGATGCAGGCTTCTGCAGGCATCGCTTTCATCTACATCACTTTCACCGCTTGACGATAAAATGATCTTCTCCAATTCTTGCGCTTTCACATATGAAGCTTCTTGAGAAGATACTTCAGGCATTTCACCTCTGGATTCAACAGACTGAACGTCTTCAGCGCTTTCTCCTACTGCAGTAGATGTTGAAGGTGCAACATATTTTAAAATTGATCCAGACATCGCCTCAGCTGACTTTTCTTTTGCCTTCTTAATTTTTCGTTGCTGAGACCCGCTTGGTCGATTTCGCTTCATATTGGTGTTTTCTGCAGAAAAATACTAAATTTATTTTGGCTCTAGGGTTTTGCTAGTGCGATATCTGTCTTATATTTCCCATCTTGGCATACCATTTGTAAAAGTAGACAACCCAGGGTATTTAAAGGGACACTATAGTCATCCAGACCACTTCAGCTCAATGAAGTGGTCTGGGTGCCAGCTCCCCCAGATTTGAACCCTCCAGATGCAAAAATCACATCCAGCTTGCAGAACGTCCATAGGAAAGCATTGAGAAATGCTTTCCTATGGACTGTTTGAATGCGTGCTCGCGGCTCTTGCCACGCATGTGCATTCGGCTCCACTCGGGAGCTGATGTCGGCGGGGGAGGAGAGTTCACCAGCGCCGAGGGAGCCCGGCACTGGATTAAGATAAATGGCTGAAGGGGTTTTAACCCCTTTAAACCCAATCAGCCAGTTACCTTTCTCCAGCGTCTCACTGACAGCCGCTAGAGGCTGGATTAACCCTCAGTGAAACATCTCTGAAACTGCTATGTTTTCAGCTGCAGGGTTAAAACTAGAGGGACCTGGCACCCAGACCACTTCATTAAGCCGATCCTTAGAAACAGCATAGGAAAAGGATTTGGGTTCAAAAGATGTAGCGGCTAGGGCAGAGGTTTTGTAGAAGGGGGCCAGGGCAGAGGTTTTGTATAAATGCGCCAGTTTTGTAGAAGGGGGAAGACCAGTGCTTTTGTAGAAAGGGGCAGGTGAGAAACTTCTAGAAAACTCCTGCTCTGCCCCTTTCTACAAAGCCCCTTGTCTCGCCCCTTCTAGAAAACCCCTGCCCTTTGGCCTTCATATAAAAACCCTGCACACTGATCACATAAATTTCATACACTCCCTACACATAAAAACCCTGCACACCCTTAATTAAAAAAAACAAAAACACTGCACACCCCCTTAATAAAAAACAGAAACCATGCACAACCCCCTTAATAAAAAAACCCTGCACACCCCCTTAATAAAAAAACCCTGCACACCCCCTTAATAAAAAAAAACAAACACTTGCACAACCCCTTTTGATAACAAAAAACCTGCACACACCCCTTATACCCCTGCACAACCCCTTATTAAAAAAACTAAAACATGCACAACCCCCTTTAATAACAAAAAACCTGCACACCCCCCTTAAAATCCTGCACACCCCCTTAACAAAAATCTTCAGTGCACATGCTCCCTTAATAAAATACTGCAACCCCATTAATTAAAAAAAAACCTGCACCCCCATTAATTAAACCTACCCCCTTAAATAAACCTCCCCGCGCTGCACCCCCCTTTAATTAATCCGCACCCCCTTTAATTAATCCACACCCCTTAATTAATCCACCCCCTTAATTAATCCACACCCTTAATCCACACCCCCCTTAATTAATCCACACTCCTTAATGAATCCATACCCCTTAATTAATCCACACTAATTAAGCCACACCCTCTTAATTAATCCACACCCCCTTAATTAATCTACCCCCTTAATTGATGCACACACCCTTAATTAAGCCACACTAATTAATCCACACCCCCTTAATTAATCCACCGACCCATAATTAATCCACCCCCCCTTAATTAATCCATCCTCCCTTAATTAATCCACACTAATTAATCCACACACCCTTAATTAATCCACACACCCTTAATTAATCCACACTAATTAATCTACACCCCCTTAATTAACCCACCTTTAATTAACCCACCCCCTTAATTGATGCACTCACCCTTAATTAATCCACACTAATTAATCCACACCCCCTTAATTAACCCACCCCCCTTAATTAATACACCCCCCATAATTAATACACCCCCCTTAATTAATCCACCCCTTTAATTAATCCACCCCAAATTAATACCCTCCCCATAATTATGGAGCCCTAATTAATACACCCCCCCATGAGTAATACACCCTCCATAATTAATACACCCCCCATAGTATTAAGGACCACTATAGTGCCAGGAAAACATACTTCGTTTCCTGGCACTACTCAATGCCTAATTGCCCCTCAGGGTCCCCTCCATCCCGGCTCTGGAAGGGGAAGGTAAAAACTTACCTTTTTTCCAGCGCTGAGGCGGGAGGCTCTCCTCTCCTCTTTCCGCCTCACGTTCGCCCGCCCGACTGAATGCGCACGCTCGGCAAGAGCTGCGCGCGCATTCAGCCGGTCACATAGGAAAGCATTCATAATGAAAATCACAGTGAGAAGCACGCAAGCGCCTCTAGCGGCTGTCAATGAGACAGCCACTAGAGGAAATAGGGGAAGGCTTAACCCATTCATAAACATAGCAGTTTCTCTGAAACTGCTATGTTTATGAAAAAATGAGTTAACCCTAGAAGGACCTGGCACCCAGACCACTTCATTAAGCTGAAGTGGTCTGGGTGCCTAAATGTCGCACTTTAAGCCACACACCCCCCCACGCATAATTGTACACATAATAGTGTAATACACCCCCCATAATTAATCCACCCCCAAATTAATACCCACTCCCATGTGTAGACCCCCCCCCCCCCCCATAATTAAATACACCCCATAATTAATACACCCTCCATAATTAATACACCCCCATAATTAATACACCCCCATAGTATACACCCCATAATTAATCCACCCCTTTAATTAATCCACCCCCATAATTAATACACCCCCCTATAATTAATACACCCCCATAATTAATACCCTCCATAATTAATACACCCCCCATAATTATACACCCCCTTTTAATTAATTTAATAACATCACATAAATTACATAAACACATAAATGAATAACATCACATAAATTACTACTCACGTTTTGATGATGCCTTCCCTCCGAGACGATCACTGGATCCTTGCGCTGAAGATCCGTGAAGGCGAACTGACGGCGGTGCTGCGTACGGCGTCATCACTCCGCGTCCGGCAAGACTCCTCCCCCTTCTCAGCCTCCGCAAAGGTGCTGCCGCTGCGGCTGTGCGCAGTGTAATGATTGGGGCCGGGGGGGGTGACACATGAAACTGGAAGTCATGGCACCCTCCTAGTCAGTGGCACCCTGGGCGGGCCGACCCCACCCCGACCCCGCCCTTAGTACGCCACTGACTATCCGTTAAAGCAGTGATCTCAAAGTATCAAGAATACTGTTATGTGACCTATGGCCTCTCATTCCATAGACTTGTGCATGGGTGAAATGGTTAAACCGAATTTCTTAGTCCAGGTATGTCTTGTCTTGGTTTTGATGTGTCAGTGTTCCGAAGCAACAAATGACTGAAAGTCCGAGTTACATGGAAGAACTGCATATGCCATGAGATTTGGGACATAAGCAATTCTTCCATGTAATTCAATTATCGGGCTATTCGGTCACCTGTGATTCTAACAATCCACCAAACTGGCCAAGTTTCATCCAAATTGCGATTTCTCGAATCTGAATGCACAAGTCAATTCCAGAATGTAAAGGTATAACAAAGTACAAGGCATACCTCTCAATGTCCCAATTGCAGGTGACCTGGTCCACTTCAGGGTTCTGATCATGCTCATATTTACTGTGATTGAGAAAACTGGTCGCTGTAAAGTAGTGTTTGCTTGCACAGTGTGCACCTGGCTGCAGATCAGGATGGATGGGAGGCGTGTGGGAATGTGTGGTTGTATATGTACATTTATGTGCATATGTGTAAGGAGTATAGATTTGCATGTGTGTATGGTATAATGGAAAGACAACAACTTTGCCAATGGCTCAACATAAATTTACTTTGAGACCCCTGCCTTAAAGGGACACTCTAAGCACCAAAACTCTGTTCCTAAAGTCTGACAAATGTAAGCATTTCCTTTTCTGAGTAGAAGCAGTATTTACATTTGTCACTAACGATGCCTATCGACTTCTCATCAGACAGGCACTAAAGGAATATCAAGTATTGAAAGTATTCATGTTTAGCTTCACCAGAAACTGTGAATGTGTGTCATAGACAAGAACTGGATTAAATGTTTCTCTATGATAGCGTGGGGAACCTTTTTTCTGCCAAGAGCCATTTGGATATTTCTATCCAAAATTATCAATTTAAAAATGAACCTGTTATATTTGATGAAACATTTAATTAACTCACCCCTAATGTGATGGCTGGAACTGCTTCTTTTTTGTGCGGCATGTGATGTTAGTTGTAGTATTGATGATGTTGCTACTCGATATTGCATTTCCAGGTTTGTATCAGTCAGTCTGGAGCGCAGTCGACTCTTTGCGACGTTTACTACAGACATGCTCACTGACACACACATGCTCACTACAGACAAGATCACTACAGACAAGCTCACTGAAACACACACATGCTCACTAATAACAAGCTCACTGACACACACTGTCCAAGTACTTAATTAAAACAAACCAAGAATTTGAGCTATATGTATGTTAAAGCATAATTTACCTCTTTCATATTAAGTGCATCCACACTTATTATATATCATTATGTTCAGGAGGAATAGAGCTGCTTTCAACTCGCATCAAATATTTATATATGAAACACAATTTTTTATGAATAAAATCTACAAAAGTGTGAGAAATTAAGGCATATTGTTATTTTTCAAGTTCTGTATGACATTTTAACTGTGAATATCATAACCTGTTAGCTTTTACTGCAATAAAATACACATATTTGTGTTCAGCAATGTCTTACAAGTACAACTGTACCCCCCATGTTCAGCTTTTATGGGATTTAGGAAAGTTACAGGGTCAAAAATGTGGCTTTACCCTTTTCATTTCTACACATTGAAATTTACTAGATTGGTTTGCTAGGCCTATGTTGCCTTTGAGACTGTATGGCAGGCCAGGAATAAAAATCGACATACCATTTACAAAAGCTGACAACCAAGGGTGTTTTGAATGGGGTATGTCCAGTCTTTTAAGTAGTCACAAATCCTGGTCAAAGTTATCGTTTATATCTGTTTTTTGCATTGCTCACACAAAAACTGCCATTTTAACCACATGATATCATTCTCACTATATGTTTTACTACTCTAAAACACTTATATTTGTGTTCAGTGATGTCTCGCAAGTACAACACTGCCCCCGTGTACAGGTTTTATGGGGTTTTAGAAAGTTACTGGGTCTTGCAAATGTCTGCCTGGGTTGTTAGGCAGGTCCTCCAATATATAAATAATAAAATCCCATAATTAAGTATGAATAATATTCCTATATTGCCGGGTGCCAACACCAAGGCTCCAAAATTTAGGCTGCACTCACGGTTTCACCTCTAGGACTTTCTTCAGGATCAAAAAACAACCTTTTTAATCGTGTGATAAAATTTATTGGATTATTTTGAGTGCAGCCTAAATTTTTAATTTATGTGTAAATATTTGTGTGTATATATATATATATATATATATATATATATATATATATATATATATATAAAATTTCTTTGTAAGTGTATTTTGATATTAATATATATACATTAAAATACACTTATAAACAATAAATGTTTGCTGCCCAGGTGCTCTGCTATGGGACAATGTATATAAGAAACTAATGAGAAAGCAGGCACTCACAGGACTTTTAAATTGAAAACTGAAACACAATTAACCTGTGTTTACACCCAGCGCATTGTCAATGTTTCGGACCTGATCCCAGTACTTTCTCAAGACAATCTACAACAACAATAACAGTCCCCCTGCAGGCAATGTTGTAATCCGTGCAATCCGAGTCATGTGATCGTTGTCATCGAAATCACATGACATGGATGGCCGGGATTTGCTGCACTGGGACTGCCTTGGTTGTCCAGCAGTCTCTTTCAATTGAACCCAGTGAGGAAGGTGAGTGTCCGCTCTGCAGGGAAGGCCCGATCGTCAGAGCGTGCTATGCTGCCCTAATGGAATTTAAGGCCCTCTTTTTGTAAGACGGCATAGCACACTTTCATGTCGGAAAAGGGTTAAACATTAGTTTAAAAAACATGACAACGGTGGCGGAGCCTAACCTCGCAAGTGAATGGCAGCATAATCCCTGAGCTCTGCCAAGGCCTAGCCTCAATCTAAAGCCATCAAGCGCACCTGAGCCCCCCAGCGCCCTACAAACCTCGCCACCATCCTCCCTAAAACCCACACTCACCCCCTCAATGGGTGGCGGCAAGAAAGCACGCAGCTCCTCAGTAGCGCCCATCTTTAGGAAGAAGCCCGAGAAAAACCAGGCGCCATCTTTGGAACCCTCACCATCGGAATCTGATTCCGAAATGAGCAGCCAGACAACCTCGGACAGGACAGAGGCTCCACTGACTGAAAAAGTCTGTGGCCGAGGAATTAGACAAACGACTGAACCCAATACTGGAGGGAATGGCGGACCTCTCAGCCCGAACACAGGCCACTGAGACAAATATGGCGGAAACACAAGAAACAGTGCACGCACATGATGAAGAATTACAAGACTTACGAGAACAACTCCGCTCCCTCGAAGACGCCAATGAAGACCTCAACAATAGAACACGGAGAAACAACATCAGAGTGAGGGGCATACCGGAATCTATATCCACGGAGCTCCTCACCAGCACCCTCACCGACGTGTTCCAAACCCTCCTGCCTGAGTCCACAGCCGCAGACCTCCTTATGGATCGGGCACACCGAGCACTGAGAGCCCCAAGCGCTGCAGCAGCCACCCCTAGAGACATCATTGTGCGGCTTCACTTTTACCACATAAAAGAGCGCATAATGAAAGCCGCCAGGGACACCCCCATCGAAGTGGAAGGAGTTCCGGTCCAACTGTTTCAGGACCTGTCACCGACCACCCTGAAGAGGAGACGGGATCTGCGTCCACTGACACAGCACCTCAGCCACCATGGCCTCCGCTACGCCTGGGGCCACCCCTTCAAGATAATCATTACACGGCCCGCAGAAATTCCCGCGCTCCTGGAACAGTTAGGCCTACCACAACTCCCTGAAATGCTGCACTTCAGCTCTGGCCCCAGTTCGCACCAATCCACAAGCATCAATCCGACGACTAGACACCGGACCACGGCTCCACACAGCCAAGACACCTCCCGCCATTAACAAGACACACACAGCGTAGCAGGACCAGCCACCCGAAATAACCAACAAGCACCCCTTTCAAGATACAACAGCCTACAAACCACGGACTTAACACGCGGCCTTCAAACTACCCACCTTCCTGAACACCCGTAAAGCACAGACCCCAACTACAGCCACTACGACAGCAACTTATCCCGCCAGCCGCTCCATAAACATAAACAGCAGCCCGACCCTCAACTCTGCCCCTGAAGGTTCGACAGCGGGCCCCGGAGCACACAGACCCGAGCGGGGACCCGCCATATTCACACTGGCGCAACACCAAGCCCCAAGGATGAAGGGACATATAATGGACTCTCACGCATGGACTGAGGACTCAAATCCGCAAGTAAATTGCATGAACTGCACCCCATCCAATGTAACCCGCAAGGCCCACACAACCCGCTGTCGCCTGGCCTCGAGCCGGAGCACTCAACACAGCCCTTGTACCAAAAGGGGGAGATGGGGAGGATGGAGGGGTTGGGGGGGAATGGAGGGGCAGGGGGAGAAGTGGGGGGTGGGATCGGGGGGCAGAAAGACCGGCTCCGCATACCAGGGGGGACACGCAAAGTGGCCCACCCCGCTCATGGAGGTAGGGGGAGACCCAGGCGACCGGACGGCAGGGAGCTCCACACGGGCCCCAGGGACAGAGGAGACCACATACGTCCACAGTGACACCTCACAACTAGACACGACAGCAACTGGGGAACTGAACCATCCAAATGTAGACCACAACGAACCGCCAAACATGAAGACCCAACAAAACACACGGCACTACGCAACAACCAGGCATAGCACACAGACAAGACTACCTGAACTGGGCCCACAGAGACAACCCAACTGAAGGACTATGATTAACCGACTGGACACTTCGAACCCACATGACACCACGGCACTACACCACTGCACTACACACCAGCAGACACAAGACTGACACCTGAGAGATGCCGCTACAACGCTTGCGTCCCCCGAGCGCAACTGGCGCGACTGGCTGACCACCTGCCGCCCCGCAGGTATGGGTCTATGCCCCTGACAGCAGGCACTAGACAAACAAGCAATAACGCCAAGCAGGGTCACCTCGCACCACTAGGGGCGACCTAACAAAGGCACACTGATAGGGCTCACATACAGGGAGGCACAGCACAGCACCCCGTATGAACACCTGAGATACCCTGCCTGCCCACATACATCCCCCAAAATCAATGGACTGTAAGACGCAGCACTCACACCACTCGAGGTCGGCTGAACCTGCATACCACGGTATCAGAACCCTGCATGTTTTTATGTGTTTGTTTTTATATTTGCATGTTATACGCCTGTCAAACTACTGTATTCAATTGATAATGAAGTTTTACCAAAGTTATATGAACACTGCTGCAGAACAGATCCAACCACAGGCCATCCGCCCACAAGAGAGCCGGGTACCAGGCCTCATAGGGAAAAGCACAACCCCATCCTGACTGGTGGCGGTGCCCCCCTGGGGCAGATGTCCGCAGAATGAGGAGCGCCTGAGAGCGAGGCACCACACCGAGACTGCAGACAAAAGATAGCGCCCACACACCACAACAACCTAACTTAGCTAGCCGTAACACCGCCACCACACGGCAGACACAGGGGGCACCCAACCACCAATCCTTGGCAGAGCAAACCATACACTTGAGGTCCCTGACCCCAACTTCACACACGATCCCACGTAGGAAAGCCCTTAACCGGATGGCATGGGCCAAAACCCGACTACACCTAAAACTGGAAGTCCTTACACGGCATGGCCTCACGGCATTAGATGGCTGGACTTGCATGGCAGACATAAAGTTATTGTAGATCCCACCCACAAGACCTAGGTGGCAACACACCACACTCCACACACCAGGTGGAGGGGAAAAACACCAGTCCACCAGATCGCGCCCCCTGCGGCGCTGCACCCCCCCTCCTCACACAGCCCCCATACTTGGCTCAGCCATCTTAGACCACACATGGGCAGGTCAAAGACGAGACCTACCACTGCTTGCGAACACCCACTCCTCACCAGACTCGGTTCTCTCTGGAACCACTACATAAACAGTTCACGGGCCAGGAGACTGAGCCTCCCGCCTATCGTACAACTGGCCAAATTGATAAGCCCAGTCTAAATCCACCTGACCACCCACGGGGGTCCCTGCCCCCCGGCGCGCCCGCACAGGCCCGTCCCGAGCGCCCTCCCCCACCCTTCTCAACCTCTCACTGACCCCGTATCGAACTAACCACTAATCAGGTACTCGGCCAAACCAAGGGTAATACCCCACCCTCAAAAGAACGCAGCCACCATCACAACATGACACTGCAGAACCTCAAACTCCGCCTCGCCTCGCTCAACGTGAAGGGCCTAAATTCACCAGGCAAATGGCACGAAATACTGCGTTGGGATAACCGCACCGGCGCAGACATCATCCTACTCCAAGAAACTCACTTCACTAACAGAAAACATTTCCCACTGACCAATAGGCACTTCAAAGGTATTATCTGGCCAACTCCCCAGAACCAAAAAACGAAAGGAGTAGCCATCCTTCTAAGCAATTCCTGCCCACTGGAAGATATACAAACCCTCAAGGACCCCTCAGGAAGATACCTCATTCTCAAGGGACACATGGGAACAACCTCTCTGACGATAGGCTCTATATACGCCCCTACTGTCCTGGACGCCTTGTATTGGCACACATTGAAAACCCACCTCACCAGCATATCAGCCACACATCTCATCCTCGGTGGTGACTTCAACGCGACGCACACGCCGGCTACAGACCGCAGAACACACAAGGGCAGCATGGCAGCCCCAACTAGAAATGACAAACTGTACGCAGAATTCCTGAACGACACGCTCCTACTGGATATCCGGAGAACCCACCATCCATCGTCCAGGGACTTCACATTCTATTCTCACGTACACTGGATTTACTCGTGAATCGATAGTTTCCTCGTCTCCCATGCAGTCCAACCATGGACCACCCACACGCACATAGGCAACATTGCGTGGTCCGACCACGCGGAGATTGCACTGACAATACAAATCCCACAACTGGCACGCCCGTGGCGCTGGCGCCAAAACCCGTGGATTCTAAATGATAGGCAGTGGTCCACACCGTGACGGAGAACCTAAAAACCTACTTTGAACTCAACACTACGGACGACATAGCCCCGGCAACAGTGTGGGCGGCTCACAAAGCGACAATTAGAGGCAATCTCATAGCGATAGCCACGGCTCTAAAAAAGCAACGCCTGCAAAAATTGACTAATGCCCTGGCAAACTTAAAAAGGCTCGAAACACTCCATAAACAAAATCCCTCAGAAACGCTCCTCACACAGCTCACGGACACGCAAGAGATCATTAAAAAACTCTCCGCAGCGGACGTGGCGAGAAATTTCATGTGGACCAAGCAACGATTCTACGAGAAGGGCAATAAAGCAGACTCACTCCTAGCGCACTGCCTCAAAAAACGGCAAGAAAACAAGAGAATCCCGAAAATTCGAACTCAAAATGGGGAGGTCACAAATAACCCTGAAACCATAGCTCAGGAATTCCTGCATTACTATACCACCCTATACAATCACGCCGCACCAATGCCCAGGGGAGACGCAGACCAACCAGAAATCATCTCCACTTTTCTCAAGCCCCTCAACCTACCATCCCTGACCACCACGGCCCAAGCCCTGTTGGAATCCCCCATCGAAACGGAAGAACTTGCCCTGGTCCTCAAAACATTGAAACCCATGAAAAGCCCGGGCCCCGACGGCTTCACAGCCTTCTACTACAAGACGTTCCAGGCAACACTGTTACCACCTCTCTGCAAAACTTTCAACTCACTGTTACAGGGACACAAACTTCCCCCTCGAAATGCTCACAGCAGACATATGCCTCTTACCCAAACCTCTTACCCAAGCCGGGGAAGGAACAACTCGACCCTGGACACTACCGCCCGATCTCCCTCCTGAACACCGACTTAAAAATTCTCACAAAGGTCTTGGCCAATCGCCTCAACCCACACCTCTCCAAATTGATTCACCCAGATCAGGTCGGATTCATCCCTAAAAGATAGGCGGCAGACAACACTAGAAGAGCCATCGATACAATTTGGTACACCCAAAGCCGAAACATCCCATCGGTGATGCTCTCACTGGACGCGGAGAAGGCGTTCAACTGCCTTCTCTGGCCTTACATGTACAATGTCCTCACGCATTTGAAATTCCCGACTGGATTCATGAACATCATTCAGGCGATATACGACCATCCAACCGGCAAGCTCTTACTCCCCAATATCGAGGCCCTGTCGTTCACCATAGCCAACAGGACCAGACAGGGCTGCCCCCTTTCCACCCTGTTGTTCGCAATATCCCTAGAACCACTGCTCCAGGCCATCGGCACCCACCCCGAGATCAGCGGGGTACAGATCAGGCGGGAAACATACACGGTAGCGACGTACGCGGATGATGTCCTCCTCACGTTGGCGGACCCCATACCATCTCTGCAGGCCACACTCACCCTGATAGCCGCACATTCCAACATTTCGGGCTATAAAATCATCCTGGCTCGGGAGAGTCACCACAATCAAAATGAACCTACTCCAAGATTCCTGTACCTCTTCCAAACATTACTCATTCCTCTACAAAAAGCGGACTTTCAACGCCTCCAGGCAGCCATACATAGAGTCATATGGAAGTCCAAAAAACCCAAAATTTGTAGGGCAACGATGTACGTCCCCAAACTCAGGGGTGGACTGGGACTACCCAATTTCCAGCAATACTACAATGCAGCACAACTGGCCCACATCCAACAATGGCATGTTCCCCCAGGCATGAAAAGATGGGTGGACCTGGAACATGATGTCTTGGGCTGGGACCAGCCATCCTCCTACATGTGGGTGCCCCGCGTGCACCATCCGCTCCCGCCGCCTACCTCCCCGGCAATCACACACACACTGGCCTTATGGGATAAACTCAACCCTAAATATGACCTATCCTCCTCCCTCTCACCAGTAACACTGATATATCGCAACAAACTCTTCCCGCCAGGGATGACTGCAAAGCACTTCCTTGCATTCGACCAGAGAGACGTCTCCAGGCTACTCCACCTATACCACCAGGAAAATGTCTTCACATACGCAGACCTCCCAAATGCAAAAACCTTGACTACATCAGACTACTTCCGATACATACAACTCAGAGACCTGGCGCAACAGCCAATGATCAAACAAGCAGGAACGTCATCCCTGACGACTTTTGAGAAGCAATGCTTTGACGCACCCCAACAATCGGGACAAATCTCCAACATCTACAACGCCCTGACAACCCACGCTACCCAAACCAACCTCACCTATATTACCGCATGGGAACGAGACCTGGGACCGCCCGACGACCCGGGAGACTGGGCTGTAATCTGTGAAGCAATGAACTCCCTGACAGTGTGTGTCACACACAAGGAACAGGCATATAAAACACTGTTCTGCTGGTACCTAACACCACAAAATGGGTGACTGATGCTGGAAACTGTGCGGAGACTCTGGCTCGTACCTTCACTGCTGGTGGAACTGTCCTAAACTTAAACCGCTCTGGACTAAAGTACGTGATCTCATCGAGCACATCCTCGACAAACCATTCACAGCACAACCATGGACCATGCTACTCTGCAAACCACTGGACTCCCTCACCAGGAGCGAAAACAAACTCACCGCTCTCATAACCCTCGCAACACGACGGTCAATAGCGGAACTGTGGGCAGACCAGGGTATCCACAAACTATCCACAATAATCAGCAAGGTCAAAGAAACCCGCGATCTGGGCGAACTAACAGCATAGATACATGACACGTACAAAGCATTCCACCGAACCTGGGACCTCTGGGACACTAACTATGCGAAATGGGAGACGGCTTCCACAGGCTAACCGGCCCACCTACAAAACCACGTCGACCAGGACCCACTCCGCAAACAAAGGATACCATAACTATCTTAACTGCAGGCCACCCCCCACAGCTACCCTTTTTTTTTTCCCCTTCTTCTTCTTCTTCTTCTTTCCCCCTCTGTCTTTCTTCCTCTCGTCCCATTGCTTCTCCCACTCTACCTCTCCCTCTCATCCCCCTATCCCAATAGGGCCAGGCGGGCGTGGGCGCGCGGGGGCAGGCGGGGGGGTACGCGGGGGCGGGAGGGGTTCCCAAACCCAACAACAACATCGGCGGTCCCCTACTCGTCACGACAACATAGATAGCACCCAGCCACACTGGAGCGCGGCGCGCCCAGACGAGGGAACTCCCCAAACCCAACTCACGGACTGGCACACGTGAAAATCACATCAATCGGGCCCAGAAACCCACCACGACAGGGATGGACCACACCCACGCCCCCGCTGAGAAAACACTCCCCCCCCCTACACCAGAGATACGACCCCCATAACATCACCCCCCCCCGGACACACCCACCCACACCCACTGGGGAATCACGCCAAACGACTGACACACTCAGGCCCCAACCAATGAAGGACACTCCACGATCCACGCAACCCCCCCAACGAACCGCCTCTAACACAGAACTAAGGGCCAATGTCAAAACAACGCCCTTGACCATAAATAACCACACGAGATACCCAAGTTGATAGGCCAACGAGACGCACCCCACCAATCCAATACCCCCATCCACCCATGTGCCCCCATGACCCTCCACATGACTAGGCACTACCAGCACGTGAGGGCCTCCAAGTCATAGAAGACCCCAACTCATAGGGGACACAAATCCAACACATAGATTGGACCCTAGGCAACAACGGGAGCCCCATGCACGAAAAATGTTACACGCAAAACCTGAAATGCAGCAAATAATGAGAAATATAACAAAATGCAAATGAGAATGTACTTACTGCCTTTCCCTCTCTTTTCTGTACCCCACCGATACTCATAAAACATATGCAAAATGTATAAATAAAGAATTTATAAAAAAAAAAACATGACAACATTTGGCATCTGCTGCCAGCCACTAGTCCACCTTTAAAATACAGCAGTAAAAGGGGTCAGCATGGTGGGAGTCCAAGTAGAAAACAGCACCCATCATGTACAAGGAGGCTGTTTTTCGATTCACCTTCCAAGAAGAACACCAGCTCCACAATTACTTCAGATGTCACCTCCACTGCCACTGCAGGTAGTTCAAACATTGTACCTTATGTGTTTCATGTCCAGTGCAAGGGATCAGTAAAACCATTGGAGTTGTTTCCGTTCCCAATGTTACCCCTACTGGTTCTTGTACCCCCCTATCTGGTTTTGAATTGCCTGTTCCAATAAAGACAGTAGTAGCATCACCCAGGGGCGTTTTAGCCGCGAGGCAAACAAGGCATTTGCCTTGGGCGGCATTTTCCAGGGGGGCGGCAAAAAAAGCCGCCCCCCAAATGCCCAGGGCAAATATCTTGTTAGCCTTGTGGCTAACTGACATGCTGGGCTGGCGGGCTGCGCTGGCTGATGGTCGGGCGGGTGGGCAGGCGGGCGGCTGGCGAGGGAGCACTTCCCCTGAGCTCCCTCGCGCGCCGCAGAGTGAGGCTGGGAGCTGGAATGTGACGTCATATTCCGGTTCCCGGCATTACTCTGCGGCGCGCGAGGGAGCTGAGCAGAGAGCTCAGGGGAAAGTGCTCCCTCGCCAGCTGCCCTCCAGCGCCGCTCGCCCAGCAGCCACTGGACCCCCAGGGAGAGAGGGAACCCCCCCAGCATTCCCAAAGGTAAGGAGGCTGGGGGGGTTAAATAAATAAAAAAATATGTTAATGTGAGTGAGTGTGTGTATATGTCTGTGAGTGTGTGTGTGTGTGTGTCTGTTAGTGTGTGTGTGTCTGTTAGTGTGTGTGTGTCTGTTTGTGTGTGTCTGTCTGTTAGTGTGTGAGTCTATTAGTGTGTGTGTGTGTCTATTAGTGTGTGGGTGTGTGTATGTTAGTGTGTGTGTGTATGTTAGTGTGTGTGTGAGTGTGTGTGTCTATTAGTGTGTGTGTGTCTGTTAGTGTGTGTGTGTGTGTGTCTGTTAGTGTGTGAATGTGTGTGTCTGTTAGTGTATGTGTGTCTGTTTGTGTGTGTGTGTCTATTAGTGTGTGTGTGTGTCTGTTAGTGTGTGAGTGTTTGTGTCTGTTAGTGTGTGTGTGTCTGTTTGTGTGTGTGTCTGTTAGTGTGTGTGTTTATTAGTGTGTGTGTGTGTCTGTTAGTGTGTGAGTGTGTGTGTCTGTTAGTGTGTGTGTGTCTGTGTGTGTCTGTTAGTGTGTGTGTTTATTAGTGTGTGTGTGTGTCTGTGTGTGTCTGTTAGTGTGTGTTTATTAGTGTGTGTGTGTCTGTTAGTGTGTGTCTATTAGTGTGTGTGTGTCTGTTAGTGTGTGTGTCTGTGTGTGTCTGTGTGGCGCGCGGGGGAGCTGAGCAGAGAGCTCAGGGGAAAGTGCTCCCTCGCCAGCCGCCCGCCAGCGCCACTCTCCCAGCAGCCACTGGACCCCCAGGGAGAGAGGGAACCCCCCCCCCCAGCATTCCCAAAGGTAAGGAGGCTGGGGGGTTAAATAAATAAAAAAATATGTTAATGTGAGTGCGTGTATATGTCTGTTAGTGTGTGAGTGTGTCTGTTTGTGCGTGTGTGTCTGTTAGTGTGTGTGTCTTTTAGTGTGTTTGTGTGTGTGTGTCTGTTTGTGTGTGTGTCTATGTGTGTGTGTGTGTCTGTTAGTATGTGTGTGTCTATTAGTGTGTGTGTGTGTGTCTGTTAGTGTGTGAGTGTGTGTGTCTGTTAGTGTGTGTGTATGTTAGTATGTGAGTGTGTGTGTCTGATAGTGTGTGTGTCTGTTAGTGTGTGTCTGTTAGTGTGTGTGTCTGTGTGTGTGTGTTGGTGTGTGTGTGTCTGTTTGTGTGTGTGTGTGTGTGTCCTATAGGGTGTGTGTGTGTGTGTGTGTGTGTCTGTTGGTGTGTTGGTGTGTGTCTGTTGGTGTGTGCCTGTTGGTGTGTCTGTTGGTGTGTGTGTCTGTGTCTGTTGGTGTGTGTGTGTCTGTTGGTGTGTGTGTGTGTCGGTGTCTGTTGGTGTGTCTGTTGGTGTGTGTGTCTGTTGGTGTGTGTGTGTCTGTTGGTGTGTGTGTCTGTGTCTGTTGGTGTGTCTGTTGGTGTCTGTGTCTGTTGTTGTGTGTCTGTGTCTGTTGGTGTGTGTGTCTTTGTCTGTGTGTGTCTGTGTTGGTGTGTGTCTGTTGGTGTGTGTGTCTGTTTGTGTGTGTGTGTCTGTTGGTGTGTGTGTGTGTGTCTGTTTGTGTGTGTGTCTGCTTTGGTCGCGTGTGTCTATTAGTGTGTGTGTCTGTTGGTGTGTGTGTGTGTCTGTTAGTGTGTGAGGTCTCTTTGTGTGTGTGTGTCTGTTAGTGTGTGTCTGTCTATTGGTGTGTGTGTGTGTCTGTTGGTGAGGTGTGTGTGTGTCTGTTGGTGTGTGTGTGTGTGTATCTGTTGGTGTGTGAGTGTGTGTGTGTCTGTTGGTGAGGTGTGTGTGTGTCTGTTAGTGGTGTGTGTCTGTTAGTGTATGTGTGTGTGTGTGTGTGTCAGTATGTGTGTGTGTGTGTGTGTCTGTGAGTGAGTGTGTCTGTTAGTGTATGTGTGTGTCTGTTAGTGTGTGAGTGAGTGTGTCTGTTAGTGAGTGTGTCTGTTAGTGAGTGTGAGTGTGTCTGTTAGTGTGTGTGTTTTTCTGTTAGCTAGTGTATGCGTATCTGTCAGTGAATGTGTGTGTGTATTTTAGAAGGTTGGGTGGGGGTGGCACGGGGGGGAGGGGGCATCTGAGTTTTGTCCTGCCTAGGGCAGATCAAAACCAGGATACACCAATGGCATCACCTGCTAACAGGGCCATGAGTAGTCATTAGTCAGCCAAGTGCTAGTGTAGAAGTTAGTGCTACGACAACTTCCACTGCCACAGACGCAAATCCTCCTGCATCTTCAGCAGTCGCAAGGTGAAGGGTTAGGACTAATGTAATGCGCTGAGGCAAAGTTTCAGTTCACTTTGAATGCCTCCAAGAGCAAGAAGGGCAGTTTGCAAAGTGCAAAATGTGTGGCAAGGAAGTGAGCCATCTTACTACTGGCAGTATGAACCTGTATCTAAAAAGACATCACAAGTCTGCATTAAAGAAGAAGAAACAGAAAAAGAAAGTGCTAGGGTAGAAGCAAGTCTATTAATACTGTAACCAATTCTGCACAGCTCTTACCACTAGCAGTGGCGGTAGTTCTTCCTCTACTACCAGCCTTAGGTAGAGAAGGGTGGATGTTGAGATAGTGCTAGAAGTCGAGAGAGGCAGGATGGAGAAGAGCAATCAGACATCTCATTCTTCACATATCCATCAGCCCACTGTTCGATTTCATTCCAGGTGCATTGTCAAAAAAGCAGGCTTGAAAATAAATTCTGCAGCTGATCCACTTTTGAAAACGACTTTCAGTGTAGTAATTGTAATTTAAAAAAAATAGATTTTTCAAAAATGAAAGGAAAAAGTAAGTGGGCAATTTTTGACCCACTCAACTGTTCCACTCTTGTGTGGAAGGCGTTGAGCTTCTCAGGGTGGAAAAGGTAAGTGGGTCATCCATTGCCTACTCACTTTTTCCTTTTTTTTTTTTAAATCTCCTTTTTCAAATTACTTTTGCTGATGCACCCCTTCTATTTCACAAGATGACAAAAGAAAAAAAAAGTTCTCTGATCTAATTTCTTTAAATAGAGATCTAAAAACATAATTTTGACAACTCAGAATTGGCGTTGCAAATATGGCTGATACTGTGTTGCCATTAAGCTAGGCGATATTGGAGCCATTTTTGGCATGGAATTTTGCGAATCTATGTTCGGGGAAACGTTCCCTAATGTAGATTAGTTTACTTGCAAATGTAATCCCGAGAATCTATGTTTGGAGCTAGGGCTTATTTTTAGGGTATGTCTTATTTTCAAGGTAACAGGGTAATAGGAACACTTTGGATTTGTCTAAATCATTTTCCTGAATCAT
This sequence comes from Pelobates cultripes, assembly GCA_933207985.1. Classification (NCBI taxonomy): domain Eukaryota; kingdom Metazoa; phylum Chordata; class Amphibia; order Anura; family Pelobatidae; genus Pelobates; species Pelobates cultripes. Next base: position 218,220,583 of record OW240912.1, on the reverse strand, counting down.
TGGCATGGACAAAATTTATCTGAACCAAAATGCTATGTGATTGAATTTTGGACCACCCAAACTAAACAATTTTTTAACTGAACTATTTGGCCAAACCAACTTATTTCGCTTTGCAAGTCCACAGTAATTTCCACACTTGGCTATCTGGCTGAATTACTGTTCTATTTTTTTATTTATTCAAAGTGTAATTCTCTGCCTCAGAGATGGCAAATCAAACTCTCATTTCACTTTTAATTTCACTTATTTTACTGTGGAACTGAATGACAATAATGGACAGTTGCAAATTTGACTGAATTTGCTTTGTGAAACCAGATTTGCTTGGAGAATAACCAAACTTTCTAGTTCTTTTCCATTCAAATTTTTCTCAGAATGGTTAATTCAAATATTAATCTCAGACAATCACATATGGACTAGCACAGAAAAAAAGGTGGCTTTACATTTAGCAACAAGGTGATTCCTTAAAAAAAGAAAGAAAAACCTCACTGCTACAATTTACATTATATAAATGCCCTACAAATTAAGTAATAGACTTTCTAGTTCTACGGTCAATGAGAAAATAAATGTGATTGTTGGTTTACCACCCATATTTACTTTGGTTGGTATGCTGCCAGATCATATTGCATATCATAGCCATCAGAACGAATGTAATTCTTGATTTTTCTTGTTCACAAGACTGACATATTTACTATCTGCGTGGCTCTTTTCAATGAGTGAAGAATGTAGCTATATGAAACAAGGCATTAGTGCGTTATCACCCTTAGGGTAAAAATGCTGGTGTGAGGAAGTATACAAGCTTGTTTTTTTTTTTTTCCTGTTTGGTTTCTTGGGGCTTTTCGTTTTTCTGTTGAAGGCTGAGATTGTTGATCTGCAAGAAGCATTGATGTGAACTTCTAACACCGGCTACTGGATGAAGGTTTATGTTTTATTTTATGATGAGTCTCTGCGTGAAACTCTGTCTGATCCTTGTTGCACTGACTCCTTCTATTGCAGGTAAATATGTTTAAAGGACTGGGGCATTCTTTAAGCATTTTCTGAAATGACCATTGTTCGAAATAGTTAGACAGATTAGATGGTATTTGAAATTCAACTGTTCGATTACCTTCTTAGCTAAAGAGAGACGACCTGCAATGCATACATGTGTTTAGTATTTGCTGATTACCGAGCACTGCAGGATCACAAAGAGAGTAAGATATTCTATAGTTGAGTACAGTCTAAATGAAAAACCAATGCCAGAATTGATTGGAATTTTAAAGGGATGCACTACATATAAATATTTACTACTGTATTGACTTGAGTAATACCTATTCATATTGATTAGCATTTACCCCTGAGTGCATGGGTTAGTATAATGCTTATTGTGGGATCAGGAACTAAAATATTTATGATAGTGAAATCTACAAAAATAAACCAAAAAAGAATTTTAAAAAATGACAAGCTTTGGGATGAAAGTTGAGGGAAAGGTGGAATAAAAATTGCTTGAGAAATGTAAAAGTTGGGGTTAAAATTTAAAACAGAATAAAGAGAGAAAGGAGAGATATAACGTTCAAGTCTGCATACCTTCATCATTAATTTCACTATATACCTCTGTAACATCTAGCTCCATTTATGAAAAAAGCATGACTGGACCTATAGTTACTTCTCGACAAGACTGCCTTACAGGAGCTATTAACTTACGCACTGGGTTCATTTAAGCCTGAATTTTAGTTGTGCGAATTGCTGATCTTTATATCTCATAAGCTCCATGATTGAGGAGATTATTTAATGTTCTTATGCACTTAGTTCTGTTTACAATGTTAGCACAGACTGAATGATTTTCTCCATGTAAAATAATCCATGTACATTAGAACACTATAAAAACTCTTGCAGATAGCGGGATCATAAATAATAAGCAACAACTAATGTTTTTATTGTAAATCTCTAACTGATATGGCTTCAAGATGTACCACTATGGTCACAACTGTGATAAAAGTGTAAATCCAATCTTTATTTGACATGGCATGGCTAAAGCTGCGTGTGCATGACGTCAGAGCGTGAGGAACGCTCTGAGGTCATATGCACGCAGCTTTAGCCAGCCCCCGAGAATGATTGGAGCACACAGACTTGATTCCACAGCCAGCGGTGGAGAGCATCAGGAAGGCCTCTATTGGAGGGGTAAAAAGGAACAGGGGGAACTGACAGCTTGCTGCTTTTAAATTACATGTCAAATAAAGATTGGATTTACACTTTTACCACAGTTGTGTCCATAGTGGTACATTCTGAAGCCATAGCAGTTAAAGCATGCTTATCTGCTCTACACTTGTGTTTTCCTTATTTGGAGCCATCTGACAGTTTTTAGTTTTTTTTAATTTATCGATATGCAAATATCTTTATTATTTATTTGTTATTGTTTTGTTTTTGCACTATTGCACATTAGATTTTTCCATAGAGTAATATATATGCACTTTAGTGGAATAGTTTGTATGAAGAAGAAGTATATACACTTTTTAATATTTGTTTATTGTAGATAGTCTTAAAGACACAGTACACCTTATTTTATTTTTTTTCCCATTTTAGCGCCCTTATTACTTGAGTGTGTATTTATGTACTTGTGTGTGTGTGTGTGTGTGTGTATATATATATATATATATCTATCTATATATATATATATATATTCAACATGTATATTTATCTACTATTTTTAAATAGTTAAGTAATTTTATTAATTATAATTCAATGGACCTGCCTGACAACCCAGGCAGAAAGTCCAGAGAATTTATTTTTTTAAATTTACAAGCCCTATATTTGTCCCTGTAACTTTCCAAAACCCCATAAAACCTGTACATATTGTTGTACTCGTGAGACTTTGTTGAACACAAATACGAGTGTTTTACAACACTAAAACTTGTAATGATTATGATATCATCAGTAAAGGCTCAGTTTAAAAAAAAAAAAAAAATGCAAAGAAAATATGAAACTAACTTTGGCTAGGATTTATGACTAAGTGGCTACTACAAAAGACCGGACTTACACAATTCTGAATACCCTGGGCTGTCTACTTTTATAAATGGTATGCCATGATCAGGGTAATTCTCATTCCTGGGCTGCCATACGGTCTCAAAGGCAGCATGGGCCCAGTAAATCAGTCAAACAGAAATGGGAAAGCCATATATTTGTACCTGTAACTTTCCAAAACTCGATAAAACCTGTACAAATGGGGCACTGTTGTACTCTAGAGACTTTGTTGAACACTAAAACTTGTAATGATGATGATATCATCAGTAAAAGTGTAGTTTTTATGTGAAAAATGCAAAAATAAAAATATGAAAGCTAGCTTTGGCTAGGGTTTGTGACGAAGTGGCTACTACAAAAGACCCGACTTACCCAATTCTGAATACCCTTGGTTGTCAACGTTTATGAATAATATGCCATCATGAGGGTAATTCCCATTCCTGGGATGCCATATGGTCTCAAAGGCAGCGAGGACCCAGTAAACCAATCAGGCAAACAGAAATGGGAAAGCTCTATATTTGTCCCTGTAACTTTCCCAAACTTCATAAACCCTGTACATATGGGGTACTGTTGCACTTGTGAATTCCATTCTGAATACCCTGGGCTGTCTACACTTGTGAATGGTATGCCATGATGGGGGTAATTCTCATTTCTGGTTTGCCATATAGTCTCAAAGGCAGCATAGGCCACCTAACCAATCTGGCAAACTCGAATGGGAAAGCCCTATATTTCCAAAACTCCATAAAACCTTCACAAGAGGGTACTGTTTTACTTGTGAGACATCGTTGAACACAAATATGAGTGTTTTAGAGCAGTAAAACATATAATGACATGGATATCATCAGTGAAAGGGTATTTGCAAAAAATTGCAAAACTAATATGAACGCTAATTCTGGCCAGGGTTTGTAACTAATGACTACTAAAAAATGCCCTATATTTGACCCTGTAACTTTCCAAATCCCAATAAAAGCCTGTACATGTGGGGTACTGTTTTACTCATGAGACATTGTTGAACACAAATATAAGTGGTTTAGAGCAGTAAAATGTAGATGATGATATAATCAATGAAAGTGCTGTTTTTGTGTTAATGCAGAAAACAAAAATGAACGCTAACTTTGGCCAGGGTTTGTGACTAAGTGTCTACTAGAAAAGACTGAACATACTCCATTTTGAATACCCTGTGTTGTCTACAAATGGTATGCCATAATGGGGTTAATTATCATTTCTGGGCTGCCATAAGGTCTCAAAAACAGCAAAGATTCAGCAAACAAATCTAGCAAATTTCAATGTGTAAAAATGAAAAAGGGGAAAGCCCTTTAACTTCTCATACTCCATAAAACCTGTACATGGGGAGTACTGTTGTACTAGTAAGACATCGCTGAGCACAAATATGTGTATTGTATTGCAGCAAAAACTAACAGTATTATGACATTCACAGTTAAAATGCAATGCAGAAATTGAAAAACAACGACGTATCTAATTTCCTAAAGGTTTTTACATTTTATTCATATTAAATGTTTCAAATATAAATATTTGATATGAAATGAAAACCCTAAGTCTCCTAAACAAAATGATATATAATAAGTGTTGAATCATGTGTCTCATTAATGCCTCACAGGGTGAATGTGGCATGGTTGGAGGGAAAGATTATGACATAATTGGAGGGGTTAATGTGATAGGGCAAGTGTGGCAGAGTGAAAGGGGTGACAGAGTTGGGGGGTGAGTGTGACAGTGCAAGAGAAGGTAAGTGTGATGGCAGAGCGATGGGAGGTGAGTATGGCATGGATGAGTGACAGGATTAGGAGAGTTATTGTGAGTATGTCAGGGTTAAGGAGGGTGACAGATACACAGACACACAGGTACTTACACTGACACACATACAGATAAACAGACAAACACACTGACATACATGCAGACACACAAAATAACACATAGAGATACATACACGGACAAATGTATGCTGATACACAGACACACAGATACACACACTGACACACAAGCAAATACACAGACACAGCATGACACATTCAAATACACAGAATGACACTCCTACAGATACAAGCACTGACACACATGCGGATACACAGACACACATACAGACAGATACACCTATAGACACACATACAAACAGATACACAGACACTTAATGACAAACATTTAGATACACAGAATTACACTCATACAGATACAAACAGTGATACACATACAGATATATAGAGGCACACACTGACACACATGCAGATACACAGACATAGAAATACACATACAGACACACAGATTCACATACAGGCAAACACATACACATACAGACACACATGCAGACAAACAGCTGTTTCTCTGATCGGGCGGACTGCCTTCTCCAGTCATCCTGCCCAATCTGGTAGTCTCATGGACGCCAGCCGCTGTACGCACGCGGTGCCCACATGCGGATGTTAGGTGATGGCCAGTACTGAGAGCAGGATCTACAGATGCCTTCTCATGACATCAATCACACCCCCAAACATATAAAAGCACTTTTAGCCAGTGTTTCAGTGCCCTGTTGTGGTTCCTTGTTTACTAGTGTCCTAAGAATGCGTTTCTTACTGATTTTGTGCTATTTTGCTATTGACTCGGCTTTTTCCTGACTATTCTGCTTTCTGGTTCCCTTGACACGGCTCTGGTATTCGTTTTGGTTATTCTCTGGTTCCCTTTGACTTGGGCCTGTTTTGACTATTCTATTCTTATTACTATTTAGTCCAGCCATTCTAAGGACTAGTTTAGGTATTTATTTGACCTATAGGAGGGCTATTATTTTGCTTGGTGGGTCACCCATTCCGTGACATTACAACAGGGCCAATGGATCTTGCAGGTATTAACCCCCCGGCGGTCTCTCATGATATACGTCTGGATGGTCTTGACCACAGGATAGATCAGTTTGCTCAGGCTTTACAAACTTTGTTTAACTGTTCAGCATACATACAGCCCGAAGGTCAAGATCAATCCCTAAGTCCTATTGCTGCAACATCGGACTCACATAGCTGCAGAAATAATAACATGACATTTCCTTTGCGCTATGGAGGGGGCCAGTATGCTGTAGAGGTTTGTTGAATCAGATAAGCATCCATTTTAAGCATTCACCTATATCCTACGCTACTAATAGAGCAAAACTTGGTTTTATGATTACGCTGAAAGCTTTGACCTGTGCTAATCCACTTTGGGAAAATGATAGTTCCTTGGTTTGTGATTATAAGGAGTTTGTCATTGTGTTTAAACGCACATTTAATTCACCAGGAAGACAAGCCACTGCAGCGAGATCCCTCTAAAGATTGAAACTAGAGTTGTTCTGTCAGTTTGGTGTAATAGTAATTAGACAGGCCATCCGGGCCTGGAGATTTATGTTTGGGTAGGGGTTTTATTGCTGCCCTAACCTCTTCTTCTGTGAAGGGCCTCTCGAGGAGATTGCTCTGGTCGTTCGTTAGGTGGGGGAGATCCACCTGGTCAAAAAAGGGGTCTATCTCCCCTCTAGAGGGTTGGTGGGCTTCTGGGTCCCTGTTTAACTGGTATAAGGATTCATAGTAGTCCGCTAGTGTGTTTACTATATCCTGAAGGTTGTACAGTTTGTCCCCTTTCTTGGATGCCATATATGGAATTTTCATTTGAAGGTGGCGTTGTTTTAGTTTCCTAGCTAATAGTCTGCCCACTTTGTTACCCGATGTGTAGTAAGTTTGTTTTAGATATATCGTTTGTTTCTCTGTGTTTTATTATTATAGTGAGTGCAAGTTCGTTTTTAATTTCCTCAGTTTTTTGTGATTCGTCTTGGTTGGATTGTGTTTGTGTTGAGTCTCCAGCGAAGAGATCTCTTGCTCGAGTGTAATCTGTTCATCTTGGCGAACCCTCTTCGCTAGGGAGCCACACTGTATAAGATTCCCCTCATCACTGCATTGTGCGCTATCCATTGGGTGGTTATTGGTGTTGTGCAGTGTATGTGGTCGGCAAAGTATTCACACAGTCACAGGCAGATAGTCACATACACATGATCAGGCAGAAACACACAGATACAGGCAGTAACACACATACTCAGTTACAGGCAGATAAATACACTCACACACAATTACAGGCAGACACACATACACAGCCACATATACAGTCTTACACACACAGTTACACACACATACTTACATGCAGACAGTCACACACACACCGGCAGACAGCGCCACACACAGGAAGATAGCCACTAGAGGCTGGATTAACCCTGCAATGTAAACATAGCAGTTTCTCTGTAACTGCTATGTTTACATCTGAAGGGTTAAAACTTGGGGGACCTGGCACCCAGACCACTTCATTGACCTGAAGTGGTCTGGGTGACTATAGTGTCCCTTTAAAGAAAGCATTAAAGATCACGTTAGAGCCCCATCTCCCGACATGTCAAAGAACAACACAGGTGTGACTCAAAAGGACTCTGCTTTTGCTGTATTGAGCTGGTTAAAAAAAAACAGAGAAAGGGAGATTATGACAGATACTTACGCCAGAGAGAATGCTGGTGGATCTTTAAACTTAAGACCCTTTTTCCATGAGGTCTAAATGAAGGTTTCTTGTTCATCCCATTTATTTTGATTCTAAGCTATATTTAGGATCTCTATGTGAATATTCATTCTAACTAATGTCTTTGAGTCTCCTTCTCATGCCAGATTTTTATTATAAAAGTTGCACTTTTTGTTAGTCCACTGATTTTAGGTTTTATATCAACAAATTGAGTCTATCAATAAAACATGGGGTCATCTAGTAAACTTGCTCTCCTTTAGTAGTTTTTATTATCTGATGGTAGAAGTGACATATTGTGTACCAATAAAACTTGGATTGATTTCTGTTTATTATTTGCATATACTGGACTAAACTATACAATATGAGGTAGATTATACATTTGAATATATAGTATTTATGGTCCACAATTGTTTAGTTGATCTTCCCCTTATTGGCCATCATATTGAGGAAAACATTACAACTGTGCCCACCATACTATAGAGGTACATTTTTATCCATTATATATTAAATACTTTCTATGTATGTAAAAAAAGAACTTGTTCTCCTTTAGTAGTTTTTATTACCTGGTGGTACAAGTGACACATTATGCTGATAGATATAAGTTCTCTGTCAATAAATGACTCGCCACTGGCTTGTATCTATCAGATCAGACCAAGGGTATCTTTCTCTTTAAGGTGGAACGAGCTGGATGGTGTAATCCCTAGCTACTAATTAATAGGAGATTATCATCCAGATTGCCAACCGACGCCAGAGTGATGACTCGGCCTCAGATTAGACGTATGATGTCATGAAGGGGTGGGCATTTACTCTATTTAACCGATGGACTCGCAAGTGCTATGTTTGAGTCTCTTGAGAAAAGCGCAGCTTGCGTGGAAACGCACGTTGAGTCGACGGCACTTCTTGACTGATATGCATTAATGTGCATTTGATTTTAGTTCACCTTACTCTGAGGTTGGCACTTTGGCTACCTTTTTACTCTAAGGAAAAGGGCTTGTTAGTCATACTGGGGACTGCCTCAAAGCAGTAGGGGCTAACATATTATTAGAAGTATAGTATCTACCTTTAGAATTTAGAGGCAGGTTATTCTTCATATTTATGTGAACTACACGTCAATGTTGCCTCTGTTCTAAACTCTAATCCTAACTCCTTTACCACTCCCTGCTTTATATTTAAACACCTGAGGAACTGCCTCGAAGCTGTATGGGGGTAGCATATTATTATTAGGGGTATAGAATTTATTTTTAGACTATAGAGGCAGGGAATACTTCATATCTATATTAACTACACTTTAATGTTGCTTTTTTTTTTAAACTGTATTACTTACTCCAATACTACTTCCTGTTTTGTATTCAAACATTGCTTTCATCCCAAATGCTACCTTCTAGCAATCTGAATACCCAGTTAATTGTCCCTTTTTGCAATTTAATGGTAGTTCTAAGTGGTATTTTCTTGTTTCACTGATTGAGTTTGGTTACATAACATCACATTTTTGTAACATCTAATCAATTATACAAGGTGGCTAACACTTAGATACAGTGTATCTGTCTCATTTTCTTATATGAGATTTTGTTAAAAGAGGAGATTTATTCATATTCTCTCCTTCCTTCGTTTGTTCTTAGTTTACTTCCAATGTAGGAATACTTTTAGTATTTATAATACAGCTACACTCTATATATCTCTCTAAATCATATATCAATAGGGATAGTCAACTAACCACAGTAGCTCTTTCACGCAATCACATTTGCAGAGCACACTATTTTTTGTTTTATTTCAATTAATAAAGTTTGCCTTTTACCTTGATATGGTGGCTTCAATTCGTGGTAATCTCCATGGCATTTACCACTTTGTTGGGTCTTTCTCAAACTTTCTTTCTTTAATGTAGTGTGTGTAGTGAATGAATAGTGTGTATTGAATTAATTGTGTTCATGTGTATAGTGGATGCAGAGTGTGTGTTTGTGTAGTGTGTGCAGTGTCTTTGTTTGTGTAGTGGATGCAGTGCGTGTAGTGAATACAGTGTTTGTGTAGTGGATACAGTGTCTGTATAGTGTATGAATTGTCTATAGTGAATACAGTGCCTGTGTTTGTGTAGGGGATGTGTGTGTGTAGTGTAGTGGAAGCAGTGTGTGTAGTGAATATATAGTTACATAGTTATATAGCTAAAAAGAGACTTGCGTCCATCAAGTACAGCCTTCCTCACATTTGTTTTTTGCTGTTGATCCAAAAGAAGGCAAAAAAAAACAGTTTGAAGCACAATTTTGCAACAAGCTAGGAAAAAAGTTCCTTCTTGACCCCAGAATGGCAGTCAGATTTATCCTTGGATCAAGCAGTTATTACCCTACATTGAAAGATTATATCCTTGAATATTCTGTTTTTGCAAGTATGCATCTAGTAGCTGTTTGAACATCTGTATGGACTCTGATAAAACCACTTCTTCAGGCAGAGAATTCCACATCCTTATTGTTCTTACAGTAAAAAAACCTTTCCTTTGCCTTAGACGAAATCTTCTTTCTTCCAGTCTAAACGCATGACCTCGTGTCCTATGTAAAGTCTGGTTTGTGAATAGATTTCCACACAATGGTTTGTATTGGCCCCGAATATATTTCTATAATGTTATCCCCTCTCAGGCGACGTTTTTCTAAACTAAATAGGTTTAAATTTGTTAACCTTTCTTCATAGCTGATATGTTCCATTCCTTTTATTAATTTTGTAGCCTGTCTCTGCACTTTTTCTAGTGCCATAATATCCTTCTTTAGAACAGGTCCCCAAAATTGCACAGCATATTCAATATGTGGTCTTACCAGTGATTTATAAAGAGCCAAAATGATATTCTCGTCCCGAGAATGAATGCCCTTTTTCATGCATGACAATACCTTACTGGCCTTGGCCACTGCTGATTGACATTGCACATTGTTGCATAATTTGTTGTCTATAACAATTCCCAAGTCCTTTTCGTGTGTTGTTATCCCTAATTCGCTTCCATTAAGGGTATAAGTTGCTTGTGTATTCTTTACGCCGAAGTGCATAACTTTGCATTTTTCAACATTAAATTTCATCTGCCATTTGAGTGCCCAGTCCCCCAGTCTATTTAAATCCCTCTGCAGCAAAGTAATATCTTGCTCCCATTGTATTATTTTAGAGTTTTGTGTCATCTGCAAACACCGAAACATGACTTTCAATCCTGTCTTCAAGATCATTTATAAACATGTTAAATAGAAGGGGTCCCAGAACAGACCCCTGAGGAACACCACTTGCCACCTCTGTCCAGCTTGAAATTTTACCATTAATGACAACTCTTTGTACTCTGTTTTTAAGCCAATGTTCTACAAAAGAACAAACATTTTCATCTAGACCGATTTCCTTGAGTTTGAACACTAATCTATTGTGTGGAACTGTATCAAATGCCTTGTCAAAATCCAAATAGATCACATCCACTGCAACACCATGATCTATATTTCTACTTACTTCTTCGTAGAACGCAATCAAGTTAGTTTGACATGACCTGTGCTTCATAAAACCGTGCTGATTTTTGCTGATAACCATGTTCTTCTCAAGGATTTCTTGAATATTATCCCTTAATAACCTTTCAAATATTTTCCCAGACACAGAAGTTAAGCTCACATGTCTATAATTTCCAGACAAGGATTTTGAACCCTTTTTGAATATAGGAACCACATCTGCTTTCCTCCAATCCTCCGGAACACTTCCTGAAAGAAAAGAATCTTGAAAGATTAAAAACAGAGGTTCACTTATTTCTATACTTAGTTCCTTAAGTACTCGTGGATGGATACCGTCAGGCCCTGGAGCTTTGTTTATATTAACTTTCTTTAGTTGCTGCAGCACCTTGTCTTGAGTTAATCAATTACAATTATTCTGCAAGTTTTTAGTAGCAATCATTTGCACATCTATTGCCATGGGTTCTTCCTTAATATATACGGAGGAGAAATAGTTATTTAAAATTCCTGCCTTTTCCTGGTCTTCATTAACTAACACTATCAGTTTTTAGTGTACCTACACTTTCATTTTTTTATTTTTTTTTAGAATTTATGTACTTAAAAAATGCTTTTGGGTTGGTTTTGCTCTCTTTAGCTATCATTTTTTCATTTTGAAGTTTAGCAAATCTAATTGCCTTTTTGCACGCATTATTTGCTTCCTTATATCTTTTATAAGATGCATCTGATTTGTCCGATTTAAATGCTTTAAATGCACTTTTCTTATTTTTAATCTCTTGTTTTACTTCTCTACTAAGCCACATTGGTTTTAATTTGTTTCTTTTATATGTATTTCCCAATGGTACATACTGAGAAATGTACCTTTCTAATATTACGTGTGTGTAGTAAATGCAGTGTCTGTGTTTGTGTAGTGAATGCAGTGTCTGAGGTGGATGCAATGTCCCTGTTTGTCTAGTGAATGTAGTGTGTGTAGTGAATGCAGCGTTTGTGTTTGCATAGTGAATGCAGTGTCTGTAGTGGATACAATGTCTGTGTTTGTGTAGTGGATGCAGTGTGTGTAATGAATGCAAAAATGTGTGCGTTTGTGTAGTGAATGCAGTGTCTATTGAATGCAGAGTATGTGTTTGTATAGTGAATGCAGTGTGTAGTGAATAAAGTTAAAATGGTTAAAGTGTTCAGGGGCTGCAAAATGCCACCCCTGTCAAAGTGCCGCCTGGAGCCATGGCTCCACTGGCATTTACACAAGGGATGGCTCTAATGACAAGCGCAAAAACAAATAGTTTATCAATATTAAATAAATTATGAAAGGAAAATTAAGAAAGCACACTTTTGCAGAAGCCAAACCCCAGCAGTGTCTGTAAAGTTGTCAAGATCCAAAGTTTTTATTGCTTGTATTGGGGCTGATGTGTACAGTCCTTGCTGCTGCCCAAGAGTAGTGGGATTTTGAGTGTAGTAGCTTAATTCTGTATGTTTGTATTTGCTTTTGTATTACAGTGATGCCACCCTTCCCATGTGTTCCTTGTTAAGGGTTAATAAGTATTTAGGGGTTTAGAAAAATACCCCTCTCTCTCCCATTAGATATCTTTAGCTGAATGTGTACTATAGTAATTGCTGCCACCTAGGAGTAGTGGGAGTTTGAGCAAAGGGCTTACTTCTGTATGTTTGTGATTTTACATTAATGTTTTCATTTAAATCCTATGCAAGATTATACGTTAATCTGAACATTAGCATGCTTTCCTGATGGATTGGTTGGCATCATCCAATCATGAATACTCTTTTGCCAAGAAATTCTTCAAGAAGTAAGATCCCTTTATCACTTTCTGTTAGATAAAGAATTCGGCAGACTTTTGAGAATTCTAAATGGCAGTTAGAATACTACATGGACACATTCCTATTACTACCACATGTTAAACGTGCTTGTGTTTCCCAACAGTTAAAGTCACCTTGCAAGTTATGCTTGTACCAAATGTGTGTTTGGGGGGCTAGGTGGAGTTATAGAGGAAATACTTTCTCATGACCTTAATGGGATAGAGACAGAGCGATGAGATTAAGGCATGTTTCAGTGTGTGTTCATTAGTTATATTTAAAATATATTTGTAATATTGAAAATATGTGCAAGGATACTTTCCTGTAGTGCTCCAAATGTATTAGGGGTATATTGTATTTATATTTTATTCCTCAGTAAGGTGTTTTGAAAAAAAATTTAAAAAAAAAATTATATGGGACCAGTAAATCAATCAGTGAAATGTAGAAATCCTAAAAAGTGAAAAACGTCAAATGTGTAATTTGACTCTAACTGGGGATATTGATGTACTTGAAGACAATACCAGAATACATATTTGGGGACAGACATGGTTTGTGACGGTGCCTGTGAAAAAGTGATGTGTGAAAAACAAAGGAATTAACATATAATTAGCTGTTTTTGAAGAGGCTGTGATTTAAAGGTTAAATAAAAAGTGTAAACATGCTCTTGGTTAAATACCCTCTGTCTGCTTTCTACAAATATATACTTCTGTATAATAGTTTTGGTTTCTGAGACTGCTAGTAATGTTATAATCTCGGCAATGGTTTATAAAGCTTTAGCTATAAAACTATAATTCTTGTATTGGAATATTTATCCTTCAACTTTCAATAGGTAAAGCTGTAAAAATAAGACATTCTATCAGTGAAAATTAAAAAGTGACTCTACTTTGAGTATTTTGTTTTGTTCGGTTGAACTAGGTATGCAGAAAATATTTAACTAAAACTGTGGAATAAAAACATAGCAAATGTGTCAACAAGGCCTCATCATGAATACATGGAGCAAAGATTTCACAAAGAGGTTAATGGTGACCATATTTCTTGTGCAAATAAATAGACAAAAAATATTTTGACCTGGGACACACCTAAGGTGTGTTCAGTTATTTACGTACATCAAGTTGTGATGCTGATTCTTGGAATGTGATGTTTCTTAAAATACATTGTTCTACAAAGTCAGAAAGGATTCCAGTTGGTCTCCTCCCACACAGAAAATGTGCCCTACCAGGCAGAAACTTTACAGGTAATAAAACATGTAAGTATCACCTTTGGCAGTACTCCCTCCTTTATTGCTGCATTCCTCTGACATAAAATGGCTGCACAGATTAATGCTCACCATTTCTGAGCTTTCTGTGCTTTTTGGTACCACTAAATGATGGCTAAATGACAGCTAAATACAAAGATGCCTTTGTGCCCTATCGTAGTTTATTACGATTTAGTGTATAACTTGGAATAAAAAAAATTCAAAAATACAAGACAAGGAAAAGTTCCTCCTTTTCTTAAGTGTACTTGAAAATTCCAAACACAACATGAATCATAGCCTTTATGGCAAAAGTCCATAGCCCCTTCTTGAGGTTGCTGAATAAAACAACTTGTCAGTATGTTTAAGATGTAATATATGGCATGAACATCCAAACATTGCTTGCAGTAGAAATCCTACAATATCGTTTCTGTGACATACAGTTGAAATAAGCTTACATAATTGGCAGAGTCGTGGGGCTGACCGGGTTCTCTCGGCTATGCATAGCAAACCTTCTGTATGACTCCCGTGAGCTCTAGGCAGTTCAAAACGTTGTCACAGGCTACCATAGAAAAGCCCTGATACTTTATATGTATTCTAGGCAATATTCGTATAAATAAAATGAGACACACAATAACCACACAAAATATTTAATAACTTTTCCCTGGGCTTGGCCGTGGTGTTTATTCAAAGCTCAAGAGGCATACAACCATAACTTTGTAACCATAACCATATAAAATATGGTTCACCAACTTTCAAAACGTTTAACTTTATTAACCACCAAATTGCCAATCAGTCATAACTAACCTGACCGCGTTTTATTTAAAACTTTCAACTTTATTGCCAGTCAGTCATAACTAACCTGACCGCCTTTTATTTAAAAACATTTACCACCATATTCTTCCTCAGAACTTGACCCTGAGGATGACCTTTGCCTCACTGCCTCAACTGGGATAAACACTACCCCAGCTGAGGCCCCCCCCCCCAGCCAAGGCCGATCCATCATGTTTTATAACTCCAACTTACGTATATTAACTCCAATATTTGCCAAATTAACCTGAACCTTACAATATGGGCGTATGTAAAACACCCAGCGTAATGCGCACCTTCTCCAACACTGTTACTCTTGTGATTCTAACCACAGCAATCGCGGGACAAACTCCAAACCCCTAGTCACTCCCTCCCCCTCAAAAAAATTAACTCCCTACCTACCCCCCTCACCTTAAAAATAACGAGGGGGGGACCTTTAACTAAGTACCTGTAAAAAATAATAAAACTTACCATTTGATGTTTTCTGTCTTCTAAAATTTTATTTTTTCAGCCCCAAAAAAGGGCAAATAATAATCCATAATAACCGACGCAATTAAAAAAAAAAAAAAAGAGCGCAAAAAAAAAAGTATCTGTCTTCACCCGTCGAGGGCTCCGCACAGACTGAGCTCTGCAGGGTGGGGCAAGGCTTATAAAGCCTTGCCCCACCCTGCAATTATGCTCAGAGCACTCTGATTGGTGGGTTTAAGCCACACAATCAGAGTGCTCTGACAGGTAAATGAAGAGACTGACAGGTAAGTTTCTACATTTACCTGTCACAGCACTCTGATTGGTTGGTTTGAAATCCACCAATCAGAGTGCTCTGTGTCATTTTACACCAACTCTCTGATTGGTGGATTAAGTAACCAATCGGAGAGTTATGAGTCAAATTTTTTTTTTTTTAATTGAGTCGGTTGTTTAATAGGCTGCTCACTTTTTAATAGACATGCTCCTACTCGCGGTATAGCGAGTAGGGGCATAATTTACTAATACTAAGTCATTTTTACATAGTATTAGTAAATTTGGCTGAATGACCACTTTAGGTCTTTCAGCCTTTTGGTAGATAACTCCCTAATACCGTGGGAATTAGGGAGTTATCTACTAAGCGGCTGCAAGAGAAGTCCCGAAGTTCCGAAGTGTCGAAGTGCCGAAGTTGCCGAATTTCCGAAGTGTCGAAGTGCCGAAGTCCCGAATTGTGAAAGTCACGAATTTCGGAATGCTGAACCGAACTGAAAATTTTCCCCATGCACATGCCTAGTACTTAGGCAGTACTGTGCTTCGGAACTTCGAAACTTAGGCACTTCGACACTTCGGAACTTCAGCACTTCGGCACTTCGGAAATTCTGTAATTTTGGAACTTCGGGACCTTGGCAATTCGGCACTTCAGCAATTCGGACATTCAGAAGTACCCGAATGTCCGAATTGCCCGAAATTCGTCCGAATTCATTTTCGGACCGAAATGAATTGCACATGTCTAATTTCCTTAATGATCCAATAACTCAAACATGTGCAATAAACAGACTTAATTAAACCTACACTGTTACCACTATGTGAATGAGTAAACTGCTGTATCTGGCCATGTAGAACAATCCAGCCTAATGACCATAATTCTAAAATCTCAGATCAACTATACATCGCCCTGATTGAAGTTCTGGTTACGTCCTAATATTCTGGCTCTTGCTCTTTGCATGACCTGCCAGACCCCTTGAGTGACCTAGAATCCAAACATTTGTTATGGTACCTGAAAATAAAAAAAATGACAAGAGGTAGAGACAACATTAAATCAAATCATCACACACGTATAACTGAAACCTAGTCTGATTCCATCTGCCAATCTTCTTGATTGCAGTTGCACCAACCCAATATAGCTGCTTTACCACAGCCTGAACCTGAAAGAATAGCATGTTATTTACCTTCACAACCAAGTATTCAAAGTGTAACTGTAATACCTGCTGGATTTTAAATGTTTTAATGGACAACCTTAATCTTAACTTGACTGAACAAAACAAAATCCGCCCTCACTGATACGATACAAATGAATCCATTTACACTTCCCATCTGAAATGTATTTATTTTTTTTAAATTTTTTAAATGTTATTTTTTTGGAAATGAATACCTACTTGAAAATTTATAGGGAAAAATATTTAAAGCACAGAGAAGATGTCCTAAAAAAAAAGGGACCTGTAGTGTGTCAAGAGAACTATAATAGGGGTAACCCTTGAAATTTTTAAAAATGAACTCTGAAGTGGTCCATGCAGGGCCGCCATCAGGGGGTGACAACCGTGACAGTTGTCACGGGCCCGGCGGCCCTGGGGGGCCCGGACTGCTCTGTCAGTCCTGGGCCCCACTTTGTTTCTCTGCACACATAGATAGCGAATCTCGCTATCTATGTGTGCAGCCGCGGGCCCCCGGCTCCCTGTTACCGCAGAGGGGGCCCAGGCAGCACAGGAGCAGCTTCTCCTCCTCTCTTCTCATAACTCTCGCGAGACCCGGTTACCATGGCAACGCTCCGCGGGTCTCGCGAGAGTTATTAGAAGAGAGGAGGAGAAGCTGCTCCTGTGCTGCCTGGGCCCCCTCTGCGGACGGTAACAGGGAGCCGGGGGGGCCCCCACCGGACCACCACTGATGGAATCTCCCCCCTCCCTGGACACAGGTAAGCAGGGAGGGGGGAGAAACAATTAAATTAATTAAAAATTCATGTTAAAATGCCCCTTCCTCTCCCCCCCCCAGATCACACATTTACACAACACACACACTGCATACACTAACACAACACACACTGCATACACTAACACACACCGCAACACAACAACTAACACACACACACACACTGCATACACTAACACACAACACACACACTGCAAACACCATTACAACACACACTGCATACACCAATACAACACACACACTGCATACACCAATTCAACACACACACTGCATACACCAATACAACACACACTGCATACACTAACACAACACACACACACTGCATACACTAACACAACACACACACTGCATACACTAACACACAACACACACACTGCATACACTAACACACAACACACACACTCAATACACTAACACAACACACACACACTGCATACACTAACACACAACACACACACTGCATACACTAACACAACACACACACACACACACTGCATACACTAACACAACACACACTCTGCATTCACTACACATTAACACACTCTGCATTCACTACACTAACACACACACTCTGCATCCACTACACACTAACACAATCTCTGCATTCACTACACTAACACACTCTCTGCATTCACTACACATTAACACACTTTCTGCATTCACTACACTAACACACACTCTGCATCCGCTACACACTAACACACACTCTGCATCCGCTACACACTAACCCACTCTCTGCATTCACTACACTAACACACACTCTGCATCCACTACACACTAACCCACTCTCTGCATTCACTACACATTAACACACTCTGCATTCACTACACAAACACACACACTCTGCATCCGCTACACACTAACACAATCTCTGCATTCACTACACTAACACACACTCTGCATCCGCTACACACTAACACACTCTCTGCATTCACTACACATTAACACATTTTGCATTCACTACACATTAACACATTCTGCGTTCACTACACTAACACACACTCTGCATTCACTACACATTAACACACACTGCATTCACTACAAATTTACACACACTCTGCATTCACTACAAATTTACACACACTCTGCATTCACTGCACTAACACACACACTACATTCATTACACTGACACACTCTGCATTCACTACACACTAATACACACTCTGCATTCACTAAACTATGCATACACTATGGATTCACTATACTGACACACAATCTGCATTCACTACACTAACATACACTCTGCATTAACTGTACACACAGCATCCACTACACAAACATCCTGTATTCACAGTACACACACTACATCCACCACACATTGAAACACTCTGCATTCACTATACACAGACACTGCCTCTAATACATGCACTACATCCACTACAGACACTGCACCCACTAAACACATTTCATCTAGTACATACAAACACTACATCCACTACACAAACACACACTACATCACTGTACACACACTATATCCACTACTCAAACACACTCTGCGTTCACTATACACACTGCATCCGCTACACAAACACACACTCTGCGTTCACTATACACACTGCATCCGCTACACAAACACACACTCTGCATTCACTGTACAAACAGTATCTAATACACACAAACACTACATCCATTACACATATTCTAATTCACTTCCACTATACACACCACATTCAGTCCTGCATCATTGTCAGCGGACCAGGTAGGGCGTGTGCGGGCCCGGGAGGGAGGGAGGGGGGGGGCCCAAACCTGGTGCTTTGTCAGGGGCCCCAAAATTTCTGATGGCGGCCCTGGGTCCATGGACATAAAGTTCCTTGGGTTTGCAATCAGACATAGTCCCTCATAGAATGCTATACCAATCCTCTCAACATAACATAACCTGACACAGACGAAGGTGCTTTAGTAGCGTTGAAACGCATGTCAGGTTTCAGGATTGTTTTTTATTTTATTTTTCATGGCACGTTTTAGTTTAGCACTCTTTGGTTATGTTGAGAGGATTGGTATAGCATTCTATAAGGGACTAGTCTCTTTGATGGGGGTTATTTAGGGCATTCTTGGAGCAGAATGAATACTATGGAGGGGCTTAGCTATGTGGCTAGTTAGTTTACAGTCTTCTTTCGCCTATACATATTCAGTTAGGACCTATTAGGTAATTTTGATACTATAGGTTATATTTTTATGGCAACATCATAATGACTGACCAGGTGGGGATCATACCTTTGTATGCCTTTGTTCTATTTCTTTATACAGCGACATTGAAGTTGTATATACAGTTAGTATAGTGGAGGTTACTCTGTGTATGTTTACTGTCTCTTTGTCTACCTTATCTAGATATTTTTTTCACAACAACAGTAAGGCATAATGTATCAACATTTCTTATGGTGTATTTGTGTGCAGCATGATAGATCTCATATGCTGGTAACAAGAGGCTACATTGTTTTCTCTGTCTGTGCACCAGTGTCTAGCATTATAGACTAACTCCACTATATGTTATACGGTTTTTCATTGTCTTTGCTTACTGGTGAGGGTTAGTACACAGGTCCCCACTTCATAGTTTTCTTACTATTTGTTATTTAGCAGCTTCCTACATTCTGCTACCCTCTATACCCATCAGGTTTGCCGAGCTTATTAGCTCTCCTCAGGGAATTAGATGTGATGTGATTTTTTAATTTGATACTTATGTTCTTCAATAAAATGTGATTTTAATCGGTATATATGTATCTGATTGCAAACCCAAGCAACTTTATTGTGTCCTCGGGACTTTATGTCCATGGCCCACTTCAAAAATAATTAAAATCTTAAAACTGCAATCCTGACCTTTGAAATCTATGAAACAAAACTAACTAATTCTCAATTTAACAAAGAAAGTAAAAGAAAGGCTACTAAAAATAAAAAAAAAATACTTTATAACATTCCCAAAACTTCAAGTAATATGCTAACATATAAGGGATAGGACACTTCATATGCTTTACCTACAAAATAACCCATCAACAACTGTTTAATTATAAACGCTTTCACTGTTATCGTTTACCAACCACATAAAATATGCTACCTGTGCTATATAAAATATGGTACCTGCTACCTAAGTGCCTGAAGATAACATCTTTAGATAGCATTATTTGAACAATAGTCAGGTAAGAAAGCAGCTTCGATATTACCATCAACTCTGTTAGCAGGGGTCAATTGATGGAAAATTACTACTTATCGCAAGGTGACACCTAAACATACCCAGTGTCCCATTCGAGTTCCTTCATAAGAATTTGACCTGCTTTTAAGATTAACTTAAGTATTCCAGCATTTCCCCTCTGCATTTTCTGCAATTATTTGGTACCAAACGTCTGAATTTGCTAAGCTGAAAACTAAAATAGAATTAGCTATCCTGTTCTCAACTAGGAATATGCACTGCCTTCTGCCAACTATTAAGTTACCAGTATAAGAATACTAATTTTCTAACAATTTAATCACAAAGAAACCTTTTGAATGCAATAAACTGAAAACCTGTACCACTGACTCATTGTCACAGTGCAATAAGATCCTTTTATTTTGGAGCTATGATCCAAGATTAAAAACTGCTGATACCATTGGCAGCAATTCAAACAGGGTCAGATTTTTGTAGGTACCTCTTACAGCACCAATACAAAAACCCATCTTTGTTCCAAATATGCAAAATTCCAACTGCCCATGCTACCTCCAGAAATAACTACAATGTTTCATTAACTTGAACATCTGAATGTAAGAAGGAGCAGCCATTGAAAACTTGCAAAATATTTATCAAAACCTTTATAACATTTCAATTCATGCCGGCACTCTAACAAAATGCAGCGTTGTCTTTGCACATGTCAAAAACACCCTTCTACCTAAACTCTTCTTCTAGGTGAACAAAAAGGCGCCCTATAGTGTCCCTCTTATGCCCCACTCGTGCCCAGCAAGTGGGGCCTATTAAACTAAACCTATTATCCCCCTCTGGTCACCCCCCGTTAGTGACGGGTGAAGACCCTAAATGACAAAAGGGGGGAACCTATTGCCTCCCCTCCACTGGCGCCCACCCATTAGCGGCAGGTGGGGGCCCTAAGGCACAAAACAGGGAGGAAAGGGGATATTATCAGTTTGCCATTTATGCCAGCAATAGGTCAACTGATGGAATAATGACCGAAGCATGTATATTGAATGACTGCATCTTGTGAACATTTAGTCAGGTGGCTTAGTGATGGTCGCCACTGAAGTGTGGTATGGCTGGAGTTTTGAAAAATAATGGAAACATTTTTGGATATTCAAAATATGGGTTTGAACTCTACAGACTGTATTTTAATAATCATCGGGATACGAATTTCAGCCATCCAGTACCTTCTGCCCAGACTAAAATCTAAAAGAAGGCTGGCTCAATTTGAGCTAGTACTTCAAAATAGAGACGTTGCTAAATATTGTCCAGACAGATTCGGATGTTTTTGGAAATCCAGACCGAAGACATTTGGACTTTAGCTCCCATATTCATAAGGATGGGTGGATGCTAATAATTATAAATCACAGTTTAAAAATCTACAATAAATGAATAAGTATGCTGTATACCATTTTGGATTGGTGAAAATGCTTTTATTATTCTATATATTATATAACAAATTACTGAATAAACATTCAGATAAATGAGTTATCTTACCTTGACTTGTCTTCTGTTTTACAATGATTGCCATATCTGTTTTGTTTGGTTTTCAGACATTTCTTCGTATGTTCCACAAATCACTCAGAAGGTCCCTGTAGGGAACTTGACATCATCAACATTTTTGTTGGATCAACCTCAGTGTGTTTTTAACACATCCGGTGTAAATGAAGTCTGGCTGGTTGTTGCACTGAATAGCGGTATGTGGAACACTTCAAATAATTTAAATGCAATATTCTGAAATATTGTTTTTTACATAGTTGAAATTCAGCACTAAATTCTGTACAATGTATATCATGGCATGTTAAGCTGTATGTGTAAGACTATGTCAAATTACAGATGAAATAAATCATGGTTATTAAATAGTGCAACATATGATATTATTGCTATTATTTTATTATTATTTCATTATTTATATAGGGTCAGCAAAAATCAGTAGTGCTGTACAATGGGTGGACTAATAGACACGTAATTGTAACCAGACAAATGGACGCACAGGAACAGAGGGGTTGAGGGCCCTGCTCAATGTGTTTACATGCTAGAGTGAATGGAATATAGTGACACAGATGGTATAAGTAGGGGTAATAAAATAGGCTGCTAGAAAAGACGTAGATCTTCGGCAGAGTGCAAGCAGGGCCGTCTTTAATACTGATTGGACCCTGGGAAAACATTTGCTTGGCCCCCCTGGATCCTGTCGTCACCTCCCTGGCATGCAATCAAGGCCCCCACCCCAACGCAGAGGCGGACGTAAAGTAGCGAGGGCTCTGGTGCATGAATTATTTTGGGCAAGAGGGGGCAAAAGGTAGATCCCCATCTGTCGTGCAACTCCAACAATGCTTTGACAGCGGGGGCTCTACCATTTTACAATGCTTGCAGGGTTTTATTTAGCACTGAGCAGTATTTGTGTGTTTGAAGGTAAGCATGTTTTTGTATGGAGTATGTTTGTGTGAATGTCGGGGTGTGTTTGTATGTGGAGATGGCATTTGAATGCAAGCATGCATTTATGTGTAGTGTTGATTTATGAATGCACTGGTGTGTTTATATATAATTTAGTTGTTTAAAAAAGAGGTGTGTTTATATGTAGTGTTGAAGTTTGAATGCAGGTGTGTATTTGCGTGTAGTGTTGGCGTGTGAATGCTGAGATGTATGCACATATACACATGCACTGCCACACGCACACACTGTGATACACATCCACACACAGATACACACACACACACAGGAACATTTGCAGATACACAGATATACACAATCATACAGATGCAGCTATACAGACACATTTACACACACTGACACACCCATACAGACACACAACCTGACACACATGCAGACACACAGATGCACACACATGCAGATACACTGACAATATACAGATACACAGACACACACAATGACACCATCCAGACACACAGATACATAACCTGACAAATACACATACAAACACACATGCAGATACACACATTGGCTACATACAGATACATGCACAGGTATACACACTGGCACACACACAGATACATACATACTGACAACATACAGATACATACACTGACACACACACAAACTGACACACACACTGACAAAATACAGATACACACACTGACGCACACACAAACAGATATACTGACACACACAGACACACTGTGACAGACATACTGACACAGACATACATACTGACACACACACAGACATACATACTGGCACACACAGACATACTGACACACACACACAGACATACCGACACACATACACACAGACATACTGACACACACACACATACATACTGACACACACACACAGACATACTGACACACACAGACAGACACACACAGTCATATTGACACACACAGACATACTGACACACACACACAGACATACACAGACTGACTGACACACACAAACATACATACTGACACACACAGAGACAAACTGACACACACAAACATACATACTGACACACACAGAGACAAACTGACACACAAACATACTGACACACACACAGACGTACTGACACACAGACAAACTTACTGGCACACACAAAGACATACTGACACACACAGACATACTGACACACACACAGACATACATACTGACACACACACAGACGTACTGACACACAGACATACATACTGACACACACAGAAACATACTGACACACACAGACATACATACTGACACACACAGATATACTGACACACACACAGACATACATACTGACACACAGACAAACATACTGGCACACACACATACATACTGACACACAGACATACATACTGACACACACAGACATACATACTGACACACACACAGACATACTGACACACACAGATATATATACTGACATACACACACAGACATACTGACACACACAGACATACATACAATATACAATATCAGCACCGCTGGCCCATTTGGGAAAATTTATTTTTTTCATGCAGGTGGCGGGGCCACGGGGCAGCTGCTTTGGGCCCTCCAGGAGTAACTGGGCCGGGGCAGCTGCCCCGTTTGCCCCGCCTTAAAGACGGCTGTGAGCGCAAGGGCCACAACGGGATATACTTGTGTATTAGGGAGGATAAGTTGGTTGGAGTAGCATTATGTAGGGACTTGTAAGCAAACACCAGAATCTTAAATTGAGCCCGATATCTAACTGGAAGCCAATGTAGGGACTGACAGAGGGGAGGCGTGGGAGTTGCGGGTGGACCGGAAAATGAGTCTTGCCTCCGCTTTCATGATAGATTGTAACGGTGCAATCTGAGAACACATAAGACCACTGAGAAGGGGATTGCTGTAGTCAAGACGAGAAAGAACAATGGCATGGACCAGCACCTTAGCCGCATCAGGTGTTAAATAGGGGCGGACGCGAGATGTGTTTTTGAGATGGAAGCGGCAGGATTTGGCGATCGACTGGACATGAGGGGTGAAGGAGAGGTCAGAGTCAAAGAGAACACCTAGGCAGCGAGCCTGCGAGTTAGAGGTGATGGTGGCACCGTTGACTCAGAGGGAGGGAGACACGGGAGTAGCAACACTTGAGGAAGGAAAGACCAGAAGTTCTGTTTTGGACAGGTTGAGTTTAAGGAAGTTTTAAGGAAGTTACCAGCCATCCAATTGGAAATCACGGAGAGGCTGTCAGAGACACGAGTCAAGATGGGCAGAGAGTGATCAGGAGAGGACAGTTGGATTTGGTTGTCATCTGCATATATATGATACTGGAGGCCAAAGGAGCTGATGAGTTGACCAAGGGAGGCAGTATAGATGGAGAACATAGAGGACCAAGGACTGAACCTTGGGGGACACCAACAGAGAGGGGTTGGGGAGAAGAGGCAGAGACAGAGAAAGAGACACTAAAAAAGCACTGGGAGAGGTAGGAGGAGCACCAGGAGAAAGCAGTATCTCAATACAGTAAAGGAGTTTAAGCATGCGTGGGATAGGCATAAGGCTATCCTAACTATAAGATAAGGCCAGGGACTAATAAAAGTAGTTAGAAAATTGGGCAGACTAGATGGGCTGAATGGTTCTTATCTGCCGTCACATTCTATGTTTCTATGTAGATCGAAATTATTGAGAATGAGAAGAAGCTGTTGATGATCAACAGTGTCAAAGGCAGCAGAAAGATCAAGGAGAATTAGGATAGAGTAATGGCCGCGATATTTAGCAGCAATTAAATCGTTAGATACTTTGGTCACAACTTGGTGGCTTGGTGTACAGTAATCTATCCGCACACATTATTTGCAGTCTGCATGTATGCACCTGCAAATCTGTACTGTACATGCATGTGTGTGTCCGTGTCAGTCTGTGTCTCAGTTCATATTCTAAGTTGAAAAGACAGGTTCTCTGGGTGTACAGACATGCATTGTGCTCAGTCTCATCGAGTATGGCTAGATTATTCAAAAGTGCAAATACTCATGTTAAACAGACTTATATTCAGAGTGTAAAATATTGCACATGTGCCAAATATGACACTTATATAGAGAAATCAGAAAAATGGGGGTGGGACTATATGGTTTTAAAACGCAAAGGTTGTATGTGATAGGAAGTCTAGTGACAAAGGGCTGGCTATTACAGAGAGGGGGCATCTGGTTAATCTTTTAGCACAAGCTCCAGGCATTTCTGGCCTTGCAAAACAGCTTCTTCTCATCCTCCGCAATATCGGTCTACAAGATATTGGTCTCTCCTGGTGCTCCTCCTACCTCTCCGAGCGCTCTTTCAGTGTTTCTTTCTCTGGCTCTGCTTCTTCTCCCCAACTTCAGTCCTTGGTCCCCTACTGTTCTCCATCTATACTGCCTCCCTTGGTAAACTCATTAACTCCTTTGGCTTCCAATATCATTTCTATGCAGATGACACGCAAATCTACCTGTCCTCTCCTGATCTCTTCCCGTCCCTCTTGACTAGTGTCTCTGACTGCCTCTCTGCTGTTTCTGACTGGATGGCTGCCCACTTGCTTAAACTAAACTTGACCAAAACTGAAATTCTGGTCTTTCCTCCCTCAAGTGTTGTTACTCCTGTGTCTGTCTCCCTCCAAGTCAACGGTGCTACCATCAGCTCCACCACGCAGGCTCGCTGCCTAGGTGTTCTCTTTGACTCTGACCTCTCCTTCAAGCCTCATGTTCAATCTATTGCCAAATCCTGTCATTTCCATCTCAAAAACATTGCGCGCATCCAACCCTATTTAACGCCAGATGCGACTAAGGTGTTCGTCCATTCCACTGTCCTTTCTTGCCTTGACTACTGTAATCCGCTTCTCAGTGGTCTTACGTGCTCCCAACTTGCACCGTTACAGTCCATAATGAATGCGGTGGCAAGGGTCATCTTCCTGTCCGCCCGCACCTCCCATGCTTCACCCTTCTGTCAGTCCCTACATTGGCTTCCTATAAAATATAAAGCTCAATTTAAAATTCTGGTTCTTGCTTTCAAATCTCTACATAATGCTGCTCCCACCTATCTATCCTCCCTTATACACAAGTATGTCCCGTCTAGGCCCTTACGATCTGCTGAAGACTTACGTCTATCTTCTGTCCGTACTCCCACCTCTGATGCTCGCCTTCAAGATTTCTCGAGGGCTGCACCGTTCCTGTGGAACTCGCTTCCCTCCTCCGTTAGATGCTTACCCAGTCTCCACTCCTTCAAAAAATCGTTAAAAACCCACTTCTTCATAAAAGCGTATCAATTAAACTGTTAATAGCTCCTGACTGATTCCTCTTCTGCAACTGTCACTAGTCTAATACTATCCTTACCTTTTTGTGTCATTTTACCCCACTCCCTCTAGCATGTAAGCTCATTGGGCAGGGCCCTCAACCCTTCTGTTCCTGTGTGTCCAACTTGTCTGGTTACAACAACATGTCTGTTTGTCCACCCATTGTAAAGTGCTGCGGAATTTGGCGGCGCTCTATAAATATCATAATAATAATAATAACACACCAAGGCAAATATTTAGGAACAGAATAACATTGAATAGTTAAGTATTTGCAGAAATGCGGGTCAATTTTGAAAAATCTATAGTTCTTTTGTTATTTGTATTTTTTATTTTTTTTTACAGTTACACCTACGTTGAAAAATGAAAATCTTGGTGTGCCGGTCAATTGTTCTTCATTTCCGGTTACAAAATACTATTATACACTCCGTGTTTTTGAAAAGAATTACCCCTGCAACCTTACTAACAACGTATTGGCTGTGCTTGACGTTGGCTCCCAGACAAACTGTACTGATATCCAGTTCTGCAATTGTCCGTTACATTCCACAGAAGTGTACCGGTATGATAACTGCTTTGCCATATAATCCTCTTCTTCAATATTTTACTGACTGTGCTTTGTGTGAATTTATCAATGTAGATAGAGCACAGGTACTTTTGTGGTGATACGTTGTTATGTCAACCCAGGCAGTGAGTTATGATTAAACAATTATTGAGTTAACATAATTTGTGGACTGAGAAAAAGAACATTTGGACAGCGTTCTTCAAGTCATAACATAATCACAATGTAGGTCCAAACATTAACAGAGTTAAGTGAGAATTCAAAGTAAATTTTAAATTTAAGGTCAAAATAGCAGATCAAGAACATTTCTCTAAGCCAGCTATGCTTTCAGTTTGGCTATTCTGGCCTTAAATTTTAAATTCACTTCTAATTCACTTTAAATTCTCAGTTTAGTAAATAGCCTTGCAAGTAAGCAAATCTAAAACACAGTGTTTATTTGTATGCAATCATAATTAAGTACGGCTGTGTCAGCCCTCACACAGGAAAGTGAGAAACCCATGCTAAGATTTTTTTGGCACCTTCAAAGTAGGCAAAGCCCCAGAATCCATGTGTCCAATGGAATTAAATTAGCTAGTGAGAACCCCCTGTCAGGGGCCAGACAGAGAATGCAAGAAACACATAGTAGACAAGCGATCAGTAGAAAACAACCACAAAACCAGGGTAACAGAATAGAATGTATATCCAATAGAATGGAAACAGCTGATAATCTAAAAATAAAAAGATTTACAAAAGTCAAATTTTTTCAGCCTAATATGTGGAGTCCTGCATTGCATTGATTAAGAAAGGGAACAACAGCCCTCCACTGCTATCTGGGGAGGCACACTTTAAACGCTCGTTTCTACTACATTCTCGTGAGTGCCTCAAATTACAGCGCACATCATTTTATTGTACTGAGTTACACTATATTTTATTTAGCTTTTTATTTTTAGATTATCAGCTTTTTCCCATCTGTTGTATATGCATTCTGGTTGTTAGAAGATCAATGACTGGAAAGTGATCTAAGGAATGCTGACCATTTACGTATTCGATGAGTATAATTTGATTATCACCATTACACTGTGTTTTTATGGTGAAGATATATATAGTTTGATAACAGAATAGTCAGGTATGGTCTGTAACTCTGGATCAAATAGCAGGATCAAACAACACACTGCTACAGCCCAAAATCGTGCAATGATCATCATAGAGAAACGGAGAAGGCAGGCGGCTCCTGTCAGGAAGGAGAAAACACCAGTCTTACAGCCAGCAGAGTTACACCTGAAATCAATACAGAATAGAAACTAGCAGTAAGAGGAAGCACAAAAAGTGTCAATAATTTAGCACCCCCACCTGGCCCAGCTGTGAACAGATGAGAGAATGAAGCACACATTTTTTAATGTGTACATATTGCACATTCTGCATCTTTAACCCCTTAAGGACGGTTGTACACGTTGTGAACAAAACAAAATGTAAACAAAACCTGGCATTTGCGCTACATGTCTGTCCAACCGTAATTCACCTCTTTCATAGTAAATGCACCCACCCTTATTATATATCATTTTATTCAGGGGGAAACAGGGCTTTCATTTAATATCAAATATTTAGCTATGAAATACGAATTTTTTTATTTTTTTAGTTCTACATGACATTTTAACGGTCAATGTCATAATACTGTTTGCTTTTACTGCAATAAAATACACATATTTGTATTCAGTAAAGTCTCACGTGTAAGACAGTACCCCCTATGTACAGGTTTTATGGCATTTTGGGAAGTTACAGGGTCAAATATAGCACGTTACATTTGAAATTGAAATTCGTCAGATTGGTTACGTTGCCTTTGGGACTTTATAGTAGCCCAGGAATGAAATTTACACTCATAATGGCATATCATTTGCAATAGTAGACAACCCAAGGTATTGCAAATGGGGTATGTCCAGTCTTTTTTAGTAGCCATTTGGTCACAAACACTGGCCAAAGTTAGCGTTAGTATTTGTGTGAAAAATGCAAAAAAACGCCAATTTTGGCCAGTGTTTGTGACTAAGTGGCTACTAAAAAGACTGGACATACCCCGTTTGCAATACCTTGGGTTGTCTACTATTGCAAATGGTATGCCATCATAGGGGTAATTTTCATTCTTGGGCTACCATAGGGTCTCAAAGGCAACGTAACCAATCTGGGAATTTTAATGTGAAAAAAATGAAACGCAAGCCTTATATTTGAAGCTGTAACTTTTGAAAACACCATAAAACCTGTACATGAGGGGTACTGTTGTACTCGGGAGACTTAGCTGAACACAAATATTTGTGTTTCAAAACAGTAAAAAGTATCGCAGCAATAATATCGTCCGTGTACGTGCTGTTTGTGCGTGAAAAATGCAAAAAACGTCACTTTTACTGGCGATATCATCATTGTAATACATTTTACTGTTTTGAAACACTAATATTTGTGTTCAGTGAAGTCTCCCAAGTAGAACAGTACCCCCCATGTACAGCTTTTATGGTGTCTTGGAAAGTTATAGGGTTAAATATAGTGCTAGCAAATTAAATTCCCTTTACTTTCGGCATGGGTTGTCAGGCAGGTCCCGCTAATTGTAATTAATTAAGATACTTAATTATGTAAAAATATTACATAAATATATATGTAGAATTAATATATGTATATATATATACGTATGTGTATATTTATGTATATATCTATATATTTTTTTTAAATATTTTTATTTATATATAGGTATATATATAGTGATATATACGTATATATTTATGTATATAGATATATATATTTCGTTCTATGTGTATTTTGATATATATATATATATATATATATTAATTTCACAATACAGTTAGAACGAAATAACACACATCTATATATTTTTTAATTATTTATTTTTAATAATTTTTTTAATTTTATTTTTTAACGTATTTACTTTTTTTTATAATATATATAAATATATATATAACAATAATTATATATATATATTTAATCAGTATCAGTCTACGTGTAATTTGATATTAATATATATATATAATTATATATATTAATAGTAAAATACACCTAGACGGTGTACGTGTGTGTATGTATATGTGTGTATATATACTTAGATCATATATATATAAAACATATATAAGATCTAAGTATATATTATTATTTTTTTTACACTATTTATTTTATTTTGTTTTCAGCCAGCAGGGGGACTACCTGTCATTGCAGGCAGCCCCCCTGCTGGCAATGCTGCAGCCAGCTACCCCCGGCCATGTGTTTGTGGGGTCCTCGCAAGGGCTTCCAGGACGTCGGAGGTGCCGCGGGGTGCTCCCTGGGAGTCCCCCGAACCGCGATCGCCGGCGACCGGGTAAGTAGGAAAAGACCGGAGGGCGTACTATTACACCCGGCGGCGTTTAGAGCCACTTAGAATAGGGCGTAATAGTACTCCGGTCTTTGGTTATGCAGTAATAATCCGGTTTTAAGGGGTTAAAGGCACACTGTGCTTGTATTGTCAGGAGTGCTGCCTTTTGCTGCTTAATCCAGGCAAAGGGTCGGGAAGCAGAAAAAAATGCAAACAGAAACTGAAGCCCCCTGGTGGATGTCATGGCAGAAAACCTGACTGGGATGCTGGAGCTCTGAGTTCAAACCCAGCCAGATCTCTTAAAGGGGCAGCCACTCCTTGCTGTCTGCAGGGCTCGGGCTGTGCCGTGACACAAATAGTAAGATACTATTGATTTATTGATGACATCCTGATCATCTGGAAAGGAACACATGAAGAAGCAGTGGCACTAACTGAATACATCAACAATTTTCCCACACCAATCAAAGTCACTTTACAGATCGATTCCAAAAACATCCAATTCCTGGACATAGAATTATCAATTAGAAATCAAAAACTAGAGTACAGACTCTAAACCAAACCCAACAATCGCAACACCATCCTCCACTTTGATAGCTGTCATCCGCAACACCTAAAAAAAATCATTACCGTTTTTGAGGGTGTATAGGAATAACTCACAAGAGGAACAACGCGAGGAGCAATTGAAAACGATGTATTTAAAGTTTATGAAGAGAGGATATAAGCGACCGGTTCTGGAAAATGCCTTACTCGAAGCAAAGGAACAACAACAAAGGAGTAATTCCTCAAAAGGAACCACAAACAAAAATGGCATTCCCAATGAAACTACATTCAGCAAGTAAGGAAATAACTGAGTCAATTACTCGAAGTTGGAACATACTACAACAAGATCCCACACTCCCAAAAGAGTTAACAACTAAACCGATGTTTTGTTATAGGAGGAATATAAATTAAAGGGATTTATTGGTAAAAATGGATCCCATACACTGTTATAATCCCTCTACAAGAGAGAAGAAAAATAATGGTTGCGTTAGATGCTTAGGATGTGTGACCTGCGGCCACATAATTCCATCTAAGACATTTTCCCATCCACATACGGGGAAAATTTATAAAATTGCCCACAGAATTCATTGCTGCACAGAATTCGTCATATATAAACTCATATGTCCTTGCGGACTGAGTTATATAGGCAAGACAGAGACAGCTCTGTGCGAGAGAATTAGAGGCCACTGGTCAAGTATCCGCCTTGCCTATCGTGAGGGCAAGTCGGACAAACCTGTGGCCAGACATTTCCTAGAAAAGCAACAACAGCTCTCTACATTAAGATGTGTAGCAATTGATCACATTCCTGTAGCAGCCAGAGGTGGGGACAGAGGCAAACTTCTCCTACAAAGAGAGACTTATTGGATATTGGAACTTAACACACTATCCCCGAAAGGCCTGAACGAAAAATGCTCCTTTGTCTCTTTTTTATAAATCAATCAAGATGTTACTCAACCTAGTGCAGTAAAGACATTTTTTTTAACATAAACTTGATAAAATGTATCTGATTATGTTGTATATTATGTCTCCAGTACACTCACCGACAGTAATTAATAGCTAGGAAATCTAATATTCTCTTAGCACTTATATTGTATAATATATTTTTTCTGCTCTTGTATGTTTTTTTTGTATGTTTTATGTCTGTGAAATTATCTTCCAGCACTTTATCTTATGTATTAATATTAGGCACTATAGACAATATAAACACACATCCATATTCACGATCGGAACACAATACCACATTTTTTAGTTTTGCTCTGTTTTTTAATTTTTTAAATTACTAAGAATTATAGGAATACAAACAGACAGCACTTTATATATACAGTGTTCAGTCCTCACAACTTTTTTGCTAAAACCTAGATACACAGGATTATACTTAGGCTAATGAATCACTGTTGTAACACATGGACACTTGAATATGTCTAAAACCACATTCCCTTGTATATTATATTCACAGATAGGGCAGCTATAATAATAATATTGCATCTGATACTTTGAAGATAACATTGATAGTTGTAACAATTTGTAAATATAACTATGTTTGATGTTCTATTCATATCCCCTTAGGTACGGCTAGGACCCGTTACAATAGTAACGCGGTCTAACCGTACGTCACGGACTGGGTGGATCTTTCACTTTGAAAGGAGATTTTCTCCCCATGGATTGTGTTCACACAACGGCGGCCAAAGCTGAATGTATCAGTGGTAGCCATGGTGCTGTGACACTTCCAGGTAAGATGATTGGCCACGACCATCTCGTGACGTGGGAGTACTCAGATTAGAGGCAGACATGTGCAGACACGCTGAGTCCAGATATCAGGGGATAAGGAATACAGCTGATGCGGTGAGTGTTTATTGGTTGAAATGTTCTATATATGTTTGTCATTTGCAAGGTAAATTGCTCTATGTGTCCTGATGAAAGCTCTGATCGGGAGCTGAAACGTCGAATAAATTGGATGAATCAAACCCAAGAGTGCTGGTAATTTTTTGATATTTTTATATATATATATATATATATATATATATTCACACTGAACAAAATTATAAACGCAACACTTTTGTTTTTGCACCCATTTTTCATGAGCTGAACTCAAAGATCTAAGACTTTTTCTATGTAAACAAAAGGCCTATTTCTCTCAAATATTGTTCACAAATCTGTCTAAATCTGTGTTAGTGAGAACTTTTTCTTTGCCAAGATAATCCATCCATCTCACAGGTGTGGCATATCAAGATGCTGATTAGACAGCGTGATTATTGCACAGGTGTGCCTTAGGCTGGCCGCAATAAAAGGCCACTCTAAAATGTGCAGTTTTAGCACACAGCACAATGCCACAGATGTTGCACGTTTAGAAGGAGTGTGCAATTGGCATGCTGACTGCAGGAATGTCCACCAGAGCTGTTGCTCGTGAAGTGAATGTTAATTTCTTTACCATAAGCCGTCTCCAAAGGCATTTCAGAGAATTTGGCAGTACATCCGACCGGCCTCACAACCGCAGACCATGTGTAACGACACCAGCCCAGGACCTCCACATCCAGCATCTTCACCTCTAAGATCGTCTGAGACAAGCCACCCGGACAGCTGCTGCTACAATCGGTTTGCATAACCAAAGAATTTCTGCACAAACTGACAGAAACTGTCTCAGGGAAGCTCATCTACATGCTTGTCGTCCTCATCAGGGTCTCGACCTGAATGCAGCTCATCGTCGTAACTGACTTGAGTGGGCTAATGCTCACATTCAATGGCGTCTGGCACTTTGGAGAGGTGTTCTCTTCACGGATGAATCCTAATTTTCACTGTACAAGGCATGGTACATGGTACAGTGTATGGTGTCGTGTGGGTGAGCGGTTTGCTAATGTCAATGTTGTGGATCGAGTGGCCCATGGTGGTGGTTGGGTTATGGTATGGCCAGGCGTATGTTATGGACAAAGGGGTGCATTTTATTGATGGCATTTAGAATGCACAGAGATACTGTGACAATATCCTGAGGGCCATTGTTGTGCCATTCATCCACGACCATCAGCTCATGTTGCAGCATGATAATGCACGGCCCCATGTTGCAAGGATCTGTACACAATTCCTTGAAGCTGAAAACATTCCAGTTCTTGCATGGCCAGCATACTCCCCGGACATGTCACCCATTGAGCATGTTTGGGATGCTCTGGATTGGTGTGTACGACAGAGTGTTCCAGGTCCTGCCAATATCCAGTAACTTCGCACAGCCATTGAAGAGGAGTGGACCAACATTCCACAGACCACGATCAACAACCTGATCAACTCTATGCAAAGGAGATATGTTGCACTGCGTGAGGCAAATTGTGGTCACACCAGATACTAACTGTTTTTCAGACCCCTCCCCCCCGGACCTCTCCAATACAGTAAAACTGCACATTTTAGAGTGACCTTTTATTGTGGACAGCCTAAGGAACACCTGTATAATAGTCATGCTGTCTAATCAGCATCTTGATATGCCACACCTGTGAGGTGGGTGGATTATCTCGGCAAAGAAGTGCTCACTAAGCTCAGCTCATGAAAAATGGAGACAAAAAGTAAGTGTTGTGTTTATAATTTTGTTATATATATATATATATATATATCCTCTCCAAAAAACAAACTCCTTGCACTCAAGCTTAATATATTAAATGGGTGAAACACTTTTACCCCATATTCCTTTAACTTGCCGGGTGCCAGTCCTTTGAGGGGGATTGGAATCCACACGAACAAAATTTGAACTGCACTCACGGACTTCAATTCCAAAAATCCTCTTTATTGCATAAAAATCTCCTAATCATTTTGTCCTGAGGAAGGTCCCTGTGCGGACCGAAACGTCGATTTGGAGATTTTTATGCAATAAAGAGGATTTTTGGAATTGAAGTCCATGAGTGCAGTTCAAATTTTGTTCGTGTATATATATATATATATATATATATATATTCATTGAAGAAAGGTGCACTCACAGGGCTTCATCCATAAGTAGTTTTATTCTTAGATGTGCATTACATGTGTAATCAAATCCTCAATCAACGTTTCGACCCATAAAGGGTCTTTTTCAAGATCAATGTACCAGTGAAATAAACATGCATATATAGGTAGGTAAATGGAGTAATCACTTACCCAACAGGTGTGTGGGAACGAGCTCCCGCCCGACCGTCCGAAACCCGGAAGTGAAACAGTGCGACCACGTGACTGAGCGTGATGACGCGTATCATAAGTGTCGTTGCTAGGCAACGTAAACAAATCCTCCGTGGGTATTTATTTTATCGCGAGCTCAAAGACAGCTCTAGGGGGGATCAAAAGAATGTGTACTAAGTGCACAGTGAGATTAAAATAGTTCCTAAACCAATAGGAATCCCAAGTATTTATCAACAATACCATGAGGAGGAATATGTAGAATATGAACATCTAAATATAAATATAAATATTTATAGGAACTATTTTAATCTCACTGTGCACTTAGTACACATTCTTTTGATCCCCCCTAGAGCTGTCTTTGAGCTCGCGATAAAATAAATACCCAGGATTTGTTTACGTTGCCTAGCAACGACACTTATGATACGCGTCATCACGCTCAGTCACGTGGTCTCACTGTTTCACTTCCTAAATTGGTCTTTCAGTAAATAATCTGCCCCTACTCGCTATGCCTCAAGTAAGGGCATGTCTATTAAACAGTGAGCAGCCTGTGGTAAGTCTCTACATTTACCTGTCACAGCACTCTGATTGGTTAGATTGAAATCCAGCCAATCAGAGTGCTCTGTGTCATTTTACACAGCGTGGGAAAGTTCTTTGGAATTTTGGAACACTCTGGTTGATTGAAAGTAACCAATCAGAGAGTTATGAGGAGTAGGGGCAGAATGTACTAATACTAAGTAAATTTTACTTAGTATTAGTAAATTTGGCTGAAAGAGCAATTTAGGTCTTTCAGCCTTTAGGTAGATAGCTCCCTAATACCGTGGGAATTAGTGAGTTATCTACTAAGCAGCTGCAAGAGAACATCCGAAGTTCCGAAGTGTCGAAGTACCGAAGTTCCAAAGTGTCGAACCGAAGTTCTGATGTCCCGAATTTCGGAATGCCGAAACGAATATTTTCCCCATGCACATCCTTACTAGAATTCAAACCCAGTCTAGTTAGTAACACTCGTACGTACAGCATGAATTTTGAAGTGATCAGGACGGCCCAGTGGAGTGACAGAAAGGGCGTGTCTGATTGCGTTGGTAGTGTGAGGAGATAAGAATCTAGAACCTTCACCGGGCACCATTTGTTTTGCGTAGGGTAATATGCGATCTGAACTGGCTGACCCAGTTGGCTCGTTTTAGTAACGGGTAATGATAGGACATAGTGATCTTGGTGTTTTACTAGATAGCAGCGTTTGAGGCATTCTTGGGAGTTATGTTTATAATGGATGGTGAATTCTCGTGGTATAAGGAACCCATAATAAGCCAGGTAAATTGCCACTGAATTAGTGATGTGTAAAAAAGGGGCTCCGTCTAGCAAATCTGACATATCTTTAAATAATTGTTTATGAAAGGGTAACCTTTGATGTGGGGTAGGACCACTGGCTTTGTGTATGCCTTTAACCCCTTAAGTGTTGGGCATAATGGATTTGTGTTGTGCTGCTGCTGGCCCTTTTACTCCCAGAGAAAGGATTTGTGCTTTTAAACTAGCACTTCGGATGCAGTCAAAGTGCCGAAGTAGTCGAAGTGGCCGCCATTCGAAAACTTAACACGTGGCGGCGGCCATTTTAATGTAGTCGAACGCGGTCAGCGGTGCGTGCCACTGAATCTATGGAACTAAAATCGGCTACACATTTACATGAACACTGCTGAACACCGTTACCTTCTCAGGAACTTCGAGGCTTCGACTGGAATCGAAGTGCGTTCGACAATTCAAACGCACTGTTAGACTGGGCTATTTGCACGAACGGCCCCGTTTGTGCATTCGAATGGGACTTAGACATTTTTCTGTGTGAAATTGACCGACCGCACAGCCCAAATCTATGGAACTCTTTTGGGCATGAAAATGTGCTTGCGGTCGGTCAAATAAGACTTTCCCTTAACTTTTTAACCCCTGAACCAATTGCCCTGATTTTTGAGTATGTGTATATTTCAAGCATGCTGAATCTGAAAATATATGTTTTATGTGAATGGCATGTATATTTTGGAAGTTATTAATATTTTGTAAAAACTGTATTTCTCTGCTTGTGATAATTATATTAACCATTGTGTTCAGTAATCATATCACAGGCAGAGGGGAGGATTTTGTGTGGGAGTTTCTGTGTGTATTGTATGGATTGATTGGTTGTTTTTCAAAACCCTGTGGGGAGTACTATGTTTGTGGATTGTGAATAAAAGAGGCTGTATGTGCCAGTACAGGCAGTTCTACTTCACCCTCAATTTGGAGTCCCGTCTCTTATTGAGGGAATCTGCTACAAAGGATTGCTATGCTCTGCATATTCCCTTGCTATAATCACTCCTAAGCTCTTTTAAGAGCTCGTTCCTGTTTCGCTCTGAAGGAAGAGAGGTTCGGCCTGCGGTGGTTGTGGTGTCAGCTAGAGTGCTTGGAATCCTCAAGAAGCGCTAGGAGCATCCATCAACGGAGGTACCCAGTCGGGGTGCCAGGTGATCCGTTACATATGTGTGTGTTTGTATGTATGTCTGTCTGTCTGTATGGCTGTCTGTATATATGTGTCTTTGTATATGTGTGGGTGTCTGTCTGTGTGTCTCTGTATGTATGTGTCTTTGTGTGTATTTGTGTCTGTATGTGTGTATGTCTGTATGTGCATGTGTGTATTTATGTGTCTTTGTATGTGTGTGTGTATCTATGTGTGTCTGTGTGTATCTTTGTATGTATGTGTGTCTGTCTGTGTGTATGTGTGTCTGTATGTATCTGTCTGTCTGTATATGACTGTGTGTTTCTCTATGTATGCATGTGTCTATATGTATTTGTGTATGTGTCTGTCGGGGAGGGAGTGAAGGGGGGGTGAGGAAGGGAGGGGGGCCCATGGATCAGTTTCACACCGGGCCTCATGGATTGTGTACGCCGTTGTGTGAACCGGAAGTGACACTTAAAGTAGATCGCTAGGCCAGTTATGGTAGGGCAGGTAAGGGGAGAGCCCCTTATATAGGTCCCACATGCCCCTCCCAAAACTCCAGACAAAGCCTTTATACACACACACACACACATATATATATATTTGTAGTCGGGGCAATATGGCCGAACAGAGAAATCTTAGTATAATACAATCATTCATAAGTATGCACCAGTCGGCTGTGGTGTGCCGGAACCGACAAAGCAGTAGGCATGTAATAAAAGTGGGCCCACCTTAGAGGGTGTTATAAATAGAGGGAGTGGTGGGAGGGTTGACTCGCCGGACCAGCAAAGGTTAGGTGGGAGTGGATTGGCAGCCCTTTTAAAGGTGAACGAAGCCCCTCCCACAACTCCAGGCCAAGCCTTCAAATTTGTAGTCGGGGCAATTTGGCCGAACAGAGAAATCTTAGCATAATACAATCATAACATCCATAAGTATGCA
>OW240912.1:217916831-218181235 GCA_933207985.1 Pelobates cultripes | reverse complement strand
GAGACGCGAAAGGTATTAAACTGATCAGAACAATACTAAACACACCACAAATAAGGTTTCTCTCCTGTATGGCCCCTCAAATGATGCTTAAGATTAGAAGCGGCTGAAAAGCATTTCTCACACTCAGAACAAAAATATATTTTTTTAACATTCTCTCCACTTTGAACGAAATGACGTTTGGGAAGAGATTAACATAATTAAACACAGGCAGTAAAAATACAGTTTTAAGCCATACCCTGTAACTTTAAAACTACACATCCCATCTTCATAATTACATATTTGGAATCAGCACACTTAAAACATAAACATAACCAAAAATCAGCCATATCCATCCAGGGGTTAAAAAGTTAGCTGGAGGGTCCCTTTATGACCGACTGCAAGCACTATTTCCTGCCCAAAACAGTTCCATAGATTTGGAGAAACACTTGGCGGGGGTATAGTGCTTCAGGCTGAAAAAGCGACTAGAAGTCCCATGCAGCGGAGTAGGGCTTAGTCTCTGCAGCTAAGTAAGGCTGAAAAACGGCTGAAAAAGACTAAGTCCCATGTGAATGGGACTTAGTCTCTACAACTAAAGGAAATAAAGGCTAGAAAAAGCGGCTGAAAAGACTAAGTCCCATGCGCCCGAGATAGGACTTAGTCTCTCTACCCGAAATAAGGCTAGAAAAACGGCTGAAAAAGACTAAGTCCATCTCGCCCGAATGGGACTTAGTCTCTACATGAAAATAAGGCTGAAAAAACCGGCTGAAAAAAAGACTAAGTCCCATCGCTGAATGGGACTTAGTCTCTGCAGCTGAAATAATTTCCCATTTACTGAACCAAGTGGGAAATAGCAAGGCAGACACAAAGGGTTTGCACCAGGTCTGGGGACACAGGGGACACCGTCTTAAAGGGGCCGTGTCCCCAACAAGTCTGGGGACACGGCCTTAAAGGGGCAGTGTCCCAATCTTCCTGATGTCCCAAAAAAGGTGTTTAAGGGGCCAGCACCAGTCACATAAAGAGTCCATAAGCCCCAATATGCCCACCGACAGTCTTAAAGGGCCATACACACCAAATAAAAGTGCATACATTTTCCCAATCTCCCAGGGGCCATAGTCATGCGGGAGGAGGCTGGCAAAGAGGCTTCTCCACAACCCAGGGAAACAGGGCAATTTGCCATTTAAAGGGCCCGTTGCAAATAGCAGTTTGTAACAAGGTGTCAATCCATATCTGCCAAGTGACCCGATGTAGGGGGAACAGTCCCTATTCTGCTCTGTGTCAGTGTGTATCAGGGATCCTTAGGACGGGTGTCAATCCATATCTGCCAAGTGACCCTATGTAGGGGGACCAGTCTCTATTCTGCTCTGTGTCCGTGTGCATCAGGGGCTCTGAGGACAGGTGTCAATCCATATGTCAAGGTGTCAATATGTCATATGTCAGGTGTCAATCCATATTCATTGTGATTTAGGAATGTTAGGGGATTTCTGCCCTTTATGGATTAAGAGCAGACTCTGCATCAACTGTGTAATTTTCCATGGGAGTTTTGCCATGGATCCCCCTCCGGCATGCCACAGTCCAGGTGTTAGTCCCCTTGAAGCAACTTTTCCATCCCTATTGTGGCCAGAAAGAGTCCCTGTGTGTTTTAAAATTCGCCTCCCCATTGAAGTCAATGGAGTTTCGGGCGGTTCGCCGGTTCGCGAACATTTGCGGAAGTTCGCGTTCGCCGTTCGCGAACCGAAAATTTCGGGTTCGCGACATCACTACTCCTGACTGATTCCTCTTCTGCAACTGTCACTAGTCTAATACTATCCTTACCTTTTTGTGTCATTTTACCCCACTCCCTCTAGCATGTAAGCTCATTGGGCAGGGCCCTCAACCCTTCTGTTCCTGTGTGTCCAACTTGTCTGGTTACAACAACATGTCTGTTTGTCCACCCATTGTAAAGTGCTGCGGAATTTGGCGGCGCTCTATAAATATCATAATAATAATAATAACACACCAAGGCAAATATTTAGGAACAGAATAACATTGAATAGTTAAGTATTTGCAGAAATGCGGGTCAATTTTGAAAAATCTATAGTTCTTTTGTTATTTGTATTTTTTATTTTTTTTTACAGTTACACCTACGTTGAAAAATGAAAATCTTGGTGTGCCGGTCAATTGTTCTTCATTTCCGGTTACAAAATACTATTATACACTCCGTGTTTTTGAAAAGAATTACCCCTGCAACCTTACTAACAACGTATTGGCTGTGCTTGACGTTGGCTCCCAGACAAACTGTACTGATATCCAGTTCTGCAATTGTCCGTTACATTCCACAGAAGTGTACCGGTATGATAACTGCTTTGCCATATAATCCTCTTCTTCAATATTTTACTGACTGTGCTTTGTGTGAATTTATCAATGTAGATAGAGCACAGGTACTTTTGTGGTGATACGTTGTTATGTCAACCCAGGCAGTGAGTTATGATTAAACAATTATTGAGTTAACATAATTTGTGGACTGAGAAAAAGAACATTTGGACAGCGTTCTTCAAGTCATAACATAATCACAATGTAGGTCCAAACATTAACAGAGTTAAGTGAGAATTCAAAGTAAATTTTAAATTTAAGGTCAAAATAGCAGATCAAGAACATTTCTCTAAGCCAGCTATGCTTTCAGTTTGGCTATTCTGGCCTTAAATTTTAAATTCACTTCTAATTCACTTTAAATTCTCAGTTTAGTAAATAGCCTTGCAAGTAAGCAAATCTAAAACACAGTGTTTATTTGTATGCAATCATAATTAAGTACGGCTGTGTCAGCCCTCACACAGGAAAGTGAGAAACCCATGCTAAGATTTTTTTGGCACCTTCAAAGTAGGCAAAGCCCCAGAATCCATGTGTCCAATGGAATTAAATTAGCTAGTGAGAACCCCCTGTCAGGGGCCAGACAGAGAATGCAAGAAACACATAGTAGACAAGCGATCAGTAGAAAACAACCACAAAACCAGGGTAACAGAATAGAATGTATATCCAATAGAATGGAAACAGCTGATAATCTAAAAATAAAAAGATTTACAAAAGTCAAATTTTTTCAGCCTAATATGTGGAGTCCTGCATTGCATTGATTAAGAAAGGGAACAACAGCCCTCCACTGCTATCTGGGGAGGCACACTTTAAACGCTCGTTTCTACTACATTCTCGTGAGTGCCTCAAATTACAGCGCACATCATTTTATTGTACTGAGTTACACTATATTTTATTTAGCTTTTTATTTTTAGATTATCAGCTTTTTCCCATCTGTTGTATATGCATTCTGGTTGTTAGAAGATCAATGACTGGAAAGTGATCTAAGGAATGCTGACCATTTACGTATTCGATGAGTATAATTTGATTATCACCATTACACTGTGTTTTTATGGTGAAGATATATATAGTTTGATAACAGAATAGTCAGGTATGGTCTGTAACTCTGGATCAAATAGCAGGATCAAACAACACACTGCTACAGCCCAAAATCGTGCAATGATCATCATAGAGAAACGGAGAAGGCAGGCGGCTCCTGTCAGGAAGGAGAAAACACCAGTCTTACAGCCAGCAGAGTTACACCTGAAATCAATACAGAATAGAAACTAGCAGTAAGAGGAAGCACAAAAAGTGTCAATAATTTAGCACCCCCACCTGGCCCAGCTGTGAACAGATGAGAGAATGAAGCACACATTTTTTAATGTGTACATATTGCACATTCTGCATCTTTAACCCCTTAAGGACGGTTGTACACGTTGTGAACAAAACAAAATGTAAACAAAACCTGGCATTTGCGCTACATGTCTGTCCAACCGTAATTCACCTCTTTCATAGTAAATGCACCCACCCTTATTATATATCATTTTATTCAGGGGGAAACAGGGCTTTCATTTAATATCAAATATTTAGCTATGAAATACGAATTTTTTTATTTTTTTAGTTCTACATGACATTTTAACGGTCAATGTCATAATACTGTTTGCTTTTACTGCAATAAAATACACATATTTGTATTCAGTAAAGTCTCACGTGTAAGACAGTACCCCCTATGTACAGGTTTTATGGCATTTTGGGAAGTTACAGGGTCAAATATAGCACGTTACATTTGAAATTGAAATTCGTCAGATTGGTTACGTTGCCTTTGGGACTTTATAGTAGCCCAGGAATGAAATTTACACTCATAATGGCATATCATTTGCAATAGTAGACAACCCAAGGTATTGCAAATGGGGTATGTCCAGTCTTTTTTAGTAGCCATTTGGTCACAAACACTGGCCAAAGTTAGCGTTAGTATTTGTGTGAAAAATGCAAAAAAACGCCAATTTTGGCCAGTGTTTGTGACTAAGTGGCTACTAAAAAGACTGGACATACCCCGTTTGCAATACCTTGGGTTGTCTACTATTGCAAATGGTATGCCATCATAGGGGTAATTTTCATTCTTGGGCTACCATAGGGTCTCAAAGGCAACGTAACCAATCTGGGAATTTTAATGTGAAAAAAATGAAACGCAAGCCTTATATTTGAAGCTGTAACTTTTGAAAACACCATAAAACCTGTACATGAGGGGTACTGTTGTACTCGGGAGACTTAGCTGAACACAAATATTTGTGTTTCAAAACAGTAAAAAGTATCGCAGCAATAATATCGTCCGTGTACGTGCTGTTTGTGCGTGAAAAATGCAAAAAACGTCACTTTTACTGGCGATATCATCATTGTAATACATTTTACTGTTTTGAAACACTAATATTTGTGTTCAGTGAAGTCTCCCGAGTAGAACAGTACCCCCCATGTACAGCTTTTATGGTGTCTTGGAAAGTTATAGGGTTAAATATAGTGCTAGCAAATTAAATTCCCTTTACTTTCGGCATGGGTTGTCAGGCAGGTCCCGCTAATTGTAATTAATTAAGATACTTAATTATGTAAAAATATTACATAAATATATATGTAGAATTAATATATGTATATATATATACGTATGTGTATATTTATGTATATATCTATATATTTTTTTTAAATATTTTTATTTATATATAGGTATATATATAGTGATATATACGTATATATTTATGTATATAGATATATATATTTCGTTCTATGTGTATTTTGATATATATATATATATATATATATTAATTTCACAATACAGTTAGAACGAAATAACACACATCTATATATTTTTTAATTATTTATTTTTAATAATTTTTTTAATTTTATTTTTTAA
The DNA here is from genome assembly GCA_933207985.1 of Pelobates cultripes. NCBI lineage: Eukaryota > Metazoa > Chordata > Amphibia > Anura > Pelobatidae > Pelobates > Pelobates cultripes. The sequence goes on along the minus strand of OW240912.1, from coordinate 218,176,032 downwards.
CGTATTTACATTTATTTTTTTTTATATTATATATAAATATATATATAACAATAATTATATATATATATTTAATCAGTATCAGTCTACGTGTAATTTGATATTAATATATATATATAATTATATATATTAATAGTAAAATACACCTAGACGGTGTACGTGTGTGTATGTATATGTGTGTATATATACTTAGATCATATATATATAAAACATATATAAGATCTAAGTATATATTATTATTTTTTTTACACTATTTATTTTATTTTGTTTTCAGCCAGCAGGGGGACTACCTGTCATTGCAGGCAGCCCCCCTGCTGGCAATGCTGCAGCCAGCTACCCCCGGCCATGTGTTTGTGGGGTCCTCGCAAGGGCTTCCAGGACGTCGGAGGTGCCGCGGGGTGCTCCCTGGGAGTCCCCCGAACCGCGATCGCCGGCGACCGGGTAAGTAGGAAAAGACCGGAGGGCGTACTATTACACCCGGCGGCGTTTAGAGCCACTTAGAATAGGGCGTAATAGTACTCCGGTCTTTGGTTATGCAGTAATAATCCGGTTTTAAGGGGTTAAAGGCACACTGTGCTTGTATTGTCAGGAGTGCTGCCTTTTGCTGCTTAATCCAGGCAAAGGGTCGGGAAGCAGAAAAAAATGCAAACAGAAACTGAAGCCCCCTGGTGGATGTCATGGCAGAAAACCTGACTGGGATGCTGGAGCTCTGAGTTCAAACCCAGCCAGATCTCTTAAAGGGGCAGCCACTCCTTGCTGTCTGCAGGGCTCGGGCTGTGCCGTGACACAAATAGTAAGATACTATTGATTTATTGATGACATCCTGATCATCTGGAAAGGAACACATGAAGAAGCAGTGGCACTAACTGAATACATCAACAATTTTCCCACACCAATCAAAGTCACTTTACAGATCGATTCCAAAAACATCCAATTCCTGGACATAGAATTATCAATTAGAAATCAAAAACTAGAGTACAGACTCTAAACCAAACCCAACAATCGCAACACCATCCTCCACTTTGATAGCTGTCATCCGCAACACCTAAAAAAAATCATTACCGTTTTTGAGGGTGTATAGGAATAACTCACAAGAGGAACAACGCGAGGAGCAATTGAAAACGATGTATTTAAAGTTTATGAAGAGAGGATATAAGCGACCGGTTCTGGAAAATGCCTTACTCGAAGCAAAGGAACAACAACAAAGGAGTAATTCCTCAAAAGGAACCACAAACAAAAATGGCATTCCCAATGAAACTACATTCAGCAAGTAAGGAAATAACTGAGTCAATTACTCGAAGTTGGAACATACTACAACAAGATCCCACACTCCCAAAAGAGTTAACAACTAAACCGATGTTTTGTTATAGGAGGAATATAAATTAAAGGGATTTATTGGTAAAAATGGATCCCATACACTGTTATAATCCCTCTACAAGAGAGAAGAAAAATAATGGTTGCGTTAGATGCTTAGGATGTGTGACCTGCGGCCACATAATTCCATCTAAGACATTTTCCCATCCACATACGGGGAAAATTTATAAAATTGCCCACAGAATTCATTGCTGCACAGAATTCGTCATATATAAACTCATATGTCCTTGCGGACTGAGTTATATAGGCAAGACAGAGACAGCTCTGTGCGAGAGAATTAGAGGCCACTGGTCAAGTATCCGCCTTGCCTATCGTGAGGGCAAGTCGGACAAACCTGTGGCCAGACATTTCCTAGAAAAGCAACAACAGCTCTCTACATTAAGATGTGTAGCAATTGATCACATTCCTGTAGCAGCCAGAGGTGGGGACAGAGGCAAACTTCTCCTACAAAGAGAGACTTATTGGATATTGGAACTTAACACACTATCCCCGAAAGGCCTGAACGAAAAATGCTCCTTTGTCTCTTTTTTATAAATCAATCAAGATGTTACTCAACCTAGTGCAGTAAAGACATTTTTTTTAACATAAACTTGATAAAATGTATCTGATTATGTTGTATATTATGTCTCCAGTACACTCACCGACAGTAATTAATAGCTAGGAAATCTAATATTCTCTTAGCACTTATATTGTATAATATATTTTTTCTGCTCTTGTATGTTTTTTTTGTATGTTTTATGTCTGTGAAATTATCTTCCAGCACTTTATCTTATGTATTAATATTAGGCACTATAGACAATATAAACACACATCCATATTCACGATCGGAACACAATACCACATTTTTTAGTTTTGCTCTGTTTTTTAATTTTTTAAATTACTAAGAATTATAGGAATACAAACAGACAGCACTTTATATATACAGTGTTCAGTCCTCACAACTTTTTTGCTAAAACCTAGATACACAGGATTATACTTAGGCTAATGAATCACTGTTGTAACACATGGACACTTGAATATGTCTAAAACCACATTCCCTTGTATATTATATTCACAGATAGGGCAGCTATAATAATAATATTGCATCTGATACTTTGAAGATAACATTGATAGTTGTAACAATTTGTAAATATAACTATGTTTGATGTTCTATTCATATCCCCTTAGGTACGGCTAGGACCCGTTACAATAGTAACGCGGTCTAACCGTACGTCACGGACTGGGTGGATCTTTCACTTTGAAAGGAGATTTTCTCCCCATGGATTGTGTTCACACAACGGCGGCCAAAGCTGAATGTATCAGTGGTAGCCATGGTGCTGTGACACTTCCAGGTAAGATGATTGGCCACGACCATCTCGTGACGTGGGAGTACTCAGATTAGAGGCAGACATGTGCAGACACGCTGAGTCCAGATATCAGGGGATAAGGAATACAGCTGATGCGGTGAGTGTTTATTGGTTGAAATGTTCTATATATGTTTGTCATTTGCAAGGTAAATTGCTCTATGTGTCCTGATGAAAGCTCTGATCGGGAGCTGAAACGTCGAATAAATTGGATGAATCAAACCCAAGAGTGCTGGTAATTTTTTGATATTTTTATATATATATATATATATATATATATATTCACACTGAACAAAATTATAAACGCAACACTTTTGTTTTTGCACCCATTTTTCATGAGCTGAACTCAAAGATCTAAGACTTTTTCTATGTAAACAAAAGGCCTATTTCTCTCAAATATTGTTCACAAATCTGTCTAAATCTGTGTTAGTGAGAACTTTTTCTTTGCCAAGATAATCCATCCATCTCACAGGTGTGGCATATCAAGATGCTGATTAGACAGCGTGATTATTGCACAGGTGTGCCTTAGGCTGGCCGCAATAAAAGGCCACTCTAAAATGTGCAGTTTTAGCACACAGCACAATGCCACAGATGTTGCACGTTTAGAAGGAGTGTGCAATTGGCATGCTGACTGCAGGAATGTCCACCAGAGCTGTTGCTCGTGAAGTGAATGTTAATTTCTTTACCATAAGCCGTCTCCAAAGGCATTTCAGAGAATTTGGCAGTACATCCGACCGGCCTCACAACCGCAGACCATGTGTAACGACACCAGCCCAGGACCTCCACATCCAGCATCTTCACCTCTAAGATCGTCTGAGACAAGCCACCCGGACAGCTGCTGCTACAATCGGTTTGCATAACCAAAGAATTTCTGCACAAACTGACAGAAACTGTCTCAGGGAAGCTCATCTACATGCTTGTCGTCCTCATCAGGGTCTCGACCTGAATGCAGCTCATCGTCGTAACTGACTTGAGTGGGCTAATGCTCACATTCAATGGCGTCTGGCACTTTGGAGAGGTGTTCTCTTCACGGATGAATCCTAATTTTCACTGTACAAGGCATGGTACATGGTACAGTGTATGGTGTCGTGTGGGTGAGCGGTTTGCTAATGTCAATGTTGTGGATCGAGTGGCCCATGGTGGTGGTTGGGTTATGGTATGGCCAGGCGTATGTTATGGACAAAGGGGTGCATTTTATTGATGGCATTTAGAATGCACAGAGATACTGTGACAATATCCTGAGGGCCATTGTTGTGCCATTCATCCACGACCATCAGCTCATGTTGCAGCATGATAATGCACGGCCCCATGTTGCAAGGATCTGTACACAATTCCTTGAAGCTGAAAACATTCCAGTTCTTGCATGGCCAGCATACTCCCCGGACATGTCACCCATTGAGCATGTTTGGGATGCTCTGGATTGGTGTGTACGACAGAGTGTTCCAGGTCCTGCCAATATCCAGTAACTTCGCACAGCCATTGAAGAGGAGTGGACCAACATTCCACAGACCACGATCAACAACCTGATCAACTCTATGCAAAGGAGATATGTTGCACTGCGTGAGGCAAATTGTGGTCACACCAGATACTAACTGTTTTTCAGACCCCTCCCCCCCGGACCTCTCCAATACAGTAAAACTGCACATTTTAGAGTGACCTTTTATTGTGGACAGCCTAAGGAACACCTGTATAATAGTCATGCTGTCTAATCAGCATCTTGATATGCCACACCTGTGAGGTGGGTGGATTATCTCGGCAAAGAAGTGCTCACTAAGCTCAGCTCATGAAAAATGGAGACAAAAAGTAAGTGTTGTGTTTATAATTTTGTTATATATATATATATATATATATCCTCTCCAAAAAACAAACTCCTTGCACTCAAGCTTAATATATTAAATGGGTGAAACACTTTTACCCCATATTCCTTTAACTTGCCGGGTGCCAGTCCTTTGAGGGGGATTGGAATCCACACGAACAAAATTTGAACTGCACTCACGGACTTCAATTCCAAAAATCCTCTTTATTGCATAAAAATCTCCTAATCATTTTGTCCTGAGGAAGGTCCCTGTGCGGACCGAAACGTCGATTTGGAGATTTTTATGCAATAAAGAGGATTTTTGGAATTGAAGTCCATGAGTGCAGTTCAAATTTTGTTCGTGTATATATATATATATATATATATATATATTCATTGAAGAAAGGTGCACTCACAGGGCTTCATCCATAAGTAGTTTTATTCTTAGATGTGCATTACATGTGTAATCAAATCCTCAATCAACGTTTCGACCCATAAAGGGTCTTTTTCAAGATCAATGTACCAGTGAAATAAACATGCATATATAGGTAGGTAAATGGAGTAATCACTTACCCAACAGGTGTGTGGGAACGAGCTCCCGCCCGACCGTCCGAAACCCGGAAGTGAAACAGTGCGACCACGTGACTGAGCGTGATGACGCGTATCATAAGTGTCGTTGCTAGGCAACGTAAACAAATCCTCCGTGGGTATTTATTTTATCGCGAGCTCAAAGACAGCTCTAGGGGGGATCAAAAGAATGTGTACTAAGTGCACAGTGAGATTAAAATAGTTCCTAAACCAATAGGAATCCCAAGTATTTATCAACAATACCATGAGGAGGAATATGTAGAATATGAACATCTAAATATAAATATAAATATTTATAGGAACTATTTTAATCTCACTGTGCACTTAGTACACATTCTTTTGATCCCCCCTAGAGCTGTCTTTGAGCTCGCGATAAAATAAATACCCAGGATTTGTTTACGTTGCCTAGCAACGACACTTATGATACGCGTCATCACGCTCAGTCACGTGGTCTCACTGTTTCACTTCCTAAATTGGTCTTTCAGTAAATAATCTGCCCCTACTCGCTATGCCTCAAGTAAGGGCATGTCTATTAAACAGTGAGCAGCCTGTGGTAAGTCTCTACATTTACCTGTCACAGCACTCTGATTGGTTAGATTGAAATCCAGCCAATCAGAGTGCTCTGTGTCATTTTACACAGCGTGGGAAAGTTCTTTGGAATTTTGGAACACTCTGGTTGATTGAAAGTAACCAATCAGAGAGTTATGAGGAGTAGGGGCAGAATGTACTAATACTAAGTAAATTTTACTTAGTATTAGTAAATTTGGCTGAAAGAGCAATTTAGGTCTTTCAGCCTTTAGGTAGATAGCTCCCTAATACCGTGGGAATTAGTGAGTTATCTACTAAGCAGCTGCAAGAGAACATCCGAAGTTCCGAAGTGTCGAAGTACCGAAGTTCCAAAGTGTCGAACCGAAGTTCTGATGTCCCGAATTTCGGAATGCCGAAACGAATATTTTCCCCATGCACATCCTTACTAGAATTCAAACCCAGTCTAGTTAGTAACACTCGTACGTACAGCATGAATTTTGAAGTGATCAGGACGGCCCAGTGGAGTGACAGAAAGGGCGTGTCTGATTGCGTTGGTAGTGTGAGGAGATAAGAATCTAGAACCTTCACCGGGCACCATTTGTTTTGCGTAGGGTAATATGCGATCTGAACTGGCTGACCCAGTTGGCTCGTTTTAGTAACGGGTAATGATAGGACATAGTGATCTTGGTGTTTTACTAGATAGCAGCGTTTGAGGCATTCTTGGGAGTTATGTTTATAATGGATGGTGAATTCTCGTGGTATAAGGAACCCATAATAAGCCAGGTAAATTGCCACTGAATTAGTGATGTGTAAAAAAGGGGCTCCGTCTAGCAAATCTGACATATCTTTAAATAATTGTTTATGAAAGGGTAACCTTTGATGTGGGGTAGGACCACTGGCTTTGTGTATGCCTTTAACCCCTTAAGTGTTGGGCATAATGGATTTGTGTTGTGCTGCTGCTGGCCCTTTTACTCCCAGAGAAAGGATTTGTGCTTTTAAACTAGCACTTCGGATGCAGTCAAAGTGCCGAAGTAGTCGAAGTGGCCGCCATTCGAAAACTTAACACGTGGCGGCGGCCATTTTAATGTAGTCGAACGCGGTCAGCGGTGCGTGCCACTGAATCTATGGAACTAAAATCGGCTACACATTTACATGAACACTGCTGAACACCGTTACCTTCTCAGGAACTTCGAGGCTTCGACTGGAATCGAAGTGCGTTCGACAATTCAAACGCACTGTTAGACTGGGCTATTTGCACGAACGGCCCCGTTTGTGCATTCGAATGGGACTTAGACATTTTTCTGTGTGAAATTGACCGACCGCACAGCCCAAATCTATGGAACTCTTTTGGGCATGAAAATGTGCTTGCGGTCGGTCAAATAAGACTTTCCCTTAACTTTTTAACCCCTGAACCAATTGCCCTGATTTTTGAGTATGTGTATATTTCAAGCATGCTGAATCTGAAAATATATGTTTTATGTGAATGGCATGTATATTTTGGAAGTTATTAATATTTTGTAAAAACTGTATTTCTCTGCTTGTGATAATTATATTAACCATTGTGTTCAGTAATCATATCACAGGCAGAGGGGAGGATTTTGTGTGGGAGTTTCTGTGTGTATTGTATGGATTGATTGGTTGTTTTTCAAAACCCTGTGGGGAGTACTATGTTTGTGGATTGTGAATAAAAGAGGCTGTATGTGCCAGTACAGGCAGTTCTACTTCACCCTCAATTTGGAGTCCCGTCTCTTATTGAGGGAATCTGCTACAAAGGATTGCTATGCTCTGCATATTCCCTTGCTATAATCACTCCTAAGCTCTTTTAAGAGCTCGTTCCTGTTTCGCTCTGAAGGAAGAGAGGTTCGGCCTGCGGTGGTTGTGGTGTCAGCTAGAGTGCTTGGAATCCTCAAGAAGCGCTAGGAGCATCCATCAACGGAGGTACCCAGTCGGGGTGCCAGGTGATCCGTTACATATGTGTGTGTTTGTATGTATGTCTGTCTGTCTGTATGGCTGTCTGTATATATGTGTCTTTGTATATGTGTGGGTGTCTGTCTGTGTGTCTCTGTATGTATGTGTCTTTGTGTGTATTTGTGTCTGTATGTGTGTATGTCTGTATGTGCATGTGTGTATTTATGTGTCTTTGTATGTGTGTGTGTATCTATGTGTGTCTGTGTGTATCTTTGTATGTATGTGTGTCTGTCTGTGTGTATGTGTGTCTGTATGTATCTGTCTGTCTGTATATGACTGTGTGTTTCTCTATGTATGCATGTGTCTATATGTATTTGTGTATGTGTCTGTCGGGGAGGGAGTGAAGGGGGGGTGAGGAAGGGAGGGGGGCCCATGGATCAGTTTCACACCGGGCCTCATGGATTGTGTACGCCGTTGTGTGAACCGGAAGTGACACTTAAAGTAGATCGCTAGGCCAGTTATGGTAGGGCAGGTAAGGGGAGAGCCCCTTATATAGGTCCCACATGCCCCTCCCAAAACTCCAGACAAAGCCTTTATACACACACACACACACATATATATATATTTGTAGTCGGGGCAATATGGCCGAACAGAGAAATCTTAGTATAATACAATCATTCATAAGTATGCACCAGTCGGCTGTGGTGTGCCGGAACCGACAAAGCAGTAGGCATGTAATAAAAGTGGGCCCACCTTAGAGGGTGTTATAAATAGAGGGAGTGGTGGGAGGGTTGACTCGCCGGACCAGCAAAGGTTAGGTGGTAGTGGATTGGCAGCCCTTTTAAAGGTGAACGAAGCCCCTCCCACAACTCCAGGCCAAGCCTTCAAATTTGTAGTCGGGGCAATTTGGCCGAACAGAGAAATCTTAGCATAATACAATCATAACATCCATAAGTATGCACCAGTCGGTTGTGGTGTGCCGGGACACACAAAGCAGTAGGCCTGTAATAAAAGTGGGCAAAAAGAAAATAACCAGAAAACATAATTCGTGAACCAACTTCGTTTATTAAGTATCCAAAACTTAAACTGGGCACCATATATTGTGAGTAGGGTACAGTGGAATTTGAATAGTGTGTCCATCGGTGCTGGTTTTTGATTGTCTAAGAGAGAGAATGTAATGGTCGGTATGTTTCTGTAAATCATTGGTTCTAAGGTAGTCGTGTGCGGTGATGGTTGTGGTGGTGAATTCGCTAGGCCGGAGGAACCCGTAAACAATGAGATATAGTGCTGTTTTGATTGTGTTATTGGTCATGGGTTCAAAAGGAGAAGAATCTAATAGGTTGGATAGAGAGTGGAAGATGTTGTTGTCTATGGGTAGTCTTTGTGAGGGAACACGTGTATCTAATTTTTTAATGCCTTTAAGTAATGTTTTATTTGGTATGATGTCAAAAAACCCGTAGTGTTAGGTTGTTGGATAAGCATATGGTGTTGGATGCCGGTTGGATGCCATGTTATAAAGAATTGGCAAGTGGCCGCTACCCATGTAAGACGCCTTAGTAGTCTCATAATGACCAGTGATGCCGATCGGCCTTTATTGACAATATGGCATGTAGCCAGGTTATCTGAGTAGCACCTGACCGTGTGGCCAGACCAATATGGTCCCCAAGCAATGGCTGCCGCCACGATTGGGTTCAACTCGAATAAAGCCGAGGTTTCAGAGAATTTGGGTAGTGATTCGACTTCGGTCGGCCAAGGGCCCCAAAGCCATTGATCACCCCAGATGGCGGCAAAGCCTGTGTTAGCTGCGGCATCTGTCCATAGTGTAGGTGATGTGTCGGAGGGGGGTGGTATAAACATGGTTCGCCAGTTCCAGGATGTGAGAAAAACCCGCCACATGCGTAAATATGAAGTTGCGTGTACATCTAATGTGATATGTGAAGTGTCTGAGGAAAACAGTGGAAACAAGGATAACAGGTGGGATATAAAAGATCTACCTTGGGGTATGATCCTCATGGCAAAATTGAGTGATCCAAGCAGTGATTGAAGTTCTTTGCAATTGCAATGACCTTGTAGCAGGTAATGTTCAATACTTGCGAGGGTACGCTCAATCTTATCCTGAGGTAGAATGGCCTGCATGTTAATCGTGTCTAGTTGGATCCCCAAAATTGCATGTAGGTATCTGGACCCAAAGTTTTGTGAGAGGAGACAGGAATGTTAAGAGATTCAAACAGTGCCAACAAGTGATTCAAACTACTGGGTGGAAGAGTGTTATTCTCAATCAAGAAGAAATCGTCCAGATAGTGGATAACCGAAGGGCACTTGCACACATTTAGTAACAACCAACATAAAGCCTCTGCAAATGTGTCAAATATACGTGGACTGCTTTTGGAGCCAAAAGTTAGTCGGGTGAAGAAATAATATCTCCCTTGCCACTTAATGCCGTGTAGGTGCCACAGGGAAGGATGTATGTGTAGTAGCTTAAAGGCATTTACCACGTCGGTTTTACTCAGCCATGCTCCAGTACCCGCTTGAAGAATGGCCCCTACGGCATGGTCGATAGTGGAGTAGTGTAGTGAAAATTCTTCCAAAGTTATTAAGAGTTAAGGCTGGGGACAGTGGAGGAGTGTGGTGCCGATAAATCAATTATCAGTCTGGGTTTGAGTGAGGTCTTCCCTGTAACCACCCCTATAGGATTGGTTCTCCAAGACGTGAAGGGTGGGGAAAAGAATGGTCCCAACAGAAACCCTTGTTCCAACTCAGTTGAGATAAGAGTGTTTACCAACTGTGGATCGTCTAATGTGGATTGTAGGTTGTCGCATTCCAGTGTACCAGAGGGTAAATGGACCAACCCAGTGTGAAATCCCTCAGTCATGCCCAAAATAATATAGTCAGTGAAAGGACGTGAAGGATGTAGTTGTAAAAGTGAGGTCAATAATGTGACGTTCACACACGTGTGATACGGTTTGGGGAATGCTTTATTTTGGCACATAGTTTTGACATGGGCTCTAAAACAGTGTGAACATACATGCATCAGCCTACAAGAACTGAAACCACAATTGCCCGCATTAAAGTTATTGCATACTTGGGATTTACCCAGGAATACAATGTCTCTCACCAGTTTGTCTTTCAATCCCCTGGCAGCTTTAGGAAAGTTAGGGGTAGATTGGTTCTGTTCGATCTCAGCTGTGTTTGGGCAGAAATTTGTGTGATGTGCTGTAGATGCACATACTGCACAAACTGGAGGCCTGAGGCCTGAAAATGCCTGCAGAATAACTCAGTGTCCATCTTGTGCATGTATACATCCAGCTCTGCTCTTTTCCCTGGGTATACTGAGCAGTAAACATCCCTATAAATCCCAAAATCCAGTACAAATTCAGGGATTGACAGTTTTTTGTTCAGCCTCGGGTCTCTTGCCCTTAGTACAACTGATATATCCCCATATGCAAATGTCCTATTCCTGGGAGGCTATAAGCAATGACACCAGGTTGACATCCTTGCCTTCCAGAATGTCCTTTTTAAGGTGAGATGGGACCATGTGCAAAGGATTAATAGCTTCAATAATTGATACTGATTCCAATGAATTACCAGTTATGTCAGCCAGAGGGTGACTGTCAACAATAGGGTTCGTAGCGGTCTGTTTAGTACCACTTGTTTCCAATTTATCCAGCCTATCGTTAATTGTGCTGATGGATGACATGAGAGAAGTCATCATGGCATGAAACGTTGGCAATTGTGTGCCACTAGGGCCTTCCCCTGCATCAGAGTTGTCAGTGGCCGTATTTAAAAGTCTGAACAACTCGGCCTTCATAGCAGTAGCTGGAAAAGGGATGCAGCGTCTTCTAAGTTCTGCAGTGAGACGTGGGATGGTCCATGATCTGAGAGATGAAGGACTAGCAACGTCTGTTCCAGGAACAGGGGTACCAGGCCTAGCGGGTGTGCAGGGTAGCGAGAGTTCATCAGGGATATCAGGATTATTTGACATAACTGAAAAATATAAGGTAGCTTTAATCAATCACTCTGTAATGTTTGATTGGGTGGGTACTGGTAAGGCTATCTAAATACCAAGCGGCGAAACAATTACACTTCTTGATGGTGACAGATGAGTCCCTGCTAATAGCCAAGCGGCTACCTATGCGTGGGCCCGAGGGGAACGTATGAGGCCACCGAAGGTTGTGGCAGGGTGTTGGCCTCTCGGTGGCAGTTAAAGCATAAGATAGATTGGGAGTGATAGGTGAGGCCCTCTCTATGCAACAATGCGAGATGGCTAGCTATGATTTGGACCGAGGGGTGTATTCCTCCGAGTATGAGGACAGGGGTGTTGGTCTCGCGGGACCACTAGCCTATGGATTAAGACCAGAAAGTTTACCTAATTGGGTCACGTAACCAAGGACCAGTACCCCTCAGAACATTGTAGAGAGGGAGGAAAAATTGGGTTCTGGTGTAGTACTTGATATGTGAGTCAGGTTGCGCTGTCGACGTAGAAGTAACCAGTGCTTGTAAGAGTCTCGAGATGATTACCTGTGAACATGAGAGTTGATATATGAACGTCTGACTGAAACGTAGTGGTATGGCCAGATGTGGGCCCTAAAAACAAGAACCTACCCGACACTGCAGAGGGTGAATTTAACGACAATGATGACTGTTTTCGTGCTTGTAAAAGCTACCGTTCAATGGAAAATAACCTAAAAGAGTAAAATACACGCTTAACCAATTTAATGTGTATCATTGGTCTTTATAATAAAAAGCCTAATTAAATATCAACCAACCTATAAGAATTCACAATTCCCAGTACGAACCACTGGTATGACTCTGTGGGAAAAAAAAAATCAGGAAATCAGGACCCATCATCCCGGTTTAAAACATTCCTATTTAATTAATAGTTTTTATAAAAGTGACTGCAATAATGTTTGTAACCAGTAGGGGCAAAATCCCCATTGAGTACCGGCTGAATTCGTGTTTATACGTGAGTTAGTGTAGTTGCCGAAAGAACTATGTAGAGTGTAGCAACAAATGAATAGATACACCATAAATTACATTCGAAAACCAAACCGATTGATGTTATGCATATCTGACCGAATGATATCGTTCGTTAGTTTTAGAACAGGTGAATGTGCGATTAGCTGAGGGAGTTTTAAGGCGAATGCCATAATGATTAAAAGAAACGAACCGAATGCCAGTTTGAACCGAACGGGGCTCCACCGTGTAAAACCAGGGAATTGTAGCGGTTGCTTTATGGCAGGCCTGACGTACGATTTTTGTGAAGGAGAAGTAATGAGCGGGCTGTGCGGACGCCGGCAACGGAAAGGAGAGCCAGGGAAGCACCGGACCAGGAGACCACGAGGGAACAGGTAAGGAAAATTCCAAGATGGCGGTCTGAACCGGAAGTAAACATTTCAGACTCACCGGACCAGCAAAGGTTAGGTGGGAGTGGATTGGCAGCCCTTTTAAAGGTGAACCAAGCCCCTCCCACAACTCCAGACCAAGCCTTCAAATATATATAAAATTAAGGCACAAAATTCTTCATTTTTGTTTGTCGGTGATTACTATATATATATATATATATATTTGATTGGGTGGGTACTGGTGATTACTATATATATATATCTACCGGAGGGGCAGTAACTTGAGGGACCTATTGGTCAAAACTGACCCCACACATTGCTATAGCAAACCTACTACCTACCAGAACCTGGGGTGTCACAGATGCTTGGGCTGCGTGACATGCAGCCATATGATCCCCAGCAAATCGTTTGTACATCCACACACCGGCAAAAAATACCTCATAAAACACAGACTTACCTGCACAAGTGACTTTGTGGTATATAAACTGGGGTGCCCTTGCGGTTTGATGTATGTGGGAAAAACCGACTTACCACTACGAGAGAGAATCCGCAACCATCGTTCAAGCATACGTACAGCCTATAGAGACAATGGGTCAGAACAGCCGGTGGCAAAACATTTCCTGGAATATAATCACCCCCTACCAACAATGAAATTTTTGGCCATTGATCATGTCCCACCACCCTTAAGGGGTGGCGACCTCAAGAAGCTCCTATTGCAAAGAGAGCTCTATTGGATCCGAACACTGGACACTGTGCAACCCAGGGGACTAAATGAAAAATACACTTTAGGTATTTTTCTATGATATATCTCCAGTATTGAACCAAAAAACTTCTCCTCACTTCAATGCTCCCATGTATATTGGACTTAATGAAGGGGCCACCTCTGTATATTACTTTTTTCTTTATGCCTGTATGTTCCTATATCAATGTTAATTGTACTGTAGACTGATGAATGCACCATGTACGGACACATTACCCTTCAATCACAATATTCAGGACATCACACGTATCTCCTGCATATACATGTACAGACGACAATGGCCCTTTTTTGACACACGTCCCTGCAGGGGCTCTAGAACTCCTAGCACTCCTCTTAGGACAGTGGAATACTAGGCGTAGCCATTTAACACAGCCATAGGCTCAGATATTATTCTATCCATGGTTGTAGTACTAACCACGGATATTACACTATCCATGTATGATTATGACACGAAGATTGGCAACACACTCTGACCTACTGCTCAGCTACCTTGGGGATAATACACCCACTTTGAAATAAATAGATAGCATGTCCTCTGTATTTAATTGAGGGCTAACTGTTTATCCCCTGTTGACTCATTGAGTACTATCACTAAGTACCAGACATCGTCACATCTGGCCCCTGTTATACTACACCTATTAAGCTAGCATCTTGTATGCAGACTTATCCCACCCTTTGTCCAGCCTTAGACCCTACTATTTGCAAGCTAACCTTGAGGCACTCTATACATGTCCTCATTCCAGCCCCCTATGGTCATATAATAGCCTTATTTAGGTTTATTCTTTATTTATACCACTGCCTTACCTTATATGATTCAATTTATTTATTATTCTTTACTTTTTTACTTGTTTGTTCCCTGCCCCTGTTCGCAAGACTAGGATAGAATACTGCCAGTCCGTTCATGTCCTGGACGGCAGGGCACTACATTGTAGAGAGAGGTTCCCTCCCCACAGTAGATTCCTGCCCGCCCTCCGTGCACTGAACTCTTTGCACCGATCGCACCATAGCCCCGCCCACTTGAGTCTCCGCCCCGCCCACCTCTACACGAGCGGTTTGGTTACTATGACGACATGTCAACACTGACAGCCGTCGGCTCCAGCTACTGCCAGCGCTTGAGGTCATACAGCAGCACATCCCAGCTGCTGAATACACTTGTAGGGGTCAAGTTTGCCCGCGTTTTTTGGCGATCACCATGGGGACCACACAGGGATTGGGGTAAGCCTCACCTGCTTTGTATACTATGTACTTATTTGTTTGTTATATAAATGTTGGTTTTTGTCATGCACCTTATCCTGATGAAAGTTCTGTATTAGAACTGAAACGTCAATTCTGTGTGGCAGCTGCTGAATAAAAGCTAAGTTTTTTTCACCTTATACTTTCTGAAGTCCTTGGAGTGCTATTACCTACTACTTAATTTTTATATATATATATATATATATATATATATAGTAATCACCGACAAACAAAAATGGCATAACCTGGCCCAGGCATAACAATTTTAAGTAGTGAAAACATTTTAGTAATGGTGTGACTAATTACCTGGGACCTTCTAGGTGGTGCTCCCTGTCTCCAGTACACCTGACAGAGTGCCAGAAGCTTCTGTTAGTTCTCGCTCTCAGCAAATGTTGGAAGAAGTGGAGGCAGGGAGCGCTGCACAGTAGTCTCCAAGTAAGAAGTCAAATCATTACAAACCAAAAATCATTGTGCTCTCAGAATCATGGTTAACGGCTAAAATACCAGACACCGCCATTGCAATACAGGGGTATTCATGTTTTAGAAATGACAGAGCAAAGAGAGGCGGAGGCATTGTTATTTATGTTGACAATTCCATAAAGTTTACCCATTTACAAAACCTTAGTCCTCCTGCCATCTGTGATTTCCTTTTTGGCACAATTGAGATCCCGTGCAGTAAATCAATCATTGTTGCAGGAATCTACCGCCCACCTAGCTCCCCTGTGCATTCCCTTTCTGACATAGCCCATCTCCTTAGTGAAACCATAGCTCAAAACCCAAAAAGTGAACTGTTGGTCTTTGGAGATTTTAATATTGATTGGCTGAACCCTAAAAATAATAGTTCTTGCACATTGTTTAAGACTTTGCAGCTAACGCAATTAATCTCCTCCCCAACTCGCATAAACATTAAAAGCCATAACCATACCCTGCTAGATTGGATTCTCTCCACTTCCCCTGATAGAATCCAGGAGGTTGGTGTTTTCCCAAACACGTTCAGTGATCACTGTTTAGTGTACTGCGTGCGCAAAATAAAGGCTATTAAATCCTCTCCCAAGGTTAAAATAACTAGGTCCTTCAAAAAATTTAATCTTGAATCCTTTTTAAATGACATCAATAATCTCTCATGGCACAGATTAAACATTATCCCAGATCTAGACTGTGCTGTTGAATACTTTCAGTCTGAACTCCTACAAATTTGGAATTTGCATGCCCCGCTGCGTAAGGTGAGGGTAAAAGGAGCACATATGAACTGGATCACAGCTGACCTCATCCAAATGTACCAGTTTCGGGATTCTTTGTGGCTAAAGTTTAAGCGTACTGGCTCTATGAATGATCACTGTGCATATAGACAATGCCGAAATATATGCACAAAACAGACAAAACTGGCCAAGGCCCAATATTTCTATGAAAATCTGAACAGTAACATCTCAAACCCTAGAAACTTTTGGAAAGTCATAAATAAACTACAAACTCCCCCAATCCACTCCCAACCCTCCACTGTCAAAGTGGGTAACCAAACCCTGCAACTTCCCTTAGATGTAGCAAATGCCTTTAACAATTATTTTGTCGGATGCTCTACTGCCCTGATTGCCAAGCTAATAAATGACACGCATCCTGAAACTACAAATGTGGATCAGGCCCCACTAAATTGGGCCCAAATGTGGATCAGGCCCAATATAGATAAGTTTAATTTTAGGCCTGTACCTGTTAGTGTCATTAAAAAACATGTTAATAATCTAAAAATGAAAAACCAGTCCGGACCTGATCAAATCCCAGCAATACTGTTGAAGCTCAGTGCGCCGGCAATTGCTAAACCCGTCTCAACTCTAATTAACGAATCCTTGGTGTCTGGATACTTACCCAAACTTTGGAAGACTGCGAGAGTACTATCCATAAAAGTGGTGACACTACTTTGGTTTCTAACTATCGCCCAATATCATTGCTCCCGGTATTGTCAAAAATCTTAGAAAAATGTGTCCATACGCAACTTTGTGAGTACTACCAACAATTAAACTATCTGACCCCTGATCAATCGGGCTTTCGCCAGAATCACTCCACTACAACTGCCCTCCTAAAAGTTTGCAATGACATCCAAGCTGGCATGGAACAAGGAGCCCTAACTGGAGCTATTTTCCTTGATTTCGCTAAGGCCTTTGACACAGTAGACCACGACATTCTACTGCACAAACTCGAAAACTCAGGTATTGGTGATCATTCTCTAAACTGGTTTCGATATTATGTATCGGATCGCTCGCAATATGTGTCCATTTCTGACAGTGACTCCCTCCCTCTCCCAGTCACGTGTGGTGTTTCCCAGGGTTCCATTCTCGGCCCCCTACTATTTACATTATTTATAAATGATCTGCCTAATGTCTGCCAATCCTCAAATGTACACATGTACGCAGATGACACGGTCATCTATGCGAGCAAATCCGATCTACCGCAACTTGAGGCTTTGCTCCAAGACCAGTTTACAGAGGTAGAAAAGTGGATTGCAAAAAACAAACTCTTCCTGAACACTGACAAAACTGTCACAATGATCTTTGGAACAGTACCTAAATTACACAAATTACACAATTCCCACCTATCCATCAAAACAAATTCAAATGGCACACTGACCGCAGTCCACTCTTTCAAATACTTGGGTATGATATTAGACCCCAATCTATCTTTTGGCCTGCACATAGAAAAGCTTGCATCTAAACTTTATCCAAAATTAGGTGCCCTGTACAGAAACAAAGCCTGCCTAAGCCCTACAGTAAAGGAAAAGATTGTACAGCAAATGCTGATGCCAATCATTGATTATGGGGATGTAGTATATGCGTCTGCATCGCAATCCCACATTAATAAACTCAACACATTGTATAACTCGTTCTGCCGATTTGTGCTACAATGTAATTACAGGACCCATCATTGTGACATGCTAAAGGAACTAAACTGGCTATCGCTGGAATCCAGACGCACCCTTCATCTTTCCAGCCTTGTTTTTAAGAGCTTTTCTGGGAAACTCCCACCCTACCTGAACAAAATGCTTTCCCCAGCTGTTCCCACTTTCTATAAGCTCCGATCCAGTACAAGCACTTTACTTAGTCTACCTCAATACAAAAAGAAAGCGGCCCGATCCTCCTACAGAGCACCGCAATTGTGGAACGAACTCCCGCACAATTTAAAATCTTCCCTAAGCCTAAAGTCATTTAAGAGATCCCTCTCTACATACCTCAAAACAGAATGCACGTGTCATGGTTGATTATATATTTCCTGCCTGTTCTATGTTAAATTTTGTATATATCGTGTATTAATATTGTTTTTGTATTTTGTTGTACCTAATGTAACAATGCAATGATTTGTGGAGCCAGGACATACTTGAAAACGAGAGAAATCTCAATGTATCTTTCCTGGTAAAATATTTTATAAATAAATAATTCTATTTCACTGCCAAGATCACATTGCAGTGCAAAGATTGATAAAGATTGCTATAGCAATATGTAATGGATCACCTGGCACCCCGACTGGGTACCTCCATTGAAGGATGCTCCTAGCGCCTCTTGAGGACCCCAAGCACTCTAGCTGACACTATAACCACCGCAGGCCGAACCTCTCTTCTTTCAAAGCGAAGCAGGAACAAGCTCTTACAAGAGCTTAGGAGTGATTAAAGCAAGGGAATATGCAGAGCATAGTAATCCCTTGTAGCAGACTCCCCAATAAGAGACAGCACTCCAAATTGAAAGTGAAGTAGAACATTGCTGTGAAAACTCCATAAAATTACAAACAGTCAAATCATAGCAGGCAACATACAGTGACTTATTATAACGCAATGGCATATTTTTAAAGAGGTGGGGGGGATAGTAATTAACAGAAAATATCTCACATGCCTGCAGAATTAGCAATATGCAAATCTACCCGAATATGCAAATGAACCAGTCTTGCTATTCAGGTAGTGCATATTGCTGTTGCTACCAACAGAGGGCACTAGACAAGCTCCATAGCCAAATCCACCTAGTTGGTAGCAAACCTCAGCAGTACAGGAGAGCAGACAATACATCCCAGGGGCCATAGTCACACGGCAGGAGGTTGGCAATCAGTCTTCTCCAATACCCAGTGGCAAGGCTGGTTCCGCCACACAATATATTTGAGAAATATACGATTTAACATATTTACATTATGCTCAAGATGCAGAGAATCTTTATACATTATTTTGCCATTTTTAGTAAGCTGCACTGCTAGTAATGCCTGCAGGGACCTTGCTAATATCCATAAACTGTTTATCTACTGTACTTGAGACAAATTTCATATTTTCTTTTATCTTAACATTTCAGACCCTGCATGGAATATTGCAAGATAAAGGTCACTGTATACTGTCTGAAGCTTTTCATTTCCTAAATATTTTTATAAAGCTTGAACAAAATTTCTATATTATATGTTTATATGCTAGCTATGCATCCTTTGATTCAAATAAATAGTACGCTAACATTTTTTTTTTTTTTTTTTTAAACTTTATTGGTTCAAATGTGGTACACAATACAGGCAAATGTTTACCCTCCGACTGTGCGTCGGAAAGAGATGAGTTACATTGATAACATATTACCAGTTATCGAAGTAATTACAAACAGTTTAGATTAAAAATCCTATGATATTGCCAGTCAATTGTGAAGGTGGAGGAGATTAATAACATATAGCGGTGAAACATATAATAGTAGCAATAACATTGGTAGCAATGGTGTGATGTCGATTGTGTGACTGTCTTCGGTGAGAAGAGTGACTCCCTAGTATGGGTACAAGAAGGTAGGAAGCCCTTACCTAACCACTAATAATTGACATGTGGGTACTTGACGCTAAAAAGTCTGATGTCTATTATCTGGTGTCTGTCCACTGTCAGACACGGACATTGTGCTGCTCAAGAGGCGTAATCCGTGTGAAAGTGAGTAAGTCAGTCGTCTGAGCTTGTCATGAAAGAGGACTGTAGAGAAGTGGTTCCTCTATGAGCCAGAAATGTTGTCCATTGTGACCATGTGCGTGTATGTTTGTCCATGTTGTGGGCTTTAGAGCAGGTAATCTCTTCCATTTGTCTAATGGTCTCCACTTTTTGGATCCATTTCCTAATGGGAGGTGCTCCAGGGTGTTTCCAATAGAGAGGGATAAGGAGATTAGCTGCTAGTAGAAGATGCGTAAGCAAGGAAATGTTTGGCCTTGTTGGGCTTTGTGGGCTCGGGGAGGGGGGGGGCAAAAGGAACATCATGTACTCCGGGGCGAATGGGTATGAGGAACCCGTAATAGTCTGTGTAAGAGTGTGGATACGCGTCCAGAAGTTGACTATGATCGGACAGGTCCACCAAATGTGTGAAGAGAGCGCTGGATGTTGGTTACAACGCCAGCACTCGTCCGTGAAGTTCTCGTGCATGTGGCTTAGTTTCGTAGGAGTATAGTGCCAGCGGGCCAGTTTCTTGTAATTACTCTCCTGTGTCGTTAAGTTTTGTGACGTGGTGTGTGTTCTGATAATTATGTTGCGCCACTGGGAATCTGAGAGTGCTAGTGGAAGTTCTGTCGACCATTTGTGTATGAAGGCTGGGAGGGGGTGGTTGTGGTTCTCTTGGAGGATGTGATACATTGTTGAAAGAGATTTTTTCTTAAGTGGGTGTGATTGGCACATTTGTTCAAATGATGTGAGTGCTCTTGCTCCCCTTGGGAGTAAAGAAAGAGAGGGGATAAAGTGGGCGATTTGGTTATGGAACAGATGATGGGTGCTCGAGGGAGTGATGTTAGGGAAGAGAGAGTTTATGTCCCTAATCATACCGCTTTGTGTAACGTCTTGCAATCGTAGGTAGGGGAAATCCTTTGTTAATAGGCTCGTCCAGCGGGGATTGTCGATTGGTAGCATGGGGTTGTATGTCAATGGGTAGTGGGGAGACGGGTAAGGTGCCAGTCGGTTACGGATATCTGCCGTAAGCCAAATTTTTAATGTAGCTGTGATAGTTGGGTGGTGTTTATGGGATAGATAGGCGCGACCATCTTTATGCCATGGGATAGAGGAGATGGGAACCGTCATGGAAGCCTCCTCTATGTGAGCCCATTGTTGGGTCTTCTCGCGTCTAGTCCACTCATAGATTCTCGTTAAGTGAATAGCCTTTTGGTAGGTCTCTATATTGGGGAGCCCAACACCCCCTGCCAGTCTAGAGTGTGTGAGAAGAGGATAGGCTATTCTGGGGTGTGAGTCCGACCAAAGATAAGCCGAGGTAAGTGATTTTAAGTTGTCAAAAATTTTTGGGGGGATGGTGATCGGTAAGGTTTGAAGCAGATATAAAATGCATGGGAGTATGTTCATTTTTAAGATGTTTAGCCTACCGAACCAGCTATATTGTGGTTTACGCCACTTTGCCAGGTCTTTAGTTATGTTGGTTAGTACGCTAACATTTTTCATGCGTGGTAGTGAAGAGGTTAACAGTATATATTTTAAGTAAAACGTAGATAATTTTTAAAAGAAAAAAAATAATTATATTATACTTTCTACCATTAAAATAAAATGTCTTTCATCTATAAGTAATGTGAAGTCTGTACAATGAAAAAAACAAAACGACTTTGGCTTTTTCAAACAAAATGTGATGTGTTTACATTTGCCTTTTAGATATTGAAACACTAATTTTTAAAAACAAGTGCACCATGGTTCGTTTATGGCATTTTCCTGATTTTGTTGAAATGTTTGTTGCTCACCACTTCGTATACAATAGATTCAATAGAAGTAAACCAGAAACGTTATACATTTGCTTACCTTGTGAATGTGAACTGGATTTCTTAAAGGTAAATATATGGTTTTATTAATGTTTTGCAGGGTGAAATTTGTTGTGCTGAGTAATACTGGCTTTGTCGGAGCAACAAACTGGTCTAGTCCAATTAAACTGAAAGAAGGTAAGTGGTTATATAATGTTATCTCATGATTAATTTACAGTAGTGATGTCCCGAACGGTTCGCCACGAACGGTTCGCCATGGACTCATCATTGAGTAAACTTTGACGCTGTACCTCACAGTCAGCAGACACATTCCAGCCAATTGGCAGCAGACACACCCTCCCAGACCCTCCCACCTCCTGGACAGCATCCATTTTACATTCATTGTGAAGCTGCATTCTTAGTGAGCTGTCCAGGAGGTGGGAGGGTCTGGGAGGGAGGGTCTGCTGCCGATTGGCTGGAATGTGTCTGCTGACTGTGAGGTACAGGGTCAAAGTTTACTCAATGATGAGTCCGTGGCGAACCGTTCGTGGCGAACCGTTCGGCGAACCGTTCGGGACATCACTAATTTACAGTAGTGGTTATCATTAAAGGAATAACTCTTTTAGTATTTATATTTTCTGTAACACATTGATTATACATTCATTATTTATACATTCAAGAGGTAAATTTGCAGTACAAGTGGGGCGGAGCGAACACATGAACCTGAGCAGACGCTATCTGTGTGAGCTCCTCACGAGCCTACTGAAACTCCCCCAACATCTCCCTTCCAGCACCCCATCAAGCCCTAAAACTCAGTAAACTGAATACAGGGCACCTAACCACATCGATCGATGCCCTTTCAGTACACCCTGAGGCAACAGAAACAGAGGAGCAAATCTGGGGCCTACTACCTTCCGACGATACGAGGCCTAGAGACATTCAACAGCCTCATAGGGGCACATAGCCAAAGCACAACAGAGCAAACCTGGTTGTCCCCGCTGCCCGACACTCCAGCTATGAAACGCCAGACAAAAAAGACATCGGGCCATGCTCCAGAGGCCCACAACCTCGAGGAATACACCAACTGAGACCAGCCACATCACAGCAGCGCCACCTCCAGGGTGGAAAGCTGGGAACCTGAACCCAAGCAAACATCCCCAAAAGAGCAAACTCAAAGCCTACAGCAGGCAAATAGCTCAGCACCAGCCACTGAAGGGGACCTCAAACTGCTTTTCGCAGATTTCCATAAAATGATGGTAGCTTACCTGGCGGTCGTACACACAGAGATCCAAACTAACACTGACCGCATAAAGGCAATGGAGAAAGACATACTGGATGTCCATACCACGGTACATAACCTGGAAGGCCCAGTGCAACAGCTCCATACTCACCACCACACATTGTCACAGAGACTGACAGCCCTGGAAGATCAACTAAGGTGCAACAACATTAAAATCTGAGGCATTCCAGCGGAGGTAGGAGGAGAAGAGCTTCCACATTATATTTGGAGGCTGTTAACTTCCATACTCTCACCAGTAGTGGCCCAAAAAGTTATTCTGGATTGCATGTTCCGCATAACCAGCATAACCAAACCCTCTGCATCAGAAACGAGGGATGTGATTGTCCGCTGCACCTCCATGACGGATAAGGCACGTATCCTGGCAGCTGTACAGGGCAAAACCCCACTGAAATTCGAGCACTCCTCATTACGTTTCTTTCAGGACCTGACTAGGGTAACACTACAGTGGCGCAGAGCTCTGGGCCCCATCACGACTCACCTCCGGTCTAAAGGAGTGTCCTACCGCCGAGGGACCCAGGGTACCTTACTGGTAACCCGGAACGGGTCCAACATTCTGTGCAGCTCTGGGAATAGTGGCATCTCGGGTGCGTCTAGAGGACACACATCTAGGTAATGGAACCCTGACATGGTTGTCCCTTTTGTTCTAAGGACCGAGAACCTCTCTTCAGCAGGGACTTGACTAACGGGTATACCCACACGGAGCACACAAACTCATCTGACACATAGTCAGAGGATCAAGCCATGGCTCAACATATTGATTGTTGCGCTCTCACTTAAATTTACCTTTGTCATTGCCATTAATAATGTTGCTGTTCTGCATGTTGTAACAGGAAAAGACTAAGTAGATTAGAGTAGGCCACTGGGGATCCAACCCATGTAAGACCAATAGCTCATATTGTCACAGATAAGAGATCACCCCTCCCCCCGACACCCCACTGACAAGGGGTAACACGTTCACAGACAGACCTGCCGCTTACCACCACGCTTGCAGACACCAGTCACCTCTCGTTTTCCACCTGCACAGAGAGCCATAACACCACACTACAGGCAGTGGCAGGTACTGCTGCCTCTCGAAAATACAAACCAAAATTACCACCCAAGAGCGAAACGCTTCGCATAACGGTCATAACCCTCCAAAGCTACCTGACTCATCATGTCTCCCACATTCGTATGAAGCACTACAAATTAGCTAAGAGCATAGAATTGTTGAAAACCAAAAATGGTGCGTTTTCCTGTCATGTATTGCCAAAATGTTGCTGTTTGCACTCTTGAAATGCCATGTTGACGCATAATGTATTGTTTCAAATGAGCACTACTCAAAAATTTAAAAAATAATTTGAAAAATAATTTTGCAATACAAAATATTTATGGGTACAATACAGTTAATGAATGACAAGAATACCATAATTATTGCACATAATTTATTGGAAAGTAAACTACAGCCCAGCACATTTTCTGTTAATGAAGTTTGTTGTAGTTTTACATTCTAATTGATGTACCAGTACATTTTAGAAGTGCATTCAATTTAAGGAAGCTAAAGTTAATTTGGAATGTTGGAGTGTTGTTTTTTTCTAAACATTCAGTATACATATGAAGGTACACAACAGTGCATTTTACTATCCAATCAGATCAAGGCAGATGGGACAGCTAGGGAGAAATCCTCCTGTTTTACTCTGACTATAAAAGTAACATTTACTTGAGCTTCTTCTTTAGTTTGGAGTGAAGCTAAAGGGCTGCTACTACAAAGGTGCAGTGAAAGAAGACCACTTGCTGAATGGGATCTCATTTGATTTCCACTTTTGTCTCATCTGGATTGTTCAGATGCAACTTAAGTCGTGCTGCCATGTTTTTTTTAGAGAGAAGAGGCTTTCTCTTGATAACCCTTCCAAACAACCATATTTGTTCAGTCTCTTTCTAATTGTACTGTCATGAACTTTAAAGGGACACTATAGTCACCAGAACAACTACACCGTATTTGAGTATAGTCAGTCTCTGCAGGCTTTTCGTTGTAAACACTGTCTTTTCAGAGAAAATGCAGTGTTTACATTAGATACCTCCACTAGCAATTTATGGCTGCTAGATGTGCTTTCTGGGGCAGTGCTACATATGACATTCAGTGTCTCCACACTTTGCATGGAGACACTGAACTTTCATCTTAGAGGAGCAATGATTAAATGCATCTCTATGAGGAGATGCTGAGTGACCAGGGTGGCGTTTGGCTCTGCCCCAAGCCCACCTCCTTGGTAATCTCAGCCAATCCATTTTTTTCCTATGGGAAAGCATTGTGATTGACTGAGATAATCACTTCTGATTATATCTGCCAAGGAGGCAGATCAGGGGCAGAGCCAGCACCAGCAGACTTTTTAAAGGTAAGATTTCACTATACTTAGAGGGGCTAGGGTTAGTCCAAGGGGGTAGATAGTGTTTTTTTATGCTATAGAGTCAGCAGTACATATTTGTGTTCCTGACCCTTTAGTGTTCCTGTAACATTCAACATGCTAACTTAAGACTGAGGCTTGTAGTATTTGAGATGTAACGCTTGTTTTTGTTTGTGTAATTTTTCTAAGAATTTCACGGTCTGACCTTGGGGTGATTTTGCTGGCACGTCCACTCCTGAGAAGATTGGCAAACGTCATGAATGTTTTCCTCTTGTGAATAATCTTTCTCACTGTAGAATGATGGACTTTAAATTATTTTGAAATGTCCTTTTAATGGAAATTCGGCAACTCCGGCACTTCGACACTTTGGAATTTCGGACCTTCGGCATTTCGGGACTTCTCTTGCAGCCACTTAGTAGATAACTCCCTATTTCCCACGGTATTAGGGAGTTATCTACCAAAAGGCTGAAAGACCTAAATTGGTCTTTCAGCCAAATTTACTAATACTATGTAAAAATTACTTAGTATTAGTAAATTATGCCCCTACTCGGCATGTCTATTAAACAGTGAGCAGCCTGTGGCTGCACACTGTTGAAAAAAAAAAAGGTCCCCTTATTGCCATCCCCGGCCCCCACCCCTGAGCGGCGGGTGGGGGCCCTACAGTAAAATAAGGGGGGGGACCTAATGTCCTCCTCCTGGCCCCCACCCCTGAGCGGTGGGTGGGGGCCCTAAATTGGAATGGGGGGACCTAATGTCCTCCCCCCTGGCCCCCACCCCTGAGCGGCGGGTGGGGGCCCTACAGTAAAATAAGGGGGGACCTAATGTCCTCCCCCCTGGCCCCCACCCCTGAGCGGCTGGTGGGGGCCCTTAATTGGAATAAGGGGGGCCTAATGTCCTCCCCCCTGGCCCCCACTACTGAGCGGCGGCTGGGGGCCCTAAATACTAATAAGGAGGGGGACCTAATGTCCCTCCCCTGGCCCCCACCCCTGAGCGGTGGCCCTAATTTGGAATAAGGGGGGAGCCTAATGTCCTGTGCCCTGGCCCCCACCCCTGAGCGGTGAGTGGGGGCCCTAAATACTAATAAGGGGGGACATAATGTCCACCCCCCTGGCCCCCACCCCTGAGCGGCAGGTGGGGGCCCTAAATACCAATGGGGGAACCTATTGTCCTCCCCCTGGCCTCCACCCGCCGCTCAGTCCTAAAAAAAATGTTACCCCCCCCAGGTGACTAGGGGTCCCCAAACTCCTAGTCACCCCCCAAAAAAAAATTAACTCCCTACCTACCCCCCCACCCTAAAAATAACGAGGGGGGGACCTTTAACTAAGTACCTGTAAAAAAAAATAAAACTTACCATTCGATGTTTTCTTTCTTCTAAAATCTTCTTTTTTCAGCCCCAAAAAAGGCCAAATAAAAATCCATAATAACCGACGCAATTAAAAAAAAAAAAAACGAGCGCAAAAAAAATAAATAATCCATCTTCACCCATGGAGGGCTCCGCGCAGACTGAGCTCTGCAGGGCGGGGGAAGGCTTATAAAGCCTTGCCCCGCCCTGCAATTAGGCTCAGAGCACTCTGATTGGTGGGTTTAAGCCATCCAATCAGAGTGCTCTGACAGGTAAATGAAGAGACTGACAGGTAAGTCTCTACATTTACCTGTCACAGCACTCAGATTGGTTGGTTTGAAATCCACCAATCAGAGTGCTCTGTGTCATTTTACACAGTGTGGGAAGGTTCTTTGGAATTTTCCCACGCTGTGTAATTTGACTCATAACTCTCTGATTGGTTACTTAATCCACCAATCAGAGAGTTATGAGTCAAGGGTGGGTGAGTAGGTCCTCCCCCCTTATTCTGATTTAGGACCCCCACCCGCCGCTCAGGGGTGGGGGCCCGGGGGGAGGACAATAGGTCCCTCCCTATTATTTTACATTAGGGCCCCCACCCACCGTTCATGGGTGGGGGCCAGGAGGGGGGGCTGCCACAGGCTGCTCACTGTTTACTAGACATGCCCCTACTCGCGGTATAGCGAGTAGGGGCATAATTTACTAATACTAAGTAATCTTTACTTAGTATTAGTAAATTTGGCTCCCTAATACCGTGGGAATTAAGGAGTTATCTACTTATTAATGCCTGTCATTACATTGACTGGCTAAGTAACTTACATTTTATATGAATGTATGTTACTTGATTGTTGTAAGTGTTGCAAACGAAATTCGGTAATTTCGGAACTTCGGCAATTCGGACATTTGGAAGTACCCGAATGTCCGAATTGCTCGAAATTCAGCCGAATTCATATTTGGACCGAAACGAATTGCAAGTCTACTGCTAAAACTTTGGCTTTTATAGAGTTGGTCACAATTACTCAAGATTAATTATTCAAGAGCATTTGATAAGCAGCACCTGTCTGCTACTTAGCCTCCTAATTCCTATGGATGCAGTAAGGGAGTTTTTTCAAAATCTCAATTTTGGCTTGATTTTTGTTAAATAAATCATGACACAGTATAATATGTCATGTGTTGTTGTTCATGCAAGGTTGTATTTACCTAATTTTAAGAACTGCTAAGGAACAGATAATTGTTATTATGTCCTTATATGTAAAACCAGAGAATTCAAAGAGGGTGTACTTTCTTTCTCCAATGACTGTATATTTATCTATCTATCTATCCATCTATATGAAACAGTGTAATCAGAGCCCACATGCTATGGGAGCCCATTGGTTGACCCATGCCCTTATGGCCCAGTTGGGCACTGTGGTCGTTTAACAGCGTGACTGGGCCCCCTCCTTATAGGCAGCATGGGAGAAAAATGAGAGCCAGTCACTTCCTCCCAGAGAGACTGGAGCCGAGCAAGAGGCAGAGAAGAAGGTAGAGAGGAGGATGGGTGCGGACCAAGACAGCCAGCCACTAACTCCCAACAGCCTTAGTCAGCAGACTGGACCTCAGTGTGTATGTGTGCATCTGTATGTTGTCAGTATGTGTATCTGTACATCTGTATGTGTGTTAGTGCGTATTTGTATGTGTATGTGTATCTGTGTGTATGTCAGTGTGTGTAGGTGTATATATCTGTGTGTATCTGTATATTGTCAGCACGTGTATCTGTGTATTTGCATGTGTGTCCATGTGTATCTGTGTTTCAGTGTATCTGCATATGTGTATTGGTGTGTCAGTCTATCTGTATGTGTGTCAGTGTCTGTATCTGTTTGTCTGTATCTGCAGGTTTTTCAGTGTGTGTATATGCATGTATGTCAGTATGTGTACGTGTATCACAGTGTGAGGTGTGGCAGTGTATGTGTTTATGTGCAAACATCCCAGCATTCAAACGCCAACACTACACAAAAATACACACCCCTACATTCAAATGTCAATAATACATACACACACAACCCTTCATTGAAATGTAAACACTACATACAAACACACCTCTGTATTATACACCAAAATTATATATTAGCACACCCCTTCATTAAAAATCTAACAGTACACCTAAATGCATGCTTGCATTCAAACGCCCACACTACTTACAAACACACCCCTACATTCACACACACATACTCCATACAAAAACATGCTTATATTCATACACACAAACACTGCCTAGTACTAAATACAACCCATTTCTAAACCACTCTCTGAGCTGAGAGTGGGCACATGATGTTTATGATCCACCAAATGGGGCCTACCATATTTATTTCTCATCTTTATAAAAAAAAAAAAAATAGAAGCAAGTATCGACTAGTTATTATTTGTTTTAATTTGACTCTTTTTTATTTCCATTTATCTCTATAATGTTTTTGTATCATAATATTTAGACATTGTGGATTTTGGTGATACATATGTAATATTAGTATATCATGTTAAATAACCGTGTAGTGAAAAAAAATGTAGATGCACCTCCATGAAAATAATAAAAAGTTTCAAAGATGAGCTTTAAAAGTCCTCCTAATATTATTTATAGAGATGTTAGAAGATAACTGAAAAATTTGAGACAAAAATCTGCCACTGATACCATATGTAAATAAAGCTGTGATTGTCTCAGAAAAAGAATTCTAAAAAGTCCTCAAATATTCGTTTACACAAGATGTACAGATAAGTGAAAGACAGAATAATTAAATGGAAACAAATATTGTGGCTATAATCTATCTAATTCCACTTTTTTAATTTCCCCAGTAATGAACTACACCTCTATCACCCTGCCTCTGTTGCGCAGTGAAGGCATGATCGGCCTGACAGCTATACTCGGAATTCTCTTGGCTGTTTTTCTCATATGCATAATCGTTGCACTCTTTATTGGAAGGTAAACTACAGCCCAGCACATTTTCTGTTAATGAAGTTTGTTGTAGTTTCATATTCTAATTGATGTACCAGTACATTTTAGAAATGCATTACATTTAAGGGGGCTAAAGTAAATTTTAAGTTGGCCTAGAGTGTTTTTTTTAAAAACATTCAGTATACATATGAAGGTACAGAAAATTGCACGTTACTGTCTAATCAGATCAAGGCAGATGGGACAGCTAGGTGAGCTCCTTCTTTAGCTTTGAGTGAAACTAAAGGACTAATACTATGATGGTGCAGTGAGAAAAAAAAAAAGCTTGCTGAACGTGATCTCACTTGATCTCATCGTGGGTTTATTAAGTTAAAGGGACACTATAGTCACCAAAACAACTTTAGCTTAATGGAGCAGTGTTATGCTACTTGGGTGATTTGGATTGGAACTCAACTGCAGCTTGTAAAACTCCCTAATTACAATAGTGAAAAAACTGAGAATCTTTAAAGTATCAATACTGTAACTTTAAGAAAAGAGAGAATTTCTGGTAACTTGATTCAAACAAAGTTTTAATAAGTGGTAAACTTAAATGAATTGCATTTAGGCAATAATCCAATAAGAAGAAGTGCAAGTAATCAACAACACAAAGTTCATTATTAAGTATTTCCTCAGAGATGCATTAAGTAACATTCTTTGGTTAATGAGAATAATCTTCAATGGTAATATTAAGCAAGTAGCTGAGTATATTTGCAAAGCAGGAACAGTTCATAGTTAATAAGCATGATGGGAGTTGTCCTCCATATAATTCTGTGTGTATCTGTATATTGAAGCACTGAGTGTATTTGCAAAGCAAGAAACAGTTCATAGTGAATAAGCATGATGGGAGTTGTCCTCCATATAATTAGTAGCTTGAAGCAGTGAAGATTTGAGTAAGCCAGCATTAGTTCATTATTAAATGATGTTGTAGACAAATAGCTGAAAGTTATACTTAAGGTTAATGTGAGTAGTCCTCCAATAGTTTAGGGCTATGGTCCACTTGTAAAGTAAGTGAGTTTCTGTTCTCCAGTAATCCTCTATGGCATGAAGCATACTTGTCTTAGCCCAGAAGGCTAGGACGACTTCAGAGCTTGTAGAGCCGGCTTGCATACTCAGAAGTAGGACCCACATTGCCAGGGCCTCTGGAGAGGTAAGTCTGGTGGAAGTAGCTCCCAGTATCACCAAGCACCCTCTCTCTGGCATGGTCTCCCTAAATACCGTCATTGCTGCGTCAGACGGGGGTGGGCTCCGGCTCCGCACAGCGGAGTGCCGAACCCGGAAGTGTTACCAAATGACAAGCAGTTTTGGTGCATAGATCATGCTCCTGCAGTCTCACTGCTCAATTCCTTGCCATTTAGAAGTTAAATCACTTTTGTTAATGCACCCTAGTAACACCTCCCTGCATGTGACTTACACAACTTTCCTAAACACTTCCTGTAAAGAGTCATCTAATGTTTACACTTCCTTTATTGTTATTATGCTTAATTTAGAATTTGTTATCTACTGCTCTGCTAATAGCTTTCTAGACCCTCCAGGAGTCTCTTTTATGTGATTAAAGTTCAATTTAGAGAGCAGGAGATACAAACTTTTACAGTAAGTTAATATCTGATGGAAATGTAAACCATTTTTTTCACGAGGGCTGTGTGAGTCACAACCAGGGGAGGTGTGACCAGGGCTGCAGAGACAGAAACACAATTAATTTAACTCCTTATTGGCAGAGAATAGAGCAGTGAGACTTCAGATTCATGATCTATACACCCAACTGCGAAATTAAGCTAAAGTTGTTTTGGTGGCTATTGTGTCCCATTAACTTGTGCTTTATGTTGACATATAAACTGCCAGACAACAAATTTATTTGCTTGTAATAGATAAACAAGCAAATAAAGGAATTTACGTATGCCAGTCCAGCCATGTCTTCTGACCACTATGACCTGATCCTGAACCAGGGAAACAAGCACACTTGGGTTACTGACTGTAAGATAAATTACAGATAATTCACAAAGGATTGCAAACTGCAAGCCAAAATAACATTTGGATTTACATTTTAATTTACCTGCTCATCAATGTACCTCATTCACATATCATCATGTCAAGGCACCATGTGAATTTAACATGTAACAGTGTAATATATGGAGTGTGATATTATATATTTAGTTATCCCTGGCACACTAACATTTCTGTTATTATTTTTTTTTTTTTAATAGTAGGAACATTTTCTGGCACAGGAGATTGGACAGTAACAAATGGGTCTCAACGGATTTGGAATATAGAGGAACATATAAGAAGCAACCTCTACATAATGTTTATATTGGATAATGATTTTGACAGTCATTCAAAATGCATTGCTTTCTTTTCAGCTATTACAATTGAGAATCAGAGGAAATGTAGTAATTTATTCTAAAAAAAATAGTAATTTGAAAACTACACTGCAATAGAGATAGAGAATTCAGTTTACTAAATTGGCAGTAAAATTGGTACTAAACAATCTACTTAGAAATCACAAAAACTGATTTGCCATAGGGAAAAATACAATCTTTAATAAAATATATATCATTTAAAATGTGTATGTTTCTGTTTTATTTGTGAGGGTTTAGAATTCTCTAATCCAGCAGTTCCCAAACTGTGTTCAGGGCGCTGCGACTACACACAGGGGCGACACAAAATTTTTCCAGGTGCTATAATCATAGCACCGGGAATCGTGCCATGCCTCGCTCTCCCCTGCCAGCTCTGCAGGAGGGGAGATCAGAGAACTCCCTCACTGGCCTGCTAGCACTGAAATGCTGCAGCCAGTAGGGAAGGGAGAGATGATCCTGGGGAGCTCTAACAAGCAGCTCTTGCAAGCCTAGAGCATTGCTGCGGTTACCATGGCAGTGCTAAGAATCTTGAGAAAGTGAACTCTAGCCTCAAGAGCTGCTAGAGTTCACTCTCACCACTTGGACCATCAAGGCTTTTCCACAGGACTACCAGGGATTAGTAATGCCCCCCCTCCCAAACAAAGGTAAGAAGGGAGGGGGGATATGAAAATTATTACAGTTCATCCCCTCAGCTACTCACTGTTCAAAATGTGCTTTAATTCCATTTACATTGTTCAATAGCCCGTAACTAAGTTCCAAACCAGTGAAGAGTTACATGCAGCCGACTTGAAATTTTACATCTCTCCCTGGTCTCTACCAGGGTGCTACTGCAACCAGGTGGCTGGCATCCTGGGCCCACAGGTAAGCTTCATCCTCTGGGTAGGGGAAAATATTTCAGGGATGGTGAAAATACACCATATGGGCAAAAGTATTGAGACACCTCACCATTACACCAACAGGAACATTTATAACATTGCATTGTAATTACATAGAGATTGATATGTATTTGGTCTCCCTTTAGCGGCTATGACAGCTTCCACTCTTCTGGGAAGACTTTACATAAGCTTTTGAAGTGTTTCTGTGGGAATGTTTGCGCATTCATCCAGTAAGGCATTTGTGAGGTCAGGCCCTTGATTTTGGAAGAAGGCCTGGCTAGCAATCTCCATTACCATTTATCCAAAAACGTTTTTGATGGAGTCAGGGCTCTGTGTGAGCTAGTCAAGTTCTTCCACACCAAACTCATCCAACCTTGTCTTTGTGCACAGTCATGCTGCAATAGAAGAGGACTTTCCCCAAACTGTTCCCACACAAAGTTGGAAGCATAGCATTGTCCAAAATGTATTGGTATGCTGAAGCATTAAGACTTCCCTTCCCTGAAAGTAAGAGGCCTAGCCCAACCCTTGAAAAACAGCCCCATACCATTATCCAGAGCTCCATATTACTGGGAGTTTTATTGTTGTGGAGCTCT
Source organism: Pelobates cultripes (assembly GCA_933207985.1). Taxonomy (NCBI): domain Eukaryota; kingdom Metazoa; phylum Chordata; class Amphibia; order Anura; family Pelobatidae; genus Pelobates; species Pelobates cultripes. The sequence continues at coordinate 218,142,667 of OW240912.1, read as the reverse complement.
GTGATAAATGGAGAAGTAGTTCATTACTACAAATTTTTATTCCAAAGAGGTCCAGGCAAATAGGTATAATCCAGAGCTCCAAAGCAAAACCACTCACAGTATTATGTGACATACTTAGTCTGCTCCTCTGTAATGTAGGGGAGGCAGTCTGGCACTTCTGGCCTGCACTTCTGTTGGCTGCATACCATAAGTAGCCGTCTTCCTAGCTTGAGATAATCAGAGCGCTGCCGCAGATTACCACAAGTCCCTGAACTTGCGAGGGGCAGACCAGATTCAGATCAGCATGCCCAACCAGGTAACAACAGAAAAGGAGGAATTCATGTTTTGAAATCATTATTAATTTAATAAATCCCCTATACAATCACTACACTCCTATACACACACACTACGCATGGATGACGGGAAGGGGGGGGGGGCACTGTGGAAAATTTTCGCACAGGGTGCCTAAAGGCCTAAGGCTGGCCCTGAATACACCTTACAGTTGACCATGGAATATCTAGCAGGGATGAAACTTCAAGATCTGATTTATTGCAAAGGTAGAATCCAATCACAGGAACACATTTGAATTCACTGAGTTGTTCAGAATGATCCATTTTTTCACAAATGCTTGTAAATGCAGACTGCATGGTGACGTGCTTAATTTTATGCACCTGTGGCTATTGGTCTGATTAAAAAACACTTGAATCTAATAATTAAGAGGTGTGTCCCAATACTTTTGTCCAAATAGTGTAGTCGTTTTGGTTCTCTTCATGGTTTTCTGTAACAGGGTCCATAGTCTGTAGGGAGGAGGCTGGCCCCATAGTAATTGGTGGGGTATTCTGGTTTTGTGCTGCCCTAGGCATGACAAAACTCAGGTCCCTACCCCCTTTCTAAATTTCACTTCCTGTTAAAAACCAACACACTCATTGCCTAACAGACACACGCCTTCACTGATGCATACACTGACATACACTCACTGACAGATACAAAGTCATTGTCACACACACTGTTTAACCAACACACACTTTCACTGAAACATACACACTCACTCACATTCACCGACAGACACATTAACTGACACACGCATTCACTGACAGATACACACACATTCTCACTAACAGACATACTAACACTCATCAACAGACACACACACTAACACACTAATCAACAGACACACTAACACACACAGTCTCACTAACACACTCACTAACAGATACAGACACTCTCACTAACAGACACACACACACTCTCATTATCAAACACACACTAACACTCTCATTTACAGACACACTAACAAACACACACACTAACACACTCACAATTTTTATTTTTTTATTTACTGACATTTTGGTGGCAGTTCAGTAGGGCTGCTGCTGGCTGGGCTGGCAGGCACGCAGGAAGGTGGTCGGGCGGGCAGACAGGTTCATAGTGGAGGCGGCGAGGGATCATTCTGTTCAGCTCCCTCGCGCGCCTCTTAGTGATGCCAGAGCAGGAGTTATATTCCGGCTCCAGCATCACTTCACACATTCAATACCAGAGCTGCATTTTAGCTTTGGAGATTGTGTGTAGTACTGATTACCACTATTTTATTATCTCATTTTGTCTACATATTGTACCATTGTGTTTTCTTTCCTCATATGCTTCACTGAATTTCAAGTACATACTCGTGAAGACTGATTCCATTTTACTGTATTTCAAGAGTCCTTCCTATGAGCGTGGATTGCACTATACTGGATTTATGATAAGTCATTTGGACTATTATTATTTTTTAATTTTTTTTGAATTCTTTATTTTTGCATTGACAGACATTACAGCTTGTAAACATTATTGGGGCTTGTGCATAAGCCTAGCATCAAGAGGTACATTGGTATTTCAGTGATACTGAAAAAAGATAATCGTTTGGTTAGGTATACATTTGTTGTTCGGAAGCCCCTACTTTCTGCGTTGTTGACTGAAGCTGCAGTCCATCAGTGTTTTTCCATTTTCGTAAACACAATCAACTTGTAACCCGAACTTCTAAAACTTTTTATCATAACCTGTTATTCTATTCGTCTCGTAGTTATTGTTATTCTCCTTCCCCACCCCACCCCACCCGATCCCCTCCCCCACCCCCAGATTATGAGCACCTGAGTGGAGCATTACTTTTCTTGCGTGAGCCGTGATTGTGATGACTATTCGTTGTCTGATCGTTTACACTTTGCCCTGTCCGATGTTGGGCCCTTGTGCCGTCCTCTGTGCCTCCTTCCCACAATACATCTACCCATTATCGTGGCTGTAAGTCCCCTTTGTGAAGAGCGTGGTAGATACCTAGTATTTTGCTCGTTAGCCCCCCTGGTCCCAGATTGTTATAAGGCTTTGGGCTTGTGTGTTTTACGTTCCCTACTGTGCAACTTTTGTCAGCCTGCCCCCCCCCACCTTTTTATTTATTTATTTATTTTTTGTGTATAGTTGCCCTCTTCTGTGAGGAGAAGGCAAAGAGAGAGGAGGGCAAATTTAGTTTAGGTAGGACTATTATTATTTTTATTTTTTTTAAGGCACACCCTTTTTTGTTTTGTGTTATTTTGTGTTATGTTTTTATATATGTCTTAAAATTACGTTTTGGCGTGAATATTCATGTATTAATATTTGGAACACAAAAGGTGATTTAAAATGTAATTGTGGCAGAACCAACCTCGCCACTGTGCACTGGAGAAGCCTGGTTGCTCGCCTGCTCCCTTTAGACTATGGCCCTGCAGTTAAAACCGGTTATCTTCCCTGCTGAAAGGTTTATTCAATCTACCGAACAAAGTAACGAACGACGGACCACCTGGGTACTGGAGTGTGCCGCCAATTGACCGCCCAGAAGCTGCGGTTAACCGCAGCTTAATTGATGAACGCTGGGTGGCCTTTGTTCATTTGACGAACACGTGGCAGCGGCCATTTTAGCTCCCGAACGGCCAGCGGTGTTCAGCGCCCAAACCATGGAACTGAAAACGGACACTTAATTGCGCGAACACCGCTGAGCCGCCAGACTCCTTACCTCTGCATTCGGTAGTGGAACCGAATCACTGTTCATTCGGCAGTTTGACCGTGCTCGACTAGCCGAACACCGCTAAGACCTCCAGGACCTCAGAAGGCACGGATGGAAACCCACAAACGGCCCGGCATTCGGTAGGATGAATCCCACGAACTAGGGGATTCACCCGGTTACAGAATGCACTATGGATGCTATAGCAATTCGGGACTTTTGGGGCACGAATGGAGACCGACCGTAGGGCCAGATTTCATGGAACTATTTTCGGCTACTTTGCCCATGCGGTCGGTCAAAACTTTACCTTCCCATAACTCCCGAACCCCTGGTCTGATCTGGGTGATTTTTGGATATGTTTCTCACCCAGATCAGGGCATATTCCACCTATTTGTGGTACATCTGAAAATTGGGGGAAAATGTGCTGTGTATAATTGTATTAAAGGCTAATCTAAGGGGAGGAGATGTGTGGGAGGTAACATCGCTGGCATTTGATAATGCACTAATTGTGGTGAATCCCTCCCTTGCATGGGAGAATCTCATAAAAGCACGAATGTTGCCATTAAAAGTTAGTTCTACTCCTGATACTGTGTGTCGCCCAGTGATTGGGGAAAGTGATGGGATTGTATTGCTGATTGTGCTGGATATTCTTTTGGAGTTATTACTTGTTCCTGCATCCCCTTAAAGTACTTGGTGGAGTATAGCTACAATGATAGAGGCATCGAACAACACCACGGACTTGGGGGAGCTCCATGTACCAAAAGGGAAAGCGCCACCATTTTAGGTGACTGGGACTTCCCACCCAGCATTGTGGAACTCTGCTCGTGATCGGAGGATGGTCGCAGCCTAGTCAAAACTTAAAATACAGATTATTTAAATTAGACACCTCCGATCTGATAACTTTTTTTAGACAGAATGGGTGCTCTGATCAGAACTTTCTGAATGGAACCCCAATTTTTATATAATGATGTAATTAGGAGCCAAGATGTCTGACCATTAATAAAATTACCTGGTCAGGTACAGACACCTAGGTGCCAGATGTTGTGCAACACCTATTGTTGTCTAGGTGACTGTAACGGAGCTCCCTGTACCCCGACTGGGTACCTCTGCCAAGGACTACTTCCTAGCTGGAACAGGGGATAAACCGCAGCACTTCTGCCCACAGTCACCATGGCTTGACTGGGGTCCTGGAACTGGTTCCTCCTGGTGCCGAATGGGGAATTCGCTCTAGACACCCCCAGGCACTGGACGACACTCAGTCCTGAAAGCTCTAGTCCTTACAAGGACTTTCCCTGCTGAATCCTCCACGTTGGAACAAGCTGGAACAGTAATTAGCCTTTTCCCATCCCAGTAACAAGACGACACATAGTTCTGGGAGTACAAGTTAATAAGTTTATTAGCAGTCACAACTGGCCTTATATGCAGGTCCCCATGCAAGGGGAACTCCCCTCTGGACCTGAAAGTAGACTACAGTAAAAACATACACACGATTACATTGGCTCTCAGGTCCAGGACACTCCCATACAAAACAAGATAATCCCTAGCCAGTGCCTGGGAGATAATTGAGTCAGGGACTGTACAAAACTCAATTATCGTGAGCCCCGATCTGGGTGACCAACATATCCAAAAATCACCCAGATTAGTTCAGGGGTTCAGGATTTTCTTGGAAGTCCTAATTTTACCAACCGCATGCATGGTCCTATGCCCAAAATAGTTCCATAGAATCGCAGCTAAGTGCCGCTGGGGACCGACCGGGAACCGCAAAGTCTTCATGCCGAAAATAGTTCCAGGGCATTCGTGGTTAAGTGGTTTTGGTCCATGCGAATGGCTACCAGGGAGCTAGCGTTCTATGCACACAAATGGAAAGTGTCGAACCAAGGGGAATAAAACATGGATCTTTACAATCGCTGACCTGGCCCATAGTCAGTAGGGAGGAGGCCAGCTTCCACACTCCTCCAGGAGTCTGTGGCAAACGTCTGTGGAATGCGTCGTTTGTCACATATAGATAGGAGGGTACAGCTGTATTCCAGATCTCGCAATGATTACAATTTCAGGAAAATAATCCTTATTTTAGGGTCCTCTCCTGCTGTCCTTCGTTTTATGGTGTGCCGGTTTTGGGGACACCAGGGAACTCTCCCAAAAAAGTGTAATGCAACATGCACTTGCACTACACTCAGGACACAAACACCATGCAGAGAGTGCTGAAACAGCGCTCCCTGCATGGTTTGCTCTAAGTGTAATGACATGAAGGGGTGCTGCCCTGGAGCAGCACTGTCACTTTAAATGTGGGAACCAATATGGCAAAGAAATAAAGTCCAAGACACAAATGAATAGGATAAATCAAGAAATATATATATTTACAGGAAACCAAAGGAGAAAACAAAACAATATATATACACATACATACAAAGACAATGCCAAAAATATATACAGTAAATCAAAATAAGCACGAACTGTGCAGGCAACAAATACTGTAATAGTCCTTTGGTATTAGGGTAGGATTGTGCAGCTACCACGGGTATCAGGTAGGGCACAGATCCAAAGTCACAAGACTAATGTAGTGACAACAAGAACGAATAAATCAGCAAGGCTGCAGGGACAGGATCGCTGGTAGTGAGTCAGAGGCCACGGAATCAGAGCACTGGATCGGAGGACACAGCAATGAAGGACCAGGAGAACACAGAAACGCAGGATCAGGAGGACACAGGATGAAGACCAGGAGAACACAGGACCAAGTCACAGTAAGCAGGAGCCAAGAGCCAGGAACACAGGAGACCAGGGAAACAGGAAACAAAAGTAATGATCTGGCCCTTTGGAACCAGCAAAGAATAATGTCCAGGATCACGATGGATAAAATCGTTGGTATTAACGCTGATTCACAGCAAGAGTATGCTCTCATTAAGACTTGTTATGATCAGTTAAAACATATCCAGCGGCAGATAGAAAAGGCCTCTACCTTATGCTTGTCTACTATAACTGTTTCTTTCCAAGTTCAGAAATCTGTATTATGTGGACTTATCACTGAACTGCAGACCTATCACAAACAAATATGTGACCCTTTGCTTTCTCAGTTACCTAATTGCAAAAAATGGTTGAGAAAGTCCCCTGTGATAAATAGGGTGAATGAACTTATTTGTGTGTCTCTTAAAGAAACATCACGTAACAAATCTTTATCATTTATGCAGAAACAGTTAAGAGTTATGCACAACAATTACATTGCCTTGATTCACGAAATTACATTTCTTATTGATCTTATACAGGAAAGGATAAGTGTCTTTATGCCTGATAATGATGTTTATATACCCTTTCCTGATTTACACAGCATCCCTAATCCTCCTGACTCTGACTTGGACAAATGGCTTGTTGATCCTCCCGACTGCAAAACCGAAGTTCCTCATGAATCTAAAGCTGAATACTTTCCAGCCCAAACTGAAGACGAAGATGTTGAAGGGTTATATAGCACTGGTGATTCCCTCATGGACCAGGTCTTTGATGAACTGGGTGCTCGTTGCATAGCAGCTTTGGAGGACGAGCAGTCTGAATGTGAAGGTAGTACCAGTACGCAGTTTCCTAATGTTGTCTCGGTACCAGAGACCCATAGTACCCTTATACCACCGTCTCTTTTTTGCAAGATCCACTCGCCTATTCCCAGACTGAGAATACTGACTACCAAGATGAACGATCTCAACACTGTTCAGGAGGGTACAAGTCTGGTCAGAGAGTGTCTCAAGCAAAGTCTGCCCAGCCACGAAGCAGAAATAGACTCCCCTGAGTCTGCAACCCGAGATACTAATTCCTCCCTCACAGTGACAATTGAGGAGACCACCAGTGACCTTGACCAGGTGACTGGATCTGATCTGGAAGTCTGTCCCACAAAGGACAAAGCATTCGATACTGTAAGTGTCAACCCAAATACTGACTCTATGGAATCAGAGGTTCCAATTTCTCCACCTCTTCCCAAGTCATCCTACAAATTTGACTCAGATCAAATAGACACGGCTGAGTCATCTAATACTGGAGACTCAAAATTGGAAGAGTCACCTATAAAATTTGCTCCAGGTGATGAAAGTGACGACAAGACATGGACCAGAAAAACCAAGCAAGGAAAGCAAAAAGAGTACTGGATACCAGAAGCCATTGCCAGACATCTTCACAGAACAGAGCAGGACGTGACACTAAGTGGGCTAGACTGTGATTGGCAGGCAGCCTAACTTGCATTCACACTAGACCAAATTAATAATTCCTCGAGCAGACGCAATTCTGGGCAGTCAGGCCCCCTCTGGATGGTGACTGTAAAGCGACTGATGTCTCTGACTGCCTCCATTTACCCTAACCACTGGCACCCCACGTTGCGGGACACCGATGTTGGGGGGTTTGGGAAAAACACACACAAAAAATAATGTAACACGACAGGTCTGGCAGATTTTGGTGATAAAATGGTTAAAAGAATTGTGCCAAAAGAGTCTTATCACTATACATTAGGAGCGTATACTTTGTACAAATTTATATTTTTGACAAGTTGTTTTGTAAATGCTTAGATGTAAAAATTCAATTTACTCCAAGCAATGTTTGTCCTCTAACTTATATTAATACACAATAAATATAGAAATCATAGACATGTGAGGCATTTTAATAACCAGGACAAATAAGTGAATCTATTTTGAGTTATTTTTTTCTTTATTTGTACTACACTGAACAAAATTTAAAACACAAAACTTTAGTTTTTCCCCCCCATTTTTCATGAGCTGAACTCAAAGATCTAAGACTTTTTCCATGTACACAAAAGGCCTATTTCTCTCAAATATTGTTCACAAATCTGTCTATATCTGTGTTAGTGAGCACTTTTTCTTTGCCAAGATAATCCATCCACCTCACAGGTGTGGCATATCAAGATTCTGATTAGACAGCATGGTTATTGCAAAGGTGTGAATTAGGCTGGTGACAATAAAAGGCCACTCTAAAATGTGCAGTTTTACTGTATTGGAAAACCAGTCAGTATTTGGTGTGACCACCATTTGTCTCACGCAGTGCAACACACCTCCTTCCTATAGAGTTGATAAGGTTGTTGATTGCGGCCTGTGGAATGTTGGTCCACTCCTCTTTAATGGCTGTGCGAAGTTGCTGGATATTGGCAGGACCTGGAACACGCTGTTGTATACGCCTATCCAGAGCATCCCAAACATGCTCAAAGGGTGACATTTCCGGTGAGTAGGCTGGCCATGCAAGAACAGGGATGTTTTCTGCTTCCAGGAATTGTGTACAGATCCTTGCAACATGGGGCCATGCATTATCATGTTGCAAAATGAGGTGATGGTCGTGGATGAATGGCACAACAATGGGCCTCAGGATCTCGTCATGGTATCTCTGTGCATTCAAAATGCCATCAATAAAATGCACCTGTGTTCGTTGTCCATAACATACACCTGCCCATACCATAATCCTCACTCGATCCACAATGTTGACATCAGCAAATCACTTACCCACACAACGCCATAAACGCTGTCTGCCATCTGCCCTGTACAGTGAAAACCGGGATTCGTCCGTGAAGAGAACACCTCTCCAAAGGAGGACGACGTGCGTGCAGATGAGTATCCCTGAGACGATTTCTGACAGTTTGTGCAGAAATTCTTTGGTTATGCAAACTGATTGTTGCAGCAGCTGTCCAGTTGGTTGGTCTCAGACAATCTTGGAGGTGAAAATGCTGGATGTGCAGGTCCTGGGCTGGTTGTGAGGCCAGTTGGATGCACTGCCAAATTCTTTGAAATGCTTTTGGAGATGACTTATAGTAGAGAAATGAACATTCATTGCCTTTTATTGTGTCCAGCCTAAGGCACACCTGTGCAATAATCACGCTGTCTAATCAGCATCTTGATATGCCACACCTGTGAGGTGGATGGATTATCTCGGCAAAAGAGACGTGCTCACTAACACAGATTTAGACAGATTTGTGAACAATATTTGAGAGAAATAGGCATTTTCTGTACATGGGGACAAAAACAAAAGTGTTGCGTTTATAATTTTGTTCGGTGTAGTTTAAAAACAAGTAAGAGGCGGGAAAAAACTAGTCCAGTGGGGGTCCAAAATATAACTCATAAAAACGCCAGGCAATCATATATGGATACCTATATAAATGTAAACGGTGGGAGAGGGGAGGAAGAGGGGGAATATGACAATAAGTCTATATCAGGCCTCCTTTTATAGTTGTCCATCTATCCTTTCTTCTTCGTTCTTCTCTTCTCTAGCTGGTTTATTTGCTTCTAAATACAAATATAAAGGATAAGCATATTGTCTCTCTCTCTGAAATAAATACCGTATATACTCGTGTATAAGTCGATCTCATGTATAAGTCGAGTGCAGTTTTGTGACCAACAATTGTGAAATATGCTATGCCTCGTGGATAAGTCGGGGGTAAAACTTGGGGCTATGAAGTTCTGTGATTTTTATAATTATATACACACACACTCATACAAACACACACACTGTATTATATACACACACTCATACAAACACACACTCTGCATTATACACACACACACTCATACACACACTCTGCATTATACACACACACTCTGCACTATACACACACACACACACCCACACACATTTTTTTAATATTTAAAAAAATGTATTGTAATTTTTTTAAAAAAATTTTATTTTAATTTTCGTCCCCCCTCTCTGCTTGTTAGCTGGCCAGAGAGGGGTGCTCACATTCCCTGGTGGTCCAGTGGATGGGCTGTGTAAGAGTGGGGCTTGCAGAGAGCTGTTACTTACCTTTCCTGCAGCTCCTGTCAGCTCCCTTCTCCTCCGGTCCAGTCAGCTCCACTGTAAGTCTTGCGAGAGCCGTGGGGTCAGAGCGTTGCCACGCTCCGCACGGCAGTCACACCGCGAGACTTACAGTGGAGGAGAAGGGAGCTGACCGGAGCACAGGAGAAGGGAGCTGACTGGAGCGCAGGAGAAGGGAGCTGACCGGAGCACAGGAGAAGGGAGCTGACTGGAGCGCAGGAGAAGGGAGCTGACAGGAGAAGGGAGCTGACAGGAGCTGCAGGAAAGGTAAGTAACAGCTCTCTGCCAGCCCCCAACAGGACCGCCGGGCTTGTAATGAGCCCAACGGTCCTGGTCTGTATTATGGCAATGTAAGTTGCCATTATACAGACACTGACTCGAGTATAAGTCGAGTGGGGGTTTTTCAGCACAAATAATGTGCTGAAAAACTAGACTTATACTTGAGTATATATGGTAAGCAAACAGAGTAACAGGGGTAGGGGGGGATCACAGGAGTGAGGGAGGTGGGAAGGGATAGAATTTTATCACAGGTAGTGAAATATAAGTAGACATATAGGTTAATTTAGAAGAAATACTATTGCACATTATGAAGGATTATGAATAAGAAGATCTCACTTGAGGGAGAAATATGGGGGAAAATGAAGAAATAAATGATGATAATGGTATATATGCCAATCTGGAGAGCGATAAAATTTGATGAGATGATACCTATCTGATATAAAAAAAAAAATAAAAAAAAAGAGAGCCAACTATATACAGGGTGGGGTAAAATTCAGAGTAAGGTTTGAGGAGTCAATAACTTTTTTTTATTATTAATAAACCAATTTCAATTACATTACATGCAATGAGTCCTTAACGTGTGGAGATTTGTTTGACTAGGTACACAAGAAGACATCTTTTAAATGAGCTCATCGGGATCTGAAAGTTGGGGCGAACATGGCAGCCAATTAATCTGGGAACTTCTTAAATTACCTGCTTGCCAAACATTGGTTTCAGTTTGGAAAATAAAATTCCACTATTTGTACTTGTTGTTAGTTTGTAAAATTACACACGATGAATGTCCCAAGCCTCAGTTATAAAATGTACCTGCAACAACAACAACAACAAAATGTAAGTACAAACAAATAAGTTATTGACCTGTTAAAGCCTACTGTGGCTATGTCCCTCCCTGTATGACAGGTTCCAGAAGGCACAAAATGCCAACAAAAGGACTCAGGCCTAATTAAAACCCGCTATAAATGTTTTGCTTTTTTTAACAAAAGGCAAAGAGGAGGCCACCAGGTACAAATGGTAGATTGTTAGCGGCGAGGCTGACAAAACCGTTTCCCCCCCCATTGCCAGACTCAAAGATGGCCGCCGAGCTACCAGCCCTCTGTCGCCAGCGTTCTATGAAGGCAGCAGCGTGCGCCCGATGCTGGTCGCTGATTGGCCAGTGAGTCTGTACCCATTGAGCACGCTGTACGTGAGGGCGGCAGCGTGCGTGTGTTGGAAGTGTCTGTGTAAGTTTGGCGGGGGATCCTCCGGCTGCGTCACCACACGGCTTTCTTCGCTCTCTCCATTCTGCTCCAGCGCGGGAAGCTGCGGCGGGCATCGGCAAACGGCGTCCTGAGTCACCGCCGAGCGGATACTGCGTCCTCCCTGGCCGGGGCAGACGGCGAGAACATGGCGAATAAAGAGAGTAAGCTGCACGGCCTGCCCGGCATTGTATGGGGGAGCAATGTGGCGGGAGGAGGAGGAGGGGGGGGGGAGCAATGTGGCGCGCTCCCGCACTCAGGACCCGGCGTGCCCGCCTCCCATGCTGTATGCCGCATGCACTCCCAGCAGCACCTCTCCCGCACTTTTATTTTACAGGCATGGTGCTCGCATGGGATCCACTATCCTCACTAACTGATACTATCTGGGTGATGGATTGGGAGGAATAAGGTGTGACTGTGTGTGTGTGTGTAGAGAGATATTTTACCAGAGTCTTAGTTGTTAATATTGCCTAGTGTAACAGTTTTTTTTCTGTCCATGGCTGCTGTCTGAATGCTTAGGACAGTAAGAGCATCAAACATTGAATTTATGCATTCTTTGAAGATGGCCCGGTGACTTTTAGCCACTAGTTCGTTAAAAAAACACTCTAAGCACTCTAACTACTACGCCTGCTGTAGTGGTTATGGTACCAGCAGTGCCCTGTCTCCCTTCCAGGGCAAGTAGTTAAACACAATAGTTTGACAACTTACCTGTGGGCAGCTTGGCGTCGACTCTGTCTCATGAAGCTCCTACACTGAGCTAAGGCACATGCTCCTTGATTGAGATCTCACTCAGCCGAAGGAACTAGTTCTGCAAAGTAGTGCCCTTTGACATAGTGTCAACATTGTGGAAACTGTGCCTTTTTTTTTTTGTATGTGCCTGTGTATGTATCTGACACACAGATACACACACCTTGATACAGTGTGTGTATGTATGTGCCAGTGTGTACCTGACACACAGATACACATAGTGACATACACACATCTTGACTTACAAATAAATACACACACACTGACATATACAAACACTGATATACACTGGAACATACTGAAATACATACACATACTCTTTGACATACATACGCACTGACAAGCACACATACACTCTTTGACAGACACACAAACGCATACAAACTCCCAAACAGACACACATGCAAGTTATTATTTTAAAAATTTTTACTCTACCCATCCTCCTTACCATTGGGAGTGCTGGCATGGAGTCTCTATGTCCCTGTGGTCTAGTGGGGCAGCGAGGGCGCAGTGATCTTCCTGCTCAGCTCCGTTGTGTGCCTCTTAGTGATGCCAGAGTTAGTCATATTCTGGCTCCGGCATCACTGCTGTGCATGTGAGGGAGCTGAGCCTGGGAGAGTGTTCCCTCGCCGCCTGCGGCTATTTTGTTTTACAAAATTTTGGAGTAACCCATTTGTGTTCTCGTGGAACACCAATTGGGAAAGGCTGCTCTAGTCTAAAGGGGGCAATCTAGCTTTTTTTTTTTTTTTTTTTTTACATTTAAAAAAGCAAACTTGCTAGTAATCCTGTTCAGAAACACTCTTAACTCCTTAAGGTCCAAACTTCTGTAATAAAAGGGAATCATGACATGTCACACATGTCATGTGTCCTTAAGGGGTTAACTGTTTCCTGATCTTCCCACACTGAGAGAATCAGGCTTGCTGGTCTGTCTCTAATCAAATGCTTCTCATTGAGTTGCTTTGAAAACTCACAGCATATTTGCCGCAATCTACCATTCAAGTGCTTCTCTGAAAAGCATTGGATCCACTGCGTTTGACGAATGTAAAATAGGTGCAATTATTAAATCCTTTTCAGGCCAGAGTAGCTGCCAGCCGCAAGTAAGCGTATTGGCTTTAAAATGTAAAGTGATTTTCATTTGCAGTGATGCACGGACATGTCTCCAAATCACTTTGTTGAAAGTAATTATTTTATTCATGGATATTAAATCCCTACAACTGCAATGCATTTTGCAGAAAAGTTCCCACCTGTATGCTCAAACTCGACACTATTTTCTTTTTGACAGAAAGTACCTACTTTTCTTTTGTTTACAAACATGCAACTTATATAGTATTACAAATAAATTGTATATTGAACAGTCTACTTTTATTTTTATTACTAGCGAGCACTGCAAACATTACTTTTTTTTCCCCTATATGTTCCATTAGTAGTATTTTTGTACTTGTTTTTATTCTGTTCTCTGGATGAAATAGTGTTGCGTTTTGCTATGATCATCAAATAGGTACCCCTAATCTAATGTGCGAACACATCAGTTATTTGGAAAATATAGGTGTAGTGTCCAATTTGCATTGGAATACACGTGTCGTGTTGCGATACGCTCTGACATAAACTAATATATTGAACACAATTACCTTTAATTAAATGCATAATGTTAAAGGGTTACTCCAACTCTTCTTGATTTTTGTACATATTGCTAAAATAACGAATAAGATAAATCAATAGCTTACCTGAAATCCTGGTGAAGGTCCCAGTGTGACTTTGCACTCCCAGTCTGACATCACTGCATCTGTCACATAGTCCAATCAAAGGCTTTTCATAGAGAATCCTTTGAACTATTTAACTGGCTGAGAATGCATGCACATGCTCTGAGACGTTAAGTGGAGGGCATCGATAATGTAACAGAGGTTATAGGGAGGCTTCAGTGAAGGAATAATGGAATTGAGACCAACACTTCCCCTTGTGAACAATGTCTGCACAGTAGAAGCTAATTATGTCCAGTGCTAGCTGACGATGGACGTATATGTGTGTATTTTTTTTTTTTTTCATAGACTTGGCAGTCTGGAACAGAGTTCCAGGCTGCCATAGCCACGTATGCTGAGTATGTAACTAGCCCCTGGCACAAAAGTGCAAATATCTCTGAATAAAACTCTGCACATTCAGACTCCTACCACCACAACCCCTTCTAAAAGCAGAAGGGCTCAGTGTAATTGGAGTAACCATTTAAGTTGTATGTTTTAAAGAGCACATGTGAAAAAATAAGGTTTGTTTTTCTTTGCTGGAATATGCAGTCACCTTGATGCTTTTTATTTATTTTTCTAGTGTTTGAAGATACTGTGGAGGAGCGTGTCATCAATGAAGAGTACAAAATTTGGAAAAAGAATACTCCATTCCTGTATGACCTTGTAATGACACATGCCCTAGAATGGCCAAGTCTTACAGTGCAATGGCTGCCAGATGTGACTAGGTAATTATTTTAGTCTACTTTTCTTGCTACAGATATATAGTTCTTAAGGGGACACTTTAGGCTTCCAGACCGTAGCCCTGCAATGTTTATATTCCAGACCGCTACTAGAGGCACTTTCTACATTTACACTGTGTAGCTCCATGAAACAATGCTTGATGTCATGCATGAGTATGTCCTACGTCTCTCAAAACCCCATAGGAAAGCATTGCATCACTTAATTTCCTGGGGAGGGAGGTGGAAGAGGCTTTGAATTGCCAACACTAGTATTTCTGCTTGCACGACTAAACCGGATTTTTTTTTATTTTTTATTATTTGTTTACTGCATTCAACTGGGATCCGTAAGCCTTCAAGTCAAACTATTTGCATCAACTGCAAAACAGCAATGTTTTCAGCAAGATAGTTTTAAATGGGCCATAATGTAATGACCTTGTGGGTAATTCAATTTTTTTTTTTTTTTTGTCATTTTGCTTTTGTAGTCTATTGAGTTTATCTATTTTCCTTTACAGACCAGAAGGAAAGGACTATGCTTTGCATTGGCTAGTGCTTGGCACTCATACATCAGATGAACAGAATCACCTTGTGGTAGCAAGAGTCCAAATCCCTAATGATGATGCACAATTTGATGCCTCTCATTATGACAGTGAAAAAGGAGGTAAATGTCTTTACAGTACCTTTTTCAGTGTTCTTTGTGAATATACTACCATACAGAGCTGCATTCCTTAGTTAGATGGTTTTCTTATACCATCTTCAGTGGCAAACTGTCTTCTGCAACAGGATTCCAGGTTTAAAATATCTACAACTTGAAAGGTCTTGTTTCTACTCTAATCCTGGTCTTTAATGGAGTCCAAGAGGAGAACATTTAGTTCATCAATCTAATCTGTGCCACATAATAAAGGTAGCATGCATACACAATGTTTATCCTGTATATGCAATATGTTTGACGTTTAGAATTCAGCCTTTTCAAACAGTTTATCTGACTGACCTGTATTTAACACATACAACCATTACACTTCTGCATTGGTTGTATGAAGGACATGGACATTTCTGTCCATAATAATCCCTAGTGGTGTTTTTACATTTTTTTTTTGTCTCTTCTGAGTATGCTTTGAAGTTACAACTTTTGCACAACGCTTGCTGAGTTGTCTACATATGAGTAATGTAGGCAGCCTGCATAGAGAAAGTATACACCAAAGAGGATAAATGAACCAATAGTTATATTTCTCTTTACTTTCAATGCATGCCCTGGTTAAAATTTATTTGAACTGAATTTTGATGAGCCCTAAGTAACCCAGCATGCTCACTTTATTTGGAGGTAGTAGTAGCACAGACATCACACCTTGTGTCTGTGTAACATGGTAGTATAAAATACAAAATCCTGTAGGCACCCAGGACTGTGTATAAAAGACTAAGCTTTTATTTAAAGAAGAGAAAACTTAAAGCTGCTGGAGTTTCAGCACTGCAAACAATACACTTTTTATTTAATACAAAATTTTAAGTGAAAATAACCTTGCGGTTCTAATGCAAGCTCTTATTCATTGGAACTGTATTATGATGTAATTTGTCAATTTTTTATTTTTTTTTATATATATATATTTATTTATTTATTTATTTTTTATAAATCGGATCATCTCATGAAAAAAGGGTAAAGGGTTATTCCAACCACCGTGGCCACTTATGCTTTATGAAGTGATCATGGTGGTAGGAATCAGGATGTACAGTGTTTCAGATTAAAACACTGAACATCCAGAGCAATTGCCACTTTTGTGCCAAGGGCAAGTTGCAGCCCAGAAAGCATATTTTACACAAGACATAATGTGATTCTCCCCTTCAGTCTTGTCTTCCCTCCTCTTGCCAGCTAAGTAGTCAAATTAAAAGCTTCTCAATCAGAAGTCTTTGATTGGACAATGGCTGCCTTGACTTCAGATGGTAGTGTTGAAAGAAACACCAGGTGAAGCCAAGTTACGATTATTTAAAGGCAGTTCTTAAAGCGATCAAGTGTGGTGAGACCTACAGAAGAATGCCCATTAGGGCATTATTCATTTAAAAAAAAAAAAAAAATTCATAAGGTTTGGATTGACTTTTTTTAAATAAAAGTTATAGGTGATTTCCACCTTTCAATCTTGTAAATTCCAGTGAAGTGACCGTGACCGTCTCTCTTTAAAGCGGCACTGTCACTTTTTATTATGTATGTGTTTATAAAACAATTCAGCATTCATGACAAGCCTATGAACACAATCTTCTTAAACGTATTTGGTAATA
The DNA here is from genome assembly GCA_933207985.1 of Pelobates cultripes. Lineage (NCBI taxonomy): Eukaryota > Metazoa > Chordata > Amphibia > Anura > Pelobatidae > Pelobates > Pelobates cultripes. The sequence goes on along the minus strand of OW240912.1, from coordinate 218,125,917 downwards.
TTTGTGTTCTAGGAGTAGCATATATTGTATTTACACCCAACATAATGGATTGTTTTGTGCTTATCCTTTCAGAATTTGGCGGCTTTGGTTCAGTTAGTGGCAAAATTGAAACCGAAATAAAGATAAATCATGAGGGTGAAGTGAACCGTGCACGATATATGCCACAGAACCCATGTATCATTGCAACAAAAACACCATCATCTGATGTGCTGGTGTTTGACTATACCAAGCATCCGTCAAAGCCAGGTGAGTACACTGCTGAAACTAGATTGCCCACTCCTCCACCTTATCTAAATACTTCTAGTGCATACAGAAGACATACCTGCTTATTGGTTACAGATTTAAAGTATTTCAATAGGTGGCGATTATTTCAGTTCCTTGCTATTTCAGAAAACCATAAAAAGGTGGACCTATTTCAGTTATGTCTGTATGTCAGACAGGAAAGTGGGCAAAAATCAAAATCCATTCAAGAGAGTTGCATATTCTGTATTTTGTGTTTGTGTGCCTGTGCGTTTTGGATTGACTAATGGAGGCTAACTTAATCCGTCTGCTTTGTGAGATTATTTGAACATTGAAAAGCTGTACAGAGACCAGAATTCTATAGAACTTTGGGGAGCAACTACACTTCTATTTATTTACTTTGTATTGATACAGCTATATCTTTGAAAGAATCCTTTATAATCATTCCAAAGACCTAGAATTTCTTTTTCTCATATGCTTATTTTATCCTTTTTTTTTTTTTTTTTTAAGACCCAAGTGGCGAATGTAACCCTGATCTTCGATTAAGAGGTCACCAGAAAGAAGGCTATGGTCTGTCATGGAATTCAAACCTGAGTGGACATTTGCTCAGTGCATCAGATGATCATGTAAGCAGTTTTCTCCGCTAAGATAATTACGCTGAAGCTTGTTTCCATAAAAAGCTTTATATAAGTTGCAGAATGTAGCAGTTGTCTTTTTCCCAAGTGATTTTGTTTCTATTGTTTGAATTAGTTAAAGCAGTGTTTGCACATTTTCTTACTTTGTCTAAATGAAGACGCTTATGTGGGATACTATGGGCACCAAAACATAGTTTAGATTAACAACTCTGCTCTTCTGTACCTGCAGTGTCATAGCTGTTTAGAAGTTAAATCACTTTGTTAATGCAACCCAAGCCACACCCTCCCAAGCTGTGACTGCAGATACTGAACTTTCCTCATAGAGATTCATTGATTCAATTCATCTCTATGAGGAGATGCTGATTGGCCAGGGCTGTGTTTTAATCATGCTGGCTCTGCCTCTTTGCCAATCCTATGGGGAAGCACTGTGATTGGACAAGGCCACCACTTCTAATGATGTCAGCAGACTTTGTTTTTCTGAGTCTAACAGCATGCAGAGTTACAGCTTCAAGCTTGAATACAATAAGATTTTGCGCTATATTTATGGAGGCATGAGGGGCCCAGGGGGGCTAGATGGTGATGTTCACACTATATGGTCAGGAATACATGTTTGTGTTCCTGACCCTATAGTGATCCTTTAAGATGTTTACTTTGACCATACCTTTCAATTTAGATTAGTAATGAAGGGATGATACATTTAATCTGCCTTTTGTTCCACTTCATTGGTACGATGCACTGATTTTTATCATGTCTTTTTCATCCCTGCAGACTGTTTGTTTATGGGATATAAGTGCTGGGCCAAAAGAAGGCAAAGTAATTGATGCAAAAGCCATATTTACTGGCCATTCAGCAGTCGTTGAGGATGTGGCGTGGCACCTTTTGCATGAATCCTTATTTGGTTCTGTGGCTGATGATCAGAAGCTAATGATGTAAGTTCTTTTTTAGTCCATAATTTCAATAGTGGGATCTGAAATCACTGTAACTGGCTATTGAAATATTCTAATCTTTGACAACTACAAAAAAAAATCTTAAGCATTTTGAGTCTTGTAAACTGGTTTCAAAATATGGATTTAAATTTTTTCCATCTTCTGTCTTGCCATATCTTCATAGATGGGACACCAGGTCAAATACTACATCAAAGCCAAGCCATTCTGTCGATGCACATACTGCTGAGGTTAACTGTTTATCTTTCAACCCGTACAGCGAATTCATTCTGGCAACTGGCTCTGCTGATAAGGTCTGATTTTACATTTTCAATTCACCAATTTACAGGAACATTGTTTAAAAGAATTGTACCTTAACTGTAGACTTGCGTATTCCTTTCTGTCACTCAATTGAATTTAAAACTTTGCTTGTAGTTGTAGCATGCATTATACTGTAATTCAAAAAATACTGAATTTTATTGGGACAGGTGCCAGTCCAAAAGCATTTGGAACATTTCTATTTGAATGACTTGCATTTATATAAAACTACAATATGCTACCAGACATTTTTAAAGCAAAAAGAGGGAATTAGGGGCACCCCCGGAACATACATTTCTCAGCAGTGGTGCTGCCATCAGTACCAAAATTTATACTAATAATCGTTTAAGGAAGAGCGCACACAAATCCTGTATAAAATTTTACAAGGCTACTTAAAATCACAAATTTCAGCAAAAATATGGGTTTTTAGTTCCATCATATAGCCGTATCATGTTAAGCCCACCATTATGCCACAGTATCCCAATATCTGTGGGTCTTACACTAATTTTAACATGTAATCAAATTAAACCACGTTGGTGCTAAATTAATTAGTGTATTTAGTCTGTTGTAAGAGCATCTGAAAATATATCATGAAAAATGTGGGGGAAAACTCAGTTGTCATAACTAAAGTGATAGTGCTTTTATGTATATACTCACAATGCTTATCATATATCTGATAAATATCTAAAACCATTATCGGGCATAAAACATGCATGCATGTAAGACTTCCCCCTCCTTCTTTAGGGTTCCAATTTAGTTGTCCATTCATAGATTACATTGAATTACCTTAGGATTTTCAGTTATTAAAACTCTAGTTTGACTCAATCTGCTTTTTGCCTAAACTTAAATAGTTCATCATTGCCAACATTAAAGGGCTTTCATTATAGTGGCTAGTCTTGTGCTGTTTTTGTATGTCTGGAAAAGTTGCTTGGTTTACTTGCCAATTGCTGTGCTTATTTTCCTTCTAGACGGTAGCACTGTGGGATCTCAGAAATTTAAAATTGAAACTTCATTCTTTTGAATCCCATAAAGATGAGATTTTTCAGGTGGGTATAACTTTCTAATTACTGCACATTACCTTTAATTTTGCTATCACATTTTACGACTTTAAATGTTCAAGGTTCCTATTGCATCTTTCTCTTCCCAAAAGGTTCATTGGTCTCCTCACAATGAAACTATTCTGGCTTCTAGTGGCACTGATCGCAGACTCAATGTTTGGGATTTGAGGTGAGCTTTTATTTAATTCATAGGTGGGTGGTTAATGCTCTTGACAAATTTGTTAAATGTATTGTTTTTGTCTCTTTATGCAAACCTACATAATTATTACTATGAGCATCGGTTCCCTGTTGTGTTTTTTTATTTTTTTCTCTCCAGAACACTTAATGTGCAATAACTGTTGGGTAGCTTGTTATTGCGTTGTGTGAGGGGGTGTAATGTATAAATCATGGGGGTATAAACGGTCTCCAGATGTTCATGAGTCTGCTAGTCTAAAGATTTTAATTGTGCCTGTAGTAGTTCTACAGCATCTGGGGATCTATTTGGACTAATTTAATTTAAATCTACTAGTAAAGCATTCTAAAACTGGCTGTAATAATCCCTCTTTGGTTTCATTGGCACTTTTCTTAAACGTAACCACTTTAGTCTGAGTATCATTTCAAATCGCTGCAGCAAAATTGTTGCTTGCTTCGTGATGTATCAAATGTATGTATTTTCTGTTTTAGCAAAATTGGTGAAGAACAGTCTGCAGAAGATGCAGAGGATGGACCTCCTGAGCTTTTAGTACGTTCAAAAATGGTCTAACATGAATAAATGTGTATGTAAAATGACATAAAATATCTCATGTACTGCATTAGTTTGACACTTTAGTTATTTGTACAAGGCTTGAAAGGATTGTTGGTCTTCCACACACACTCACACGATTACAAGCTTTGCAAGACGGGTATTAAAATATATATTTTTCAAAAAGTTTTTCCATACATCAAAGTGGCAGTCATTACAAATTTGTAGTGTCCCTTCCTCTCACAGGGCAGGTAGCATTTGAAAAGGTTAGTAAACAAAATGCAGTCTACACCTCCCTAGTTTTATAAGGAGCAACACCACCATGAGCTCCTGAGTGTCTGCCTGTCATGTAAAAAAAATGTGTCTGTAAATTATCGGATTTTAGTCCAGTGGTAGAAGGCACAGGCTTTTCCTCAAGCATGAGTCAGACTCAGATAGCAAAACATAATGGAATACTTACTTGGGTTACTTTGTGTTTTTATGTCCAGTGCAATGGCAAATGCTTAAAAGGTTTGGGTCTAGTGACGATTACAACTTTTTTTTAATATTTTTTTTCTCTTCTTCAGTTCATCCATGGTGGTCACACAGCGAAGATCTCTGATTTCAGCTGGAACCCAAATGAACCATGGGTTATTTGCTCTGTTTCTGAAGACAATATTATGCAGATTTGGCAAATGGTAAGTACTATTTGTTCTGAAATGTTGCAGTGTGTATTAGTGGCTGCTCTAAATTATTAAAATCTAACATGCAAAAATGAATCCATAAATTGCCAGCTGTAACTCGTGTGCGTCTGTATACAGACATTCTGATGTGGTCTGCATATTTACAATGTTCCACAGTGCACTATTCATTAACCATAAGCACTGGTTAATTGAACTGTTCTATAGACTTGCTAACACAATTCTTGTTTACACTAAACCCACCAAAATGCTCTGGACTGAGAAAATTATGGTAGGTTACTCTCATGGCATATCAGCTTTACAGACCTGGTACTTAAATTGAAAACTTGTCACGTGCACAGTAGTGAGGTTTTTTTTTTTTTTTTTTTAATATGGTAGTGGGTTGGTGTGCGTAAATCATGCTATTGTATTGTCTATCAGAGAACTCCCATCTGGACCTTAATTACAGCTATGTGTCTTGTTTTCAGGCTGAGAATATTTACAATGATGAAGAGCCGGACGTAGCACCTTCCGAGTTGGAAGCACAAGGATCTTAGATTTTTTTTTTTTTTTTTTCTTCCCCATCTCTTTTGTATTTCTTTTTCACTTACATTTGAATAGCAATGCTACCACATATTGTGAATTGGTTGATATTCGTCTAAATTATCATTTGGTTAAAAGGAGTAACCACACTCACTGACCATATTTTTCCTGTATATTGTATTGTATCATTCTTGCTCTTTGTATCTAACACAACCTGTGAATGGATGAATTAAAAAAAAAAAAAAAAAGCCTGTATAGTCTTCACTCTTTATTTTGAAATCCTCAATCAAATTGCACATCCAATCAAAAAAAAGCCCAATGACCGTAATCTGTGACCTCATAATGCACATCCTCTCACAGTAGCCTCTTCCCTACAGGTGTGCGTTGTGTGGAAAGAGGGGAATGGTTTTGTAACAGATTTGGATCTTTCTTGTGCCATTGGAGAAGTCCTGGTGGGCTGGGGAGAAATGAGCAAAGTCATTTTTACAGAGCTAACTAAAAAGTATCGAAGGTTATGGTTACTAACGCTGGTAGTTATAGTACCTTGTTCGCCTATTCCTATCGAACTGCTGAGCATTAGTGATTATAGCTGCAGTTCGGGTATAGATACGAGTAGTTCTAGACTAATGCAGCTTCCAAACATGAGCCTAGACTTCATGAAGGGTACAACAGGAATAATGGTTTATTTATGCAAGTCCCCATGCAAGGAGACCTCCCACCTGGACCTTGTTGGGCACCAGGACTCAAAAGTTACAATCAATCACATTACACTGACAAAGTGAAACACTCCCACTGTAAACATACAATCCCCTCCTTTCTGCCTGTGAGATAATTAGGTAAGCTAAAGGATAACCCAACTATCTCCAGGCAGAAAAACATTTTCCCCAAAACTTTGAAAGTACCCTAAAACACATGGTATCCCCTGATAGCCATGATCTGGGTGACCAACATATTCAAAAATCACCCAGATCACTTCAGGGGTTTTTGAATTGTATGGAAGTCCCATTTTACTGACCGCATACGAGGCTCCTGCCCACAACAGTTCCATGAGTTTAGGCTGTGCGTTCGACCTATTTCGATAAAGTAAAATGAATGAAAGCACAAACGGAGCCCCCTGGCTCATAGGAGCGATTTGTTTCCCTTGTTCGTTGGAACTAAACTACCGAACTGCGCTCTCCTAGCTGTTCATGAAAAGGAAGCAAGCATTCGTATGTTTTTACCGGTGTTTGGGAAGTTGTGTCTGATTTTAGTTCCAGACACTCGACGACCAAGTCCTGCTGCCTTCTTTCGTGCAAACAAGATGGTTTCCTTTGTAGATAATGAGCCGGGGGGGGGTTGGTGTTTGGTAGTTTCATCTACCGAACTAATAAAACGTAAGTCAACGAATGGCCCTACAAAGTCTTGAATGAAGTATCTTTTTTCTTCAGTTATCTTCTGATGTAAGGAGTTTATGATTTTAAAGCCAGACACTTCAGCATTCACTTTATATGCATTTTTTTTTTTTTTTTCTTTCAAGGTCCCACTAATAACATGTCAAACCTATCTCAAACTGATATGGAACTGGGAGCTGAGTCAGTTAGCTTTGCCTATTATGAATATCATGTAGCCAAAGTTTGTATTGCTAATGTGGAAGTGTAGGTTTGCATAATCAATACATCAGCTGACTGAGGTCCACCTGCTGTTGTGCTATGCATAATGCTCTTAAGAGACTATAGGAATTTTAAGTTTCAATCTTAAAGTGGTCACAATGTCTGGAGCCCACTGGCACAATCCTTACATTCAACATAAAACTTTTTTTTTTTTTTTTTTTTTAAATGCTAAATGAGATGCCTCGGCAACCTTTCCTTTTGAGCTGACTGTGGTAATAAGGATTAGCCTGAGCTGTGATTGAGTGTCAGATACCTGCGTTGATCCGATAATTGTGCCCATGCTGGTATGAATAGCTAGAAGGAAGTAATATAATATCTGCCTTGGCCATACCTCCGGTGCATGGATGTTAGTGGGGCCTTTTTTTTATTTATTTTTTTAATATCTTTATTTTTGTTGTGCGGGAGGTTACAGACATATCAACAGGCGCCACAACAGCGTATCTCAGGATTCACATAGATTAGACAGTGGCATGATAATTCACTTTTTTTTTTTATATAGTTTGCGTGCTTAACTAAACAGTTATTTCAACAGAGTGAGATTTAGCTAACATAACTAGCATAAAGAAAAAACAGTTATTGACACAGTTTTATGTATGGTTAGTTGATTAGCAACAGAGTGTCAGCTAGTGGCACACGTTATAGGTCTAGCTCACTGCACTGCCTATAAAGCACCCTTTAATAAATAATAGGTAATCGTGGCTTAAGTCCTGTTTCTATCTAACAAACAGTATTTTAATGGTTTTGCACCTAGCTTGACACACTAAAGGTATTATATCTGCTTAAACCTTGGCTGTTCTTTTCTTAAATGTTTGCATATAACAGTCGCTGATTTTTTTAGCTTTTTGAGAGGAAATATAAACAGTGGGTAAACGTAGCTTAATTCCTGCTCCTATCTAATAAACAGTAATATAATGGCTTTGCACATAGCTTGACATATTAAAAGTGCTATATCTGTATGTTTGGTATAACCTCCTATTCATCAGCTCGCGTGTGTATATGCTAAGTGAGAGAGCCTATTCATTAACATGAATGAAGTATCTATCGGTAATGGACAGCTTTGCGGGGCGTCCCTACCGCATCATATATTGGTAAATCAGTCGTGTATCTTAATTATTGCACATACAACACATGCGTATTTTACTATATAGTGCGGGAGGTTAGGTTAAATTGTCTTAGGGGGATCTTACGAGCGTCTCAGAGGTGTCTACTGGAGTGACACTCATTCAGCGTCCAAAGATTATGTAGTCCCTGGGGTGCTGTGCGCATTAGGTGGTGACAATTCAGGGGTCGAGCCTCTTGGGGTAAACGGGTTAATTTTTGCCGGGTCCCAAATCTGCGCTGGGGTGGTCAGGTGAAGGAGTCCTTCCTGAGTGAGCGAGGTCTGTGGAATGCCCAGAGTCCGCAGGAGGTCAGGGGCTTCTTGGATGTCGTGGATCAGATGAGCGACCGTTCCTTGCTGAACACTGAGGGTCCTGGGGTTCCGCCATCGGTAGCTGATTTCTTGCCATTGGAGCAAAGAGGTGAGCGGCCGGAGCGATCTGCGCCAGGCCAGGGTGTCACCAAACAGGTCAGCAAAGAAGGTCAGTCCCCTGTTTTCGAACTGCATGGGGGTTTTGCCTCGGAGGGCCGTGAGAATCGTCACTTTCTCTTTCCCATTTCGGAAAGTGATTATAGTGTCTCTTGTGGCCAAGGGTGGTGCTCTGGGGGGTTTAGGGATCCGAAATTGGTCCACAGGCTTTAGCCTGTCCATGTGGCAATATGGCCGCTATCATGCGCCGTATAACTTGCGGCAGGTCGGTCTCAGGTATCTCTTCTGGGAGCCCTCTGACCTGTAGATTTAGTTTTTTCCTGGTATCCTCTTGAGCCGCAAAGCGGCGTTCATGTATCTGGTTCTGCCTTTGTAAGACCTTTACCGCCTTTTGTAGGGACGATAGATCCTGCTGGTGTCCTTGTGATGTTGTCTCTAGCGTGCTGATGCGGCCTGTCAGGCCCTGCAGTTCTCCCCTGAGGGCAGTTACGTCCTTCAAAATATTATTTTGAAGATCTGCCAGAAGGACTTTCATAACCCCCGTGGTTACCAACTCAGCATCGGTACCTGTTGTTTGGGGCCTGGCCTTCTGTGTTATGGCTGGGGCTGTCAGGTAGTTGTCCTCAGCATCTCCAGAGAGATCATCCGAAAAATCAGAACAGCCACCGTGGAGGGCCGCCATGGTAGGCTCCGTCGTGCCTCGTGCTTGCCTCCACATTTCGCCAATCGTCCGCCCAGAGGTAGGCCTGTCTGGTCCCGGTTTTTAAATTTTTTTCCCCATTTTGCTTTGTTTTACTTTGGGGGGGGTCTCCGCCGTTGTTTGGGGGTCTGGGAATGTTATTTGGTTTAATTAATCAGGTTTTCCGACGTTTGGTGCTCGGAGCTCTAGGTTCCTGCGACTGCTTTCCTCGGCAGTTCGGCCACGCCCCCCGTTAGTGGTCCCTTTTAATATATTTCTCACTGGCACAAGCAACTCCAAAACAATGCATTATTTTGCTGCTCACTTTAAATGCAATTATTTACAATCTATGCTTGAATGAGGAGTGTTTTAATTGCAAACTTTCTCACTGCTTACTTTCATGTTGGTTTTCTAATGCTAAGCTGCAAAATTAATTATTCCAGTAGCCAAATGCCTCGTAGTCTGTTTTGATTGAACCTAAGCTTTGTGGCTACACATTTATAATGTCAATGGAGTATAGTGAAGCCACTGAACTGTTTTACTCAAAATATGGTCCCATCTTCTCTCCACAGCACTCTTAAAAGTTTAGAAGAAATCTACATCCTAATCTTTCCAAAAACAACCAAAACACTGCCTTTCTAATGGACTATCATACCAGTCCTTTTGGTCAGATGGGTTATGGTAACATTTTTATATTTTAGTGTGTTCTTACTGTGGATTGCCATCCAAAATGTCTTTGTGATGGTGGAATGCATGTATAATTTCCTGCATGGCAACCATTTTATTGCACCTATGTTTCACTTGGTAATGTTCTCCCTTTTTGTTTTGAAGTGAGGAAAAGCACATCTGGCAATACTGCCTAATATCCTGCAAAATCTCGGGGCCAAAAGAAATTTTGGGTAAGCCGATATCTGGTCCGGCTCACCCCTAAATGTCCGAATAGCGGGATGTCATGCGCTATCTGGAGCAGCTCTTGCTGGTCCCGCTGGGGTACCACCAGCTGCCTAGTGGGGGTCGGTTCTGACCCGGACACTAGCCGCTCAGACGCCCTGTACAGCAGTCCCTTATCCCACACATACTTTTCCCCTCTCTAATCCCGCCTGACTAGAGGTAACCCCCTATCCCTGTAAACCTGTAGCGTGGGGTCTGTGGTCACCTCTTTCCCAAACTCAGTGGTAGCAGCCCAGGGTACACACTCTAGGGTGTGAGCTCTGGTGCGGGCCTGCTGCCTGGTAACTACAACAGCCAACCATAAAAAAATTGCTCCAGTAGCACCAACTGTAACAAGTCCTTCATAGTGTTTGCTTTGTGGGCTTTCAACAACCCCAGAGCGGCTCGGTGTAGCTGGCAGGCCCATTCAGCATGGGAATCTTTATCAGCCTTTTTCAGTACTCTGAACCGCCTGTGGTATGCCTCTGGCGTGATGGCATACCTGACGAGTATTACTGCTTTTACCCAAACATAGTTTCTGATTTCCTCATCGGGGACGGTGCGGTTAGCCTCTGCCGCCCTCCCTGACAATCTACTTGCCAATACCCACTCATCTGCATCAATTTTAAGTAAGGCACATTGTCTCTCAAAATAGTGGAGGAAGGCATCAATATTTTCCTCGGCATCTAAAATGTTGTTTTTAAAAGCACTGTATGGTATTTTAGGATTACCCTCTGGCACCATTGTCACTGCTTGGCTTCTTTTGGGAGTTTGTTGATCCCTTTGCCTTCGCACGAACTCCTGGACTTCCGACATGGTTCGGGCAATGATGTCTGTAGATGGGTTTTCGCCATAAAAAGACAGACGAAATTGTAATTTCCTTTCGAATGCTGTTGGTTCCCGTTTGTGTACCGAACCGCCATCTGTTCAGTATTTCACCATAATTTCAGCAATGAGGGTAGCCTTCTTCTTGCTACTTGCTGGTATGCCTCTTGCCTCTAGGAGATCCTTTAGCATGGACCGTTTCAGGACGGAGTAGTCAATCTCCATCCACGGTCCACCTGGTGCTGCTAAATCCACTGTGTACTTGTTTCTCTGTGAGCTCTGGATCCCGACGCTGCCAACCAATGTAGCGGATCCCTAGTCCCAGCAGGGACTCTCCTCCGCTGGTTACTCCAAAATATACTCAGGAACAAGTAAAACAATCCAATGGAACAGTCAGGCACAGCAAAGTAATACAAGAATCATCACCTCATCGCCAGCAACTGGATAACACTCAGCTCTGGGGGTATAACTGAATTTTATTCACACATACATGGCTTTTAGAAGAAATCTAATGGTGAAGCGCTATGATAGTTGAAAGTGGAAACTATCTTTATATGGACACTGTGAAGTGAAATATACATAATATAAAATACCTTAAATCGGTTCCCTACTTTGGGATCCTAGTATTAGTATGATGTCCCTTTAAAATATAAGAAACATATCATAGTGCAGACTGTATAAAATTTATAATTTAAAATATTAAGTCAAATCACCACTCACAATATATAGAGCTAACAATTTAAGCTCAATTTGTTACGCTTTTGGGGTCCATTGAGGCGACCCTTTCCCTTCTTTACAGTTGATATCTTGAGCTGTGAGCAGTGATTCCCAATGACCCAGTATAGGATACCCAAGTACTGGCCAGAAGTATATGGTATAGGGTTCAATGGCCACAAGATTGTAAATCAAATTGTACTGAGCCAAAGTACAGCCATAGTTCTAAGTAAGTATCCAAGTGCCCCATTATGGCTGCATATAAAAGGACAGGTAGATGCAAGTACAACATCTATCATATAGCTGAGCAGGACGGTCCCTATGCATATAGAATTAGGATCCTAAGAACCATAAAGAGGCAGTGCCATCAAAGACATCATATAGGGTCAAGGGACCTAAGGTGCAATTTATAATAGAGTTTTATTTATTATTGCTTTGGTTAATATCTATGTATCCACTTAGCTTCTCTAGATCCTCGGAATTTGTTTTCCGCTGTATTATTGATCTGGAACGTTGTATAATTATGTACAGTCTGTTTTTTACCCACTGATTTATTAACATTTATCTACTCTATTATACAGTTGCAAGAAAAAGTATGTGAACCCTTTGGAATGATATGGATTTCTGCACAAATTGGTCATAAAATTTGATCTGATCATTATCTAAGTCACAACAATAGACAATCACAGTCTGCTTAAGCTAATAACACACAAAGAATGAAATGTTGCCATGTTTTTATTGAACACACCATGTAAACATTCACATTGAGCTTGCCGGGGGGTGCTAGAGCGCAGGCTAGTGAAGTGCTAGGGAGTTATAGACCCAGTCTACCAGGGTGCCTCATATCTCCTTTGGGGGTGCATGTCCCCACCGAAACGCAGGACCGCATTGTGAATGGTGCGTATGTAGATTTTTTTTATCCTTGGTTCCCCCAGACAGGGAATCGGTTGATAGGACCCGCAGGGGGGAAATGTTGCCATGTTTTTATTGAACACACCATGTAAACATTCACATTGAGCTTGCCGGGGGGACGCAGGTGCAGGGTGCTAGAGCGCAGGATAGTGCAGTGCTAGGGAGTTATAGACCCAGTCTACCAGGGTGCCTCATATCTCCTTTGGGGGTGCATGTCCCCGCCGAAACGCAGTACCGCATTGTGAATGGTGAGTATGTAGATTTTTTTGTCCTTGGTCCCCCCAGACAGGGAATCGGTTGATAGGCCCCGCAGGGGGGACTCTCAGGAGGGTGATAAGGCTAAGAAGATTCCTCGCACATTTGGCAATAGGTTGCAGGGGTTTAATGTTTATGCTAGTGTGTTGGTTCGTCATTTTCCTGAGAAGGCTAGCTCCCTAATTGGGTACCTAGACTTAATCTGGGGAGCCTACAAGATTTACGGTGGACAATGTTGGTTTTGGTATGACCAACAATTTCGTCAAAAAATGGCGGCGTGCCCTGGGATGGATTTTAGCATGCAGGATGGTAGCCTGTGGCTTCTTCTTATGACTCCGTGTCGACTGGCGCCCTTTCCTGGATCGGCCGGCGTGCACTCTGCCGCACTGGCGGGACACAAGAGAGGAGTCTGCTGGCTGTTTAACAAGAGCCAGTGTAAATGGTTCAGTTCCTATCAGTTTCGTCACGAATGCTCCCATTGTGGAGGAACGTACCCCGCGTTGCGCTGCTTCAAAAAGGCCAGACAGACCCCTGGGAAGAGATCCGGTAAGGACACCGTACCTAGAAATGAGGACGCCGGTGAGCGTGGAAGGATGCAGCCTTAGCTCGACCGTTATCCCAATAAGCGCGATGCGGCAGTCCTTGAAAGGGGGTTTAGGATTGGGTTTTGGATACCTTTTGTTTTTTCAGACTCTTTGTTTTTTTTGGAAAATTTAAAATCCATTCAGGGTAAGGAGGACATGCTCCAGGACAAGCTTGACAGGGAGGTAAGTTTAGGTCGGATGGCCGGACCCTTTGACTTCCAGCCCTTCCAGAATCTGCGCATGTCGCCATTGGGGCTGGTACCCAAGAAAGAGGCTGGCTCCTTCTGATTGATTTATCACCTTTCCTACCCGGTGAATGATGACATTGGGAAGGAGGCATGCCGGGTACGATATGTGTCCTTCGATAGGGCTCTGGAATTGGTTCGGGAAGTGGGCTCTGGTGCTCTTCTGGCAAAGTTGGACATTGAGTCGGCATTTCGCCTGTTGCCAGTGCACCCTGAGTGTTTCCACCTCCTGGGCTGCCATTTTCGGAGTTGCTTCTACTACGATATGTGCTTGCAAAAAAAATGTTTTCTTAATTTCTGGAATGGGTCACAGTGCAGCAGGCGGAGTGGAGCTCTGTCACGCACTACTTGGATGACTTCCTGTTTGTGGGGTTGGCCGGGTCGATGGCGTGTCAGGAGTTGCTGGACGCCTTTCGGGCGGTAGCTAAGGACTTTGGCGTCCCGGTCGCTGAACAGAAGACTGTTGGCCCAGTAGCCGTCCTGTCGTTTCTCAGCATCAAAATCAACACAGTACATATGATATTTCGGTTGCCTGAGGATAAGCTGGCGGTTCTGCTGGAGTTATTGGAGAGGGTAAAAGGAGCTAAGAAGGTGCAATTGAGGCAGATGCAGGTCCTCTTGGGTCACCTGACTTTTGCGTGTCGGGTTCTTCCTATGGGTTGAGCTTTCTGTCGTCGATTGTTTCTATCCACAGTAGGCATTCGGGAACATCATCATTTCATCTGAGTGAACAGACGTATGCGGGCAGATGTACAGGTATGGAGTTCCTTTCTGGCCACCTACAATGGCCATTCCTGCTGGCTTCGAGAGGCGGTGCCTAATGCTTCGTTGGACCTGTTCACGGACACGTCCAGCTCCGTGTGTTTTGGGGCGTTCTTCCGGGGCCATTGGCGTGCGGATGCATGGCCAGCGGGCTGGAGAGGGATGGATATTATGTGCAACCTCATCTTTTTTGAGCTTTTTCCAGTTGTGGTGGCGTTGGAGCTATAGGGTGAAGAGTTGCATGGCCACGTTGTCGTCTTTCACACAGACAACATGAGCGTGGTCCATGTGATCACGCTGGCATCCTCCGCCTCTCGTCCAGTTTTTGGCGTTGCTTTGGCGATTAGTGCTGTTGAGTCTGCAGTTCAATGCCTGGGTGAAGGCGTGTAATGTTCCGGGGGTGTAGTAAAAAAAAAAAGGAAGAAATTGATGGAGACCAGTGTTTAAATGTTGACCTTTGATTAGCTATTAAATGTGTTTTATTTTATTGTGTCTATTGAACATGTCTATGCTATGATTTTGTGCATTCTATTCTCTTATAAGTGAATGACAATTTCTCAGTACTTTGATTACAAAGGTGACATATCCAACGTTAATTATTAGTCGGGTGGGTAAGTGGTTTTACCTTTTTGGTAGAGCCTTTATGATTGCTGTGATTTATCATTTTTTGTGGTGGGATAAAAAAATAAATAAATAAAAACTTAGGAGAAGGGATTGTATTGTATACTCATTACAAGGTATTGGGATTTACATCTATTCACAATTAAGAGGGATAAGTGAAAATAGGCATTTAGGGTTAACTATACATGTTTAAATAGAAGGGTGGTAAATAGGAATTTATTTTGTTTTGGTGGGTGTTTAGGTTAAATTCATTAAATACAGCGGTGATAATGAGTGTTTAGGTTAGATTGGTTAACTACAACAGTGATATTGTGTTTATCTGTGAATTAGAAGTGCGCTGGATGTGAAGAGAGAATTCTCAGGAGGTGTGTAAGTACTTACTTAACGCCATAGTGTAAAATATAGTTAAGACACCACAATCAAATAGTACTTGTGATAACTGGCACAAAGGCATCTGTCATTTATGTTTGTGTTTGTCATTGCCAGTGTTTTCATTCAAGAACTTTCCATCAAGGAGACGTTATTGCAATGGAGCCAGAAGCAGCAGCTCTGGACACTATACTCAACTGTTGATGTGAGAAGAAATACTACAGCTGAGAGTGATGAGAGTAGGAAACAATGCATCAAGAGCAGAAAACTGTGTTATGTCAAGGTGGTAATGGGTATCTATGTGACCACAAAACACACAAATGTCCCTGCACACATGAACTGTTGCTGTGAGAAGAACTACTGCAGCTGGGAGTGATGAGTAGGTGAAAGACTACATGTAGAGCATGTGTTATGTCTTATGTCAAGGTTGATGGGACCACAAAACACACAAAAGTCCCTGTGCACATGAACTGTTGTTTTCCAAAATCCTACTTCCGTGTTTGCTCAAATTATTTTGTTCATCTCTGTCTCCGTGCTTCAAGTTCCAGGACTAATATTTGCAAAATGTCAAGCACACAGACCAGCCATAGGCTACAGAAATCGAGGTCCAGTGACTGTCCGGCTGTGTCATAATTCACAGGTGTTATAGGTTTGTCGTGTCTAATACTATATTAAGCTCCAAACCACAGCCTCACATGAACACAATATCATTGGTTGATCTAATAAAACACAGGTTGAGTTGTTCATTATTACAATGGTGTGTATGTGCCTATTTTACGCCAAGGTTTCCCAACTGGTGATGCATGTGGTCAACGGTGAACATTTGAATAAGCAATAAAGTGTCATAACTTTACGATAAATGGGTATCGTTCTTCAAAAGGTGGGTTTTGTTGTAGGGCAGATAGTGTTAAAATGGGTAAGATTTAAGATGTACTGGTTTTATAAATGTTTGTTTTATAACAAAAGTCAAAGGGTGGTTTGGAATGGTATATTATAATGATGTATGTCATAAAATAAAGCATAATGAGGTTAATCCTATAGACTTTAAGCTCGGTTGAGCAGGGTCCTCTTCAACCTATCGTTCCTGTAAGTTTTCTTGTAATTGTCCTATTTAAAGTTAAATCCCCCACCCGCCCCCCCACAATATTGTAAAGCGCTACGAAATCTGTTGGCGCTATATAAATGGCAATAATAATAATAATGCTTTAGAAGAACCACTAGCGGCAGTGTGTAGGAATGCTTAAGCCTTCTGCTTCTGGCATTGACATCACAGGCCAGCCTACTTAGGAATACACAGAATAAAAACTAGATGTAGGAAGGAATCAGACTCTTTGCCTTACCTGATTGAACCTAAGATGTAGTACCAGCTCTGACTTAACCCCAGCCAAAGGGCTGGGGCCTTGTAAGTAATATAAGTCCATTGTAACATTTAGCAACTGTTATAGCCTTTTGTAAGGAATATGTTGTAGTTATTGTTTTGTATAATTATTGTAGTACATTTACATTCTGATAGCATTGTTTACTTATTATAATTATATTAAATTTACATATAATATTAAGTTTTGTGTATTTATCCACCTATTTGACCATAACACCACAAACTTTAACAATGTTACTTATTGCTTAATTATAATAAATTCAAATATTAATATTCATATTTAAGTCACAGCAGTAACGGTCAGTATCACAGAATTCAAGAGTAATAAAGGACAACAAAACAAGACAAGAGGACAGGGTATTGTGAATGCATTTGGAAGCTACTTGTGGGGTTGTGTGTGTAAATTTAAACCTTTGTGCTGTAGTATGTGTGTCTATGGGCTTGAGAGAGAGTGTAAGAGATAAAGTGTGTATGTTTGCTGCTTAAGATGGGTTGTTTTCATCCTTACAGCAAGTATTATGAAATCCTCAAGGAGTCACACTTGCCTTCCATTAGCCACTTTGTTAAGCAAGTCAGGCTCCAAGTCAAAGCAAACTATAAAAAACGAAACATCACTCCCACCTTAGCCGAATATCCGGGGCTGTCAATGATATCTAGTCCCCTCTAATTCTTTGGTAATCTGGCAGCAAACAGAAGTAAAACGATACAGCACACCTTGTATTAATAATGAATTGATCCTTTTACTGTGACTTCACAGACATCCAACATTTTGACCCAAAATACGGATCTTTAAGATATCATAATGTAAGGCTCCTCAAACCAAGAAAATATCTCAGCTTCTTCCAAGTCTACATAAAAATCCTTTATAACATGTCCCCGTCAGTGCCTTAGAGAATGTTTGGAACTTTTTCCATAAGACCTGGCCTGCTCCACAGACGGATTGTGCTACTGCTTTGCCTCCGGTCTCCTTTGGAGCTACTTTGGTATTTTCCAAGTTTTTGGACACAGGCCCTGATGGCAGACATGGAACACAATTCAGTTATTGCTCCAGTCCCTCCTTTGGAGATTGGCACGGATTTTTATTTCAAACCTGCTTGTGGTCCCAAAAAAGATATCCACCTTTCAAGCTGACTCAGAGCTCAAGATTCTTAGCAGTTGGTCCTTTTATCTCAGCTAGGTTTCCCTTTAGCCACAGTCAAACTGCATGATGCCCATCTTCACATCCTGAAGCACTTTGTATTTCTCCACTTTGCTTTTTTGGACGATTACTGTCAGGTTGTGATGCTGCATGCCAGTATATCCATACTTCGATGATCTTCTTCAGACAGACCTTTAGGAACAGGTGTTCCTTCACGCAGACCTTCTCCAGAAAATTTTAGGTGCTCTAACATTAAGTTTGTGTTTGAGGACCAAATGGGGATTTGACAGCGTTATAGTGGTCTTATTCCCATCACCGCAGAGAGAGTGTTTATATTGGATCTGGCAACTACAACTAGTACACAGAGGTGGTCATCTTACACAAGTACTGCTTGCTGGGATTTCATGGAAACAGAGACTGAACCCTGGGGTGGCCTTATGCATCCCATGAACCACTATACCTGCTCAGGGATAGAGTTTGGTTCAGACCCTGGTCAGTAAAAGGGATACACCCAGGCAGCAAATCTTCTATTTGTGTTTTTTGTTCAGGAATCAGAGACTGAACACTTGTCAGCCTCTGAATATGATTCATTGTAAAAGGTGTCTCGAAAGGCCCAAGTTTGACATTATGTGCTAAAGACCATGTGAAACAAATAAAAGGCAAGCAAGCATGACTGTTGGGAAAAAAAAAGACAACTAAAATCCAGCAAATCACAAGTAAGAGATGAAACAGACACATACTGCTCTATTAAGCATACATATTTACTTAATCTATACAGAAATGAGTAGATAAAATGTATAATTCACATTCGTGAAAAATCTCTACAAAATTTTTTTAAAAGCAAAACAGTGAAATCCAAATACCTATTATTTTCCTTTTAAAAAACCATGAAAAGCAAACATGGGTTGTAAAAATAAAGCAGCGTATAGCAGAAAACTAGATTTTTGCATTCTTATAATTTATTTTTTCACAGTTATTTTCCTATACAGTCTGAGGAGGTAGATTTTTATTTAAAACACCTGAGCTGTATTAACCAGATTTAACAGAAGTGTATTAAGACAGAGAAGGGAAAGCATTGTATAATCATAGATGTGTTCCTGTATTGCCGGAAATGGTATGAGCAAAACATAAGTATATAAAAATACATTTTCTTTCAATGGCAAGAGTACCCTCTCCCCCCTTTAAGTAGTTTTTTAAACAGATAAAATAGTTCATAATCACACAAAATTGTTTAAAATATATTTTTAAAAAAAGTAATGATATTTGAACAATTAGATTAGTAAATGTATTTGCAGGGAAAAGGGCAATTCTGTAACACAGATCCTCGTATCAATCTGGTAATCTCCAAATACAGGACATTATCCTTTATAAGTTTATTCAGTGAATGGGTAATTTTGGAGGGTTGATCTCCAAGGTGCAATTTAGATAAGTGCTTCAAAAGCTGAAAAATAGAGTGTTACTGGCTTACATTTTGTATTTCACTTCATTGTTTAGCATATCAACTTATATTTTATTTTTAAGCATTTCTTATTCAGGAGTCCTTTTTGGACTTCAGTGTGCCAATTCGCAAAGAAGGGTTTTTAAATGCTATCCTTGACTACCCAGAAAATAAATGAAAAGACCAAAAATCCCTAAAATAGAATTTCAGTGTATGAAACAATGCAAAACACCATGATATAATAGTGGATTCTTTTCTGCATAATGTAGTGGTTTAGGTTGCAACTGGAATGTTGTTAAGATATTAGACAATCTTTGATATTCTACAATCTAACTAGCACAGTTTTGTGCCATTTTAGAATATCGAACAGAATATTTGCACAATTAATTTTACAGATTGTTCCTTATTAAAATTGAAAACAAAAAAGTTGATAAAATTTATGATTTTGTATCCAATCATGGCAATCCGTAAATGCACTTTCAAGGTTTTGATAAATTCTACAGTCTGAACTAAACCAAGTTGATGCTTGTCGAGAAATGTACTAAGGTGGTGTAGGTTGATCAACTTGTTATCTTCAAGTCACAGCTTTCGCTCTACAGTGAAAACCTTGCCCCTATGCTCAATGATCCATAGTTTTGCTGTATTCTGAGAAAAAAATCTGCCAGTATTACAGTTCCAAGAAGGCATTTGACACCCATCCATATCACATATATGGACTAGCACAGGATAGGAATTATACACCTTTGTACTGACTGGAATAAAATGGACATTGGACAGGTTTTGTTGAAAGCTCTTTGGCTCATCCCAGTAATAAAGTTTTGCTCTTTACGGCTTAATGTATTATATTACAGTACCATTACATAAGCAATCCAGTGTATTAATTATACTGGCCATGTTAGAAAGGGACATTATGCTGAAGGGGCAGACTTTGATTTAATCCAATTTGCAATATTTTTTTTTTATAATTTACTGGCAGCAAAATATCTAAGACACTCTGTTACACATTGCAAAACAGAAGCCTGTTTTAATCTAAACCAATGTAATCTATAGATTTGCTAGCTGAATATTAACATATATGGATATAATAAAAATAAATGACATAATCCACATTAGGTTCTAGTGATGCCCATTTTATCCCAGAATGCATTTCATTCAGCTACCCAATGTATTATTTATATATGCTTAACTATACATTAATTTATAGGCAAAATCATTTACATATTAAAAACAGTTCTTGGTGAACACAGTCCAATTAAGTCAATGGTAAAACATATGGTTTCCTCATTTTCTGAAAATAGATTCAAATGTAAAATACATTTGTAATAACAGAAATAAACCCATATTACAATGTGTTTTTAAACAACCCAGATATGGTCCTCATAACTTTCTTTGGTCGCAAAATTTCAATTCAAGTATTGCTTATTTGTGAATTCAATGTTTATGTTTCCTTTAAAGGGCCACTATAGTGCCAGGAAAACATACCTGTTTTCCTGGCACTATAGTGCCCTGAGGGTGCCCCGACGGGCTGTAGGGTGAGGAAGGGGTTAAACTTACCTGTTTCTCCAGCGCCGGGCGGGGGACTCTCCTCCTCGGCTGAATGCGCGGCAAGAGCCACGCGCGCAGCCAGTCTCATAGGAAAGCATTCTCAATGAGTCGGCCACTAGAGGCTGCATTAACCCTATTATAAACATAGCAGTTTCTCTGAAACTGCCATGTTTATAGAAAAAAGGGTTAAACCTAGCTTGACCAGGCACCCAGACCACTTAATTAAGCTGAAGTGGTCTGGGTGCCTATAGTGGTCCTTTAAATTTAAGGTTGCACTAAAAGGGCACCCTAAATAGGGGTTGCCGTATAAGAGCACCTGTGTATATGACTGTTCTACAGGAACAAACAAGTTTATGGTGTGCTTTTTGCATCCAACTGGAAACTGTGTTCAAATGGGTCACTGTAATCAGACAATATAAAGGAGAAAAAAATGAAG
The DNA here is from genome assembly GCA_933207985.1 of Pelobates cultripes. NCBI lineage: Eukaryota > Metazoa > Chordata > Amphibia > Anura > Pelobatidae > Pelobates > Pelobates cultripes. The sequence continues at coordinate 218,104,812 of OW240912.1, read as the reverse complement.
TTTTATATTATTAGGCACAGTACATACTGTAATAAAATACATTTTAGATCCTGATTGACTGAATGCTTTATTACCACGCTGAAACGCTCTCTTTCTAAACACAAGTCATATATCTCATTACTTAAAGGGACACTTTATTCATCAGAACAACTACAGCTTATTGTATTTGTTCTGGTGAGCATAATCATTCCCTGCAGTCTTTTTGCAGTAAACACTGTTTTAAATGCAGTGTTTACATTACAGCCTAGGGATACCTCCACTGCCCCTACAGGTGCTTTACGGTCACCCTCTGCATGGAGACACTGAACTTTCCTCATAGAGGTGCATTTCTATGAGGAGATGAAGGCTGGCTCTGCCCCTGACCTGCCTTCTTGACAATCTCAGCCAATCCAATGCTTACCTATCGGAACATTGTGACTGGCTCAGAACACCACTTGTGATGATATCAGCCAAGGAGACAGAACAGGGGCAGCAGCAAACTGGAATAAAGGTAAGATTTTACTATATTTATGGGGGAAGGGCAGATGGTGTTTATAACCAATATAGGATCAGGAATACTGACCCTATATTGTTCCTTTAACCCCTTAAGGACCAAACTTCTGGAATAAAAGGGAATCATGACATGTCATGTGTCCTTAAGGGGTTAAAGGAGTTATCCAACCAAAAAAACAATGTTTTAAGAAAACACTTGTTTTGGTCAAAGTAAGCCCTCCTGGTCTCCCTCATACGTAAAATAAAATACAGCTCTAAAAGTAGTTTTTGTCGCAGATCAGGTACGCACTACACATGATAATTTGGGAAAAGTGGAAAACAATGAAAATACTATGAATAGTGATGTCCCGAACTATTTTTAAGATAATGATCCTTTTATCAACTTTTGAAAGGTAATAAATTATTTGTTAAAGTATATGTAAAAAAACCAAAAACCTCATCCCTACCTTGTAGACGGGATCCTTCATGTATATGCAAATCATGAGAAATTCATCCCTACCTTTAGTATGTGACAGGATCCTTCAGCCATATACACACACACCTTGGCTCAGACAGTGTTTGAATGTGACTGTTAGTCAATGTTATGATGTTACTGCCCAGTACATTGAGTGCAGCAGGGACACCAGAGACTATATAGAGGTTTTAAAACACGGTCTGACCCAAGGTGTATGTATATTGGCGGAGGATCCTGTCACATACTTAAGGTAGGGATACATTTCTCATGATTTGCATATACTTCAAGGAACAAATCTTGATGAAAGGATCATTATATTAAAATATAGTGCTGAGGTGACAGTTCTCCTTTAAGGTTTAGAATCAAAGAAAAAGGAAAAAAACAAACAAAAGCGCTTGAAGTATGAATCACTTTGCACTTACAGAAAGGGGTAATGGCAGTGGTTATTATAGTTCTATAAAAAAAAATTACAATTAAAACAGAAAAATTGTAAAAGTAAAAGGTAAAAAAATAAATAAATTGTTAATTCACTTTTTCTTATACGGTGGCAGAAAATTATTTACCACATTCTGATTTTGCCCAAAGAAAATGCTACATTAGAGAGATTGAACTAAATTAAAACTTAATAATTACAGATTTGTCATGCTTTTTAAGTGGGAAGACAAAGAGAAAATTAACTGTTGTGCATTCTTTTTTGCAGGAAAAGGTGCACTTTGGGATTTTTCAACGCATTGTAGCCCTTTTTAAGTACATATAAAGGTTTTAATAAAACCTTTCGCCCTGTATAACACTATTGCAAAAAGTATTGTTTTACTAGTATAACAAGGTATACAAAAAAAGTAGACCAACCATATGTGTTGGACGAGGATATGATGTGCATAGCTTCCCTATAGCAGTTAAATAAAAAGTCCACAAGCAGTAAATGATGCCCTTTTCAATACAGCACTAGCACACAAGGATAAAGAAAGGCTCAAGTGGGCTTTTGTATGGTATCACTAAAACATAGGAACGCCAGATATTTCAACAGTTACTGAAAATACTAAAAAAGCAATTAGACAGAAAGAGGTCTTTCTCTGGGAAGCCAGAACAAAAATGCTGTGGTTTACTTTTAGCAAATGAAATTGCACCATATGGCCTCAAAAGGGGAACGGTCAATTATCTGGAAATTACATCACTGAAAAAACAGTTAAACAAACACTTGGCACCGTACCATTTTGACTGTTTGAAATAGTTATGGTGGTTGGAGTCTGTGGGGGCCAAGTCCAGCATCACTGCTAAACACTTTACTCATCGTTTAGCAAAGATGCTTGGTACCTGGATAGTCCGAAGCTCAGCCTCCAATTACTACATCAGGAATTGAAGCAGTGATTGGCTGTGTCACCCTATCATTACCCACTAACTGTGGAATGGCATGAAACCGAGCATAGCCCCACATTTGCCATTTCAACATTGGAGGCCAAGCTGCAGGAAGTAATCTGTGAAATTGGGAGTAAACCTTTTAATGGTAATGCGGGCACCAGCGTCTAAGGACGTCAGGCACCATAACCACTTTAATCAATTGATGTCTACAGTGACCCTTTAAAGAAAGCAGCACATGAACATAATAAATTAACACAAGTTATAGATTACTTCCAGTGTATACTGAAGATTTGTGATTTAAGACTTGTGACATCACAATCCATGCACAGCAAAGATACTTATTGTTTTGGAGTAGAGCTCATAACGATGACTGACAGGGTGCAAAGTTGAAGGGAGACAGTGTAGATTTCTACCTTTTATTTGATTTCTTCAGACCTCATAAGTATGTGTTCGTTAAATTACAGAAATATGTATAACATAGTATTAAAATACTAGAAATGGATCGTTCCCTTTTATTACATAAAATTGGAATAAACTATTAAACATTACAATGTAATACTGGTGACTGTCAACAAAAGAGGCCTAACTTTTGGAATACAGATTCTTGAAGGACTGATTCCTGTGATGTTCAGCAAAGGGAATGTAATCCACAATAGCCTATGAACCAGAGGTCTTAAACTACTTGCCTATGGACATTTGCAGACCCTTTCTGCAGAGTAGCATCTCAATAGTCAGACAGTTGTTGAGACATTTAAACAGCTGCCAGTAGGCTGGTGTGCTACTGGACAGCTTGGCAAATGTGGCTGCTTTCCAGATAATGTAGCATGGCTTAAAGGATCCAGTACACAAAGCTGTGTGTGCAGTGCGAGTAAACATAATGGCATATCATATTCCTACTCCCCATTTACACACCATGTGCCATATTCTCAGTGGACAAGTCCGGTCACAAGCACCCGCAACACTCATCACTCTGTTGGTCATGCTAGAATTTGGGTATTTTCCATGAGTGCCTGTATCAGTGAGTTTGTGGGATTTTGTACATTTTTTGTGAGTGCTTATGTGTGTATCTGTCAGTGTGGTTCTATGTGTGTGTGACGGAGTACAAACTGTGTCTAAGTGGGCGTGGGGGGGGAATAAACTGCTATTATGTGAGATGATGTGTTGGCCAGTGAAATGGAGTTTGAGACCCCAGTTTTAAATTAAAGGAGATTAACTAGTCTACAATAATGTGGATCTGCCTTTACAAATGAAATCCTTCATGTTACTGAGGTGGTGTTTTTTTTTTGGTTGTTTCTGAGGTCTTACTTCTGAACATTATGAGATTTTATGCTTTTATATGATGGTTACCTACAACGAATTGAATCTATACATCTCTATGGGGAACGTTCAGTGTCTCTATGAAAAGTGTGGAGACACTAAATGTAGGTGCTTCACACTATTCAACACTGACACAGGAAGCACCTCTAGTGGCAGTCTGAATGACTGCCAATAGAGGTATTACCAGACAACTGGGTTCTTTGAAAAGGCTGCAGGGACAGGCTATAGACACCAGAACTGCTACATTACACTGTAGTTGTTCTAGTGATTATAGTGTCCTTTTAAGATCATTAATGACAGTTAACTGGAGACTAATTGGACATTGACATCTGATTTAATATCTAAGGCTACAGTCACTGCTGGGTTTACCCAAAGAGCCAGACTAAATGACCCCAAGCTTAGTGTAGCCTCTCCTGCAGCAAAAGAAAAAAAATACTAGCTGCAAAGTAACACGTGTATATAAAGGTACGCCAGAAGATTACCTTTAATATGTGCCATACTATTTTATAACCTTCTGAATAATGTTAATTGTAAACTACCGCATAGCAGTATTTTAAAGTTGGAAGAAGAAGAAAAATAAAATAAAATATATATATATTTTTTTCTCTCAATATGACATGTAATATAGCCACTGTGTATTATTTTGTAAATCGAACCACCTGGCTTGTCCTTGCATTGTGGACCACTTATATGACTGAAAACTGTGCACAATAAACAGCGGAAATCAACTCCAATTGAGTCTTTGCGATGCCTGGGGCTGCCTGGTATATAAAGTTTGGATTTTTGAATCCAGTCTCTTGGTTTCCAGCAAGGTATTTAGTCAGATCTAAGCCAGGAAATGCACCAAAAATAGATATTTATTTCTATGTAAGTAGTGCAAAATAATAAATACAGAAGCTATAATACATGCATTCTTTATTTCTTTTAAATAATTAAAAATGATGACAGTTTTCCTTTAAATGTGGTCTGTGTTAAGCTAGGTCATACATTAAGAGACAATCTTAGGTCACAAAAAATGGTCTGTAAGGATCCTATATCAAAATGGAATGTACAACTCATTTATAGGCAGCACAGCTGCAAACAGCTCTCATCTGATCTCATCCATGCTTGCATGAGGTGCAGATTGCAATGGCAGCATTACATAATAATTTTCAATAAAAGCAATAACAGTGCAGTTAATTGGTACCCTGTACTTATTTTCTTAACAATTCTGAAACAATTTTATCTATGAAAAAACTAAGCCGAAAAAAATCATAAAATCGACAGCCAGCTAAACTGATTATTGGAGGAACATGTAATAACATGTGAAAGCCTGAATTGGAAAATGTCCTGTTCTAGGTATGTAAAATGAAGGTACATTTTCAGTGGTCTCACACAAATCCTCTGCACAGCACAAATGGCAATATGAAAGCATTAAAGATTTTTTTTATTGGGTATTCTAATTTATGTTTTGTTTCCCTTTTCAAAAACAGGGTAAATATGATGCCCTCAATGGAATTCAATCAGTTGCCTTAGGTGGTCTATTGCAATCCAGCTCAGGTGGGCAGGATGTTTGTGGTCCCTGAAAATGTCTTCATACAAATAGATTGGCAATGCTTGTAAACCCTTACTATGAAGGTCATCAAAACGCTATACTAACAGGGACAAAAACGAAATGTGTTAAAATAAACAAAAAGAATATGCTGTGAAATATGTTGCACTCAGCAGCATTTGTCAACCTTTGGTATATAAACCAGTTGTGATACATTTGATGAGCTAAACGTAGGTTTCAAAATTTTTACTTACAAGATATGAAATAAAAGCTGCTTTAGTCAGCTGGAAAATGTTTATTTATATATATATATATATATATATATATATATATATATATATATATATATATATATAAAATTACAAAAAAAATTTGGTGTGAGAATCATAGACAAGGATGACTAATTTAAGTGTCTAACAATCATGGATATTAGAATATTTTCAACCCAACTGGCCTAATTTTCCTCAGAACATGCCCTACATGTGATCAGAGCCATTTTGCAGTCTATACACAAAGATATTTTAAACAAAAGAGTATATGGCAGACTTGTACAAAAATAGCAGCTAACTACTGCACTATGGGCAGTGTTGGAAAGACTTTCCACGGAGAGTAATCCATCTTATTATTGGTCTTTTTAACCCAGAGCAGGGTGGAAGTGGCTCTGATATATGTAAGTGCCATTCAGAAAGGAAGGAAAGGTGATGTAGATTTATATATATTGTAAAGACGTTTTCTGCACTATATGTCACTTTATGGTTTAGAACCCTGTAGTAATGAAGTATATGATGTGTAAAACAAGAAAATTTAGGTCACAGCGCACCATAAATTGGCTTTTTGTTTGTGCAAAAAAAAAATTTGTTTCTACCAGTTCGACCAAATCAAATTTCTTTTAATCAAAAACAGAACAAAATCAATTTGCCTGTGATTTACCTGGACGGGTCGATTTGTTCAGGCTTGGATTGATAGAAATTTGATTTTGAAGTCTAGCTGCTCGCTATACTTGCCAGTAAGTTTCCTGCACAGGTTTAGAATTTTAGTAATATTTTCAAAATCCATTTAGATTTTTTGGAATAAGCTTAAATAAAGCATTAATTAGACTTATCTGGGCTTCCGTTGCGGTACATGGTATTGCACATTCCAAAAATTACTCTAAAAGAGGTATGTCATGAGAACAAGTAGCATGGTTTGTTATATGGCTTACAACTTACTAAACAAAGAAGTAATATATGTGGGAAAACATGTATACCAACAGAAACCGCTATATGTAATGAATATAAAAAAAAACTCCCATAAATTAGGGCCTCAGTATTTTTCCAGATGAAAGTCATTATACTAAAGGTAGAGTGGTTCATTAATGTCTCCAGAAAACTAAGACGGCATTATTTTGGTATTATGGTCCATCTATATACCATAACTACTACACCCTGATGAATGAAGTGAAAAATATGAATTAAACAGATTGCAAAGGTAGATGATCCATTACTGCACTAGCAATTCCAGCAAGTTTGGTCTGACCAGCGCCTGTTACCATAGCATGTAGTGGTTATAGTGCTTTGACTAATACACTTGACTATTAAGTATATTATGTGAGTTTTCTTTTTTAGTGCTGTGGTTTGTTTGGGATTCTTTAACCTTAGAACAGCACCAGCACATGCATGTCCTAGTCTGCCTGAGATTTGGGGAAGCAGTGGCCATTAATACAGTCCCTTTCTAACTAATGATACGAAAAGAAGCTGGGAAGAAAGAATTATGCCGTTTCTATCTCCTCTGCTGACATATTTCGGTGTGGGGGGGACACACTTAAAAATGGGCTCATACGTGAACTAAATTTACCAGTACTTTACCATAGTTCTGATTTTTAATAAATCGCTATTGTTCTAACCTAATTTTGCAGAACAGAAAGATTTCCAGAAGAAAGAAAGAAAGGAATTTTAAAATATTTAATAAAAGGCCTGACTAGGTTATAACCAACTGAAACTGAAGGTTTTAGAGCCTAGTGAGTAATCTTAAACTAAAATTACAAAATGTGTCCACTACAACCTATAAAATAACTTGTAATCTCTGGACAAAACTCTAAAATGTATTCAATACAGTAATAAAGTGCCTGATGTTTCAGCGGTCAACCATAGCATTATCAAGTCTACAGTTAAAAAAACACTGTCACACAGAACTTACCTTTCTCTTATCGCTTCCTCTCTCTGAATCGGTTCTTCTTTTCTTTAAAACATAAGAAAGTAGAGACGAATTTGACTTATGTATTTTTCATATGCTTGACTTTCTTTGATTAAAGGAGGAGCTTAAGCCTGCTCCATTTCCCATGTCAGAGAAAGTACTCACCCTTCTCCTTGACACAGAAAATGGAACCCACTTAAACTCCACATGTCAAAGAAAGTCAAGCATAGGAAAAATGCACAAGACAAAGTAGTCCCTACCTTATCTGTTTTAAAGAAAACTAGATCAGAAATAAAAGAAATCAGAACAGATTCTGAGAGAGGAAGTGGAGCGGAAACAATAGGAGAAAGGTAAGATCATCATGACAGTGCCACTTTAAGACCTAAAATACTGGCTACTTTTCTTGTTATGTATTTCATAAACCAGTTTAATGGTTTTACACAAGTCCAGACAATGCCAGCTATACACACACCTAGTTAATTCAAATTGTTGTCCGGATTGCATGATAAGTTTTATGGATCTACTGTCTATAGAACTCTGCATATTAGCCTCTGCATATCTTCACTATTTTCTTTAAAAAAAAACAAAAAAAAAACGATCATATTTGAACTATGCATACAAGTGGCGTAAAAAACGAAATATATACTATTTCAGTTCCTTTATGGTCAAAATAAAGATTCAACTTTATATTTTAGTAAAATTTCATAACATGTGATGTAAACAACAACCCCCCATTTATTTAGTTTTTTTTTTTTTTTTAAATCAAGACATGCTGCTCCTAACGAGGGTGTCTTTAACATGCACCCCCCGTACCAGAGCATGGACACCTAAAATAAGGACTATTGTCAAACTGTCTACTAGACCGTACAAAGATGCTAGGAAGCTTTGTGTACCACATGTAATCCAGAAGTCCTAAGAAAATACAGATATGGTAGAAAAAAGTAAGAAATTTGTCACCACAAAGCAAATTACCACCAACAAAGTTATACACTATATATATATATATATATATATATATATATATATATACTTGTGTATCTGGACCTTGTTTTAGTCCACCGAATCTATGTCACAAGAGCCAATTATGCAAGTCTTTTCCTCTTGTACTATTTCATCTGATGACTGAGATACAATTATGGGCTGAATTCCAGATTCGTCTCTGTCTGTGATCTGACACAGCTCTTTAGAAGATTCCACTGTACTTGTCCCTATCGAGTCTCCTTCTCCTGGATCCTGGTCGTCTCGAATAGAAACTTGATCACGGAGAATTTCAACCTTTTTGTTTAACTCATTCCGCTCTGTTTGAAGGGCCCTGCAAAGCTTCTCTAGACGCTCCAATTTAAACTGCATAGCTTTGTATTCTTTGTCTCGTACAGTTTTCTGTGGTAAAGAAAAATAAATGTTTAGGAATGTCATATAGACTTAAACAATGCAGCAGTCCAAAAATGGCACTATTCTGACCTTTAAACAAGAAAAACTTATGTTAAGACTGAAGACAATAGACAACATCCTGTCACCTACGATACGAAGAACATGTAGTAGGATTATTTTGTTTAGAAAACCAATTAAGTCCACTTAATTTTTCACTTCAAAAGACTGCTTTTAAAGAGTGGTGATGAAAGCATAGCGGTTTTGATTGATTTTTTTTTATACAAAGAAAGAGGTTCCTCTGGTGGCCGTCCTTCAGATATTTACTAGGTTTTAGGTGCTGCAACAGATTACAGTACATCCAGAGAAATTTCAAGACAAAGCACACAGTTATTTACATAAAGCCACCGGTAAAGATGGCCTTGTTGCAGCGGAGAAGGCTTAGACTGAGTGTCAGCATTTTTCGGATTACACTGTTTGCCTCATATGAGAACAACACAGCCGAGTATGTGCAGATACAATTTTAAAACCTATAATAAGCCTTCTTAAAAGACAAAACAGACAACAAGTGAATGTGAATCATTTTGCACAGAAGCGAGTCATGCATGGAAGTCTGTTCTAAAATATGAAAGGAAGTCTCCTTACACCTGATGAAAACCTTGGATCCATCTTGAAAGCAGCGTGCAAGATTGTTAGTAGGCCTCATAAAAATGAATGCATTTGTTTGCTAAATTAGTCTAAATGCATAATTGCAAACACATTTTTGCAGTTATACATTTTCCTCAATTTAACCAGGGCAGAATCTGGTATTATACACACAAATGATAGTAACAATATAAATTACCTAGCTTAGTATGCACGCTCAAGTTTGCCAGATTCTGCACAAAAACAAAACCAACCAACCAACCAGCGTTTCTCAAAGTGTGGGTCACCAGATGATTTTGGATGTATCGCACAAACACACTAATCCATGAGCCTGCCAACACTGCATTTGCAGCTCGATACTCACCTAGAGGCAGGACTAAAGCCAAAGCCAACACACTTTGAGAACCCCATCGGGTAGCCAATGCATTTAGGGACGCACCGAAATGAAAATTCTGGGCCGAAACCCAAAGTGAAAATTCAGGATGCCCTTAGCCGACTTTCCCCAAATAGTTTAAAAAAAAAAAAAAGCCACACTTTTTTTTTTTTTACTATAAATTTTATTAATTAGACTTTTTAATTAATTTAAGTGAATATGAAAACTTCCCTTCTCTTTTAGTGGTTCCCCCAGCTTAATGTTCCTCCTCCTCCTCCACCCCCCCCTGTGATCATCCTCCCCCACCCTCTTTTTTTTGTGTTCTTTCCCCCCTCCCCCGTCTCAAAGTGTTCTTTCACCCCATTCCCTCCAAGTGCAGTATTCTTGACTTTTCATGTTATCATTACTATCTTTCACTGTGATATATCATCTGAATTGTTAATGCAAGCATGTCTTTTAAACTATGCACTAAAAAAAAAAAAAAATTTGTTATTCGGCCTAAATAATTACTAAACATGGGCCCGATGGGAGTAGTGTGATCTGACCCCTGTAATATCGGCCGCACTGGGAGGAAGTCACAGCTTGTCCCTTCCTCCCTGCGTCATAAGAGAGTGCCGCGAGGGTAGGAAGGAGGTGGTGGTAGCACCAGCAGGGAGTAGAACAGCCTGGAGTGAGTGGCTGCAGACCCCTGCACTCACTCCTATCGATCTCAGCCAGCAGGACCCCAAGCATGAAACACTCCTAGACAAAAAAGGTATGCCAACAGGAGGGTGGCTGCAAATTTAAAAATGATCACATTTATGTGTGTATGTGTTTACGTATGTCACATTATGAGTGTATGTGTATCAAGGTGTGTGCACATCTGTGTGTGCATCTGTATGTATATGGGTCAGTGTGTTTATATTTTTTATATACACACACCCCTGCATTTAAACTCCAACATTATACACAAGCCTTCACTCAAACACCAATACAACACACAAATGTACATCCACATTTAAAGGTCAACATTACATTCAAACACACCCATGCAATTAAATGCAGACATTACATATAAACACACCCCAGTATTAAAATACAAAAATTATATACAAACACCATTGAATTCAAACGCAAACACCACACACAAATACACCACTACATTCCAATCACAACAGTACATACAAATACACAACTACATAAATAAATCAGTCAACACAGCTTTGTTTTGTTTTTATAGGGTGTATAGTTATATAGTTACCACAAACCTGTGTTGATTGAAATATGAAATCTCCAGGAGTGTGTGTGCGTATGTAATATATATATATATATATATATTTTTTATATTTTTTTTCGATCTCCAGGAGTGAGTGAGTGAGTGAGTGAGTGTGTGTGTGTCCATTACCCCAAACATGACCTTGCATGCATTTTTTCCCATTGGGGATTTATCTAAAACCATCTTACAAAATATGCAGTTCTTTTGTCTGATGCCTTTGCAAACTCTCCACTTCTGACCCCGCCCAGACTTTCTGTGGCTGTCCAATCACAAACCAATGCTGCTCAATGAGAAGGCTTTGCAAGGCGGTACACTGAGAAATTGCTGCCTCTTGAGGTAAGCTCCACTAAGCTAAACAAACCAGAAAGTAACAGGACAGTGTCTACTTGAAAGCTAGGAAGGTGTTACCAGGTTAATAAAAAAAAAAAAAAAAGTGGCATTTTCAATTGGAATCTGCACTTTTTGCCCAACAATTAAAATAGGGCACACTTCACACAAAAAAAAGCTTTTCAGAAAGCTAAAGTGCTATAGGGATCTGGAGTGTCACCACTCCACATACAGCGGATGTTCTATAAAAAAAACAGCTAGGGAAGTATTAAAATGTGGTGCTTTATTAGTGACTTCAGGGGCAGTTTTTAGTGTTTCTGTAACATTTTCCCCCTGGATTCTATTAATGGGTAGCTGGTGTATATTAGGGCTATCATTGCAATCTTGTATTTGTGAATGGGTAGGACATGTGGTGACAATTAATCCCAAACTTTGGAAAGTGGACTATACACAGACTTTTGACCACAATTTTCCAACTAATGCAAACAATGTGTCCTACCCCAAGAGTGTTTTTTAAAATTCCACGTTTACTCCAATGCCTCAATGGTAAACTACACACCGCACAATTGACTTGGAGAATTTGTGAAATTTCATGGTTTACTTTACAAAACATGGCAAAGATTTATCAAGGCTACCAGTCTTATGGAGATATATTTTTTTTATCTCTCTGGTAACCTCCCCTCGGGGCTTAAGCTATGTCATATAAACAAGAATTTTTCAGTTGCCTGGCAGAGGCCTGCAACAACAGTACTTTTCTGCTGGCATGACAGATGCTGACCAGTTGCTACAAAGGCTTAGTATCAACAGGGGAAATCCAGTCTCAACAAAGGCTCCAATACTTTGCAAGAAACTCAGTTGGAATATAGCAAAAGTGGTTCGTTTTCAGCAGACTATTTTCGCTGGCTGTTGGACTCTACTTTAAATATATCTTGCTATTGACATATATGGTTTTACTTGAAGTGAAATCAAGGGAAACCTTAGTTCGAGACTCAGCATACACAAAAGTAGTGTGAAACTATATAGTTCTATATTAGTGGCTGGGGACACAGTTTATTTCAGTTATGTGCGACACCTCTTCTGAAACGATAATGTATAGATGTCTGTGTAAAGATCCAAGCATCTCTATAAAGAACTAGAGGCATCAAAATAAACTTACCTCCTCAGCCATCTGTAGTAGAGACTTGTTATTGGCTTCCCACTTTGTGCGCCAGACCACGGTTTCCTTTTCAAGTTTCTTTATTTTCTTCGTCATCTTAAAAAATAAATAAATAAAATAAAAAAAGACAAACATGACATTTGGATGTCTAACAAAAACAGTGCAAAACAAACTTATTAAAGGAAGATAACAAAAATAGTAAAAGATGGAATTAACAAAAAACGTGAAAAAAAGATTTCAGTATCCAACAGTGCAGCAATACTGATGAAATTTACTTTCCATTCACTATTTCTTTGCAGGCATCAAATGGATACTAAAATGAGTTCAGAGGGATGAAGCAGTGTGGACCCTTTTATTTTGATACATGGCGGACTGTATGGGGTCCATTCTGACTATACTTTTTGTAAAATAAGGTGTACCCACACCCTAACTGACATACAAAAAAACACTGTCCAGTAGACCAGCTTTTTAGAAACATTAGCCATTGTAGAGTGATGCCTGTCAAAATACAGAAGATATTTAACCAGAAATGCTGGTCATAAGAGTTTGACGCGCTATAGGTTGTATTGGAATCATTACAGAGGTTAATCCCATATATAACATAACATTAGGAGTAACTTAATCATAAGTAAAACAAAACAAAACAAACCTTCTCCATTTCTTGCCTAAACGTTGTAAAAAGTTCATTACTTTTTGCCATTGTTGTTTGGAATTCCTCAAACTTTTCCATATAAAGAGAAAGCTGAAACAATAAAGGCATTCCAAAATGAAAAACCGTTAAAAGCAAAAAACAAAACAAAAAAAAAAACCATATATATATATATAAAAAAACAAAGACAGGTACCAATGAGATCACTAGTGTATATACACAAATATGGGCATATCAAATCATATCAGTGGGAGCATCATTACACAGTAAATTAAAAGGAATTACAGAAATTGTAGCAACAAACCCTTTGTGGAGACCTCTGAACAAATGCCACCACAAGAATTATATCCCTCCAGACAAACCATAACTTCACCGGCTTTGCCTTCTCAAATCCTGGCACCCAAATCGCCATAAAGAGCCCAACAAATTATGATTAACTGTGTAAAGTTAGACTCCTATCATCCCTGACTACGGATGTGCAATAAATGTTATCACATTGCAACAGTTTAGGAAGGGCAGGGTCTAGCAGGATGCAACTGTTCTCACATCATTGCTATTCTGCACTTTTGACAAGTGAACTCAAGGTGTTCAAGAGAAGTGTATTTTTAAGAGAAATGAGAAGTAAACGTGGACACACTGCTGCCCTTACACGCGGTGCCGTGAGGACCTCTGAAATGGATTGAAAGACAATGTCTAATAAGGAATTAGGGGGTGGGGCGGCCAGGCCAATAACATGGGAGTCTGCTAAACGAATGTTGGTGCTAGTGAATAAGCAGGTCTGATAAAGTAAACAAAGTACTGGCGAATAAGATGAGGTCTAATATCTGAGAATGTGTAGATGGGCCTGAAGGATTGACCAAACTTAATGATTACCAAGTGGGTCATGGACCTGGCATTTTTTGGTTGACACCAGAGAAGAGCTGAACAAAGTCCACCTGAAGCTGCAGAGCCCACACCAGTGCCTCTGTGCAATTTGAATACATTCTCCATAAAGCTGAGATTAAGAAAAACAGATCTAAGAACACTCAGAAAAACCTCATCCATTTTCCAACATGAAAGGCCAAAACGGAGGAAATGGGTAGATGGCCTTCTGTGTTAAATGTATTGGGATATGCGATGTGTGCCAAGGCACATACTAATGCAAACAAAGAAAGAGTGGGAAAAAAGACGAAAAGCAATTATCCTCAAGAGTGGAGTGGTAAGTATTATGGATTAGACACCTACCCTAAATAGTGATTATCTGATCTTATCATAAAATAGAAATGGTAATGTGGTCCAGTTGGTCTCAATGTATACATGAAAGAAAACAAGGGGAAACACATAGTATATATCTGTGTTATTAAAGTATATTGTGAAGCAATCTTGTGAAGTATCAACTCACGTGTAGATGAGCCTAAAACAGGACAGGCTCAAATCTCATCTAGATTTAGTGCCACCTGGTGGCACTTTACCCTTTGGATCACGGTACTCAAGGGAACAAAAACAACACAACAGAGGACACTTTTGCATCCGCCACATGAGTGGCAGGGAGATCCGTAGACAGGTGCATGTGCCCTCTCACTGTTGTGACTTGTGGGGGAGCTTTCCCAGTAAGCCGCTGCCAGAGATTTTTATATATTAAATTTAGCTAACCTGGAGAAGTGGTGGGGAAGAGCAAGGAGCGACAGCAATAAGTCGATAATAATTTAACAAGGTAAATGCTGTTAGGATACCTAGTTACACTATATCCTGGGGGCCATCAACCTGGAAAATGAAAGATGGGGAAATGGAGGACACACTGAGGACAAGCACACTGGCATAGTGATGCGTCCAGACAGCATCTAGTGAGGTACAGCTTAATGAGATTAAAGTGTGTATATGGGACACTGTGTGTCAGTATGGGTACCTGTGTGTGTCACAGTTTTGTGCATGGGTCACTTTGTGTGTTGGTGTTTATGAATGGGTCACTGTGAGTGTCAGTATGGGTCACTGTTTGCATTGGTCACTCTGTATGTATCAGTGTTGGTGTATGGGTCACTGTGTGTCAGAGAGTTATTGCCTACTGTCCCAAAGCTGTACAAACAAGAAACTATATTTTTGCATAAGTATTATTAAGTTACATATCCATACCAGAGTATTAACGGAATAATATAGGTCAAGAAATACAAACATGTATTCCTGACCCTATAGTGTTAAAAATACTATTTAGCTTTAGACCCCCCCCCCTTAAATAAGTAGAAAACTCCTTTATTCCACCGTTGCGTGGATCCGCCGGCACGGTCTTTGTATCCGTTCCACCTCCTTGGCTGAGATCATCAGAATACTCAGTCTCCTAATTCTTTCCTATGGGTAAATTCTATCACGCATTTCCTCATAGAGATTCTTTGAATCAATGCATCTATAAGGGGAAAGTTCAGCGTCTCCATGGAGATCTTGAAGACGCTGAACGTCAGTGCACTGACGCAGGAACTGACCCGTCTGAGTGATTGCCACTTGAGGTGTCTTTAGGAAGTAATGTAAACACTGCCCTTTCTATGAAAAGACAGTGTTTATAGCGAAAAGCCTGCAGCGACTGACTTTGCTCACCACATTAAGCTGTAGCTGTTTAGGTGACTATAGTGTCCCTTTAAACGATCTTTCAATCCTGATTAAACACACTTTAAAACTAAAATGGCAAAATTTATTTTTTGTAACACTGAATTTTTGCACTTTAGAACATTCAATTTTGTATACATTTTTGTTCACCCTCTCAGTCTAACATATATGGAAAAGCACTTGACAACACATCCCAATATATATATATCACATGTTCTGGTTATTCACACTAAGAGCTCAAAAATAGATGTGAGAGTTGTTTGTTACTTAATTTTATAGATGAACCACTGGGAATGAATATCACTCTGCTTTATTTGGAAGGCAGAATTAGACAACATCTACCTCCTTTTTCTTTAATATTTCACACTAACATTTAATTGAACACGAATTGAGTACACATACTTCTTCTGAACATTATTTAATTTTGTAGGAACATATGTATAATGCTCCGAGACATTCTTTCTGTAAAATATTGTATAAGTAATAAGATATGAGGAATGAAGGACTTGTGTGTTGGAATAGACTATTTCTTTCCTGCCATATGTAATTTATAAGGGTTTTACAGAGTATAGATGCATTGCAACTTGACAACTTTTTGATTACAAATTATGGTGGGGACTATTTTAAGTTGAAAAAAAAAAAAAAAAAATATATATATATACATATTATATATATTTTTAAAAAATTAATGGCATATTTTTACAAATTTCATGAGGATGTTTTTCCTAATAATGCTGGTGTTTGGACAATTTTATGGTCTCTAATCTGTATAATCTAATCTAAACATGGTCTAAAAAGTGTTGAATTTTTCTTGTCGAATTACACATTTGTTTGCATTATTTTCCATTTTAAGTGTGTGATGATGCTCTGACTAATATGAAATGACACATCAGGATATTTATTCACAAACAAGATAAAAACAACACAAAATCGCAAAAATAAATCGCAGTGAAATTAAAAATTCAGGCAACACTTCAATATTTAGAAAAAAATATTCTACTTCATTACAGCTTTACTTTTTTAAGCCTTGGTTATGCTATTCAGGTTTCATTTATATATACACACACTCTTTCAAGCAAGGACCATCCTGTATCTGTGTAATTTTCTATAATTTCCCCCTTTACAATATTGTAATGTGCCTTCTGTTTTCTGGTGTCATTTCAAAATCTCTACCAAAAAGATAACAAAACAATCTTTGTCCATAAATATGGGCTAGTGGGCAAAGAGAACAGCTAAAAAGTCTGCTGCATGGGGAAATGATGATCTTCAAAGTGTGTTATCTGAGAATTTTGGAAAATACACTCAAAAGGAACTTTTCCCCTAGTCTCACATTAAAGCCAAATCAGATAATGAAACAAAGACTGACTCCAGATAAGAACAAATTGGACCATCCAATTTGCCCATTATAAGATCACAGACTGATCGTGCTTCTTTGTTCTTCCTATGCATTCTTGAATGCCTTTACTATATATCACAGAAGGGAAGATCCATTATGCGCATTTAAAAAAAAATAAAAAAAAGTGAAACAAAGGATATGGTAATCTCAGACATTAGACTATATTGACATCATCTAAACTGCATAACCTGCCTCCACCATGTTTCAATGCTAGCAGATTACTTTTACAGATTAAGAATGAAGCATATAATACAGCATCAACAGCCATCGTAAAATGTCGAGTCAAGGAATACATGAATGTCACAATGTTCAAAATACTGTACTGAACGTCTCAGCTCAGTGCTACAACAATAATAGCTGCCCAGGAGCCTCCAGATCAGCTTTTGGGAATAATTAACACATACATTTACATTGATTATTTAAGACAATTGGACAAGCACTTACCTGCTGCTTTAACTGGCTCTCTTGAAGTTTTAGCTCTTCAAATTTTTGTCTTGTTTCTGTTGCCTCATTCAATAACTAAGGGATACAATGTAAACCATTTAACGTGCCTGCTTGCCAGAGGGGAAAACGAAGCCAATCAGCACAAAAAAAAAAAAAATAGATAAAACAGCATAAATGTGACAGCAAGCTGGGAGTTAAATACACTGCTCAAAAAAAATAAAGGGAACACTTAAACACAATGTAACTCCAAGTCAATCACACTTCTGTGAAATCAAACTGTCCACTTAGGAAGCAACACTGAGTGACAATCAATTTCACATGCTGTTGTGCAAATGAGATAGAAAACAGGTGGAAATTATAGGCAATTCGCAAGACACCCAGAATAAAGGAGTGGTTCTGCAGGTGGTGACCACAGACCACTTCTCAGTTCCTATGCTTTCTGGCTGATGTTTTGGTCACTTTTGAATGCTGGCGGTGCTTTCACTCTAGTGGTAGCATGAAACGGAGTCTACAACCCACACAAGTGGCTCAGGTAGTGCAGCTCATCCAGGATGGCACATCAATGTGAGCTGTGGCAAGAAGGTTTGCTGTGTCGGTCAGCGTAGTGTCCAGAGCATGGAGGCGCTACCAGGAGACAGGCCAGTACATCACTAGACGTAGAGGAAAGCCGTAGGAAGGCAAAAATCCAGCAGCAGGAGCGCTACCTCCGCCTTTGTGCAAGGAGGAACAGGAGGAGCACTACCAGAGCCCTGCAAAATGACCTCCAGCAGGCCACAAATGTGCATGTGTCTGCTCAAACGGTCAGAAACAGACTCCATGAGGGTGGTATGAGGGCACAACATGCAAAGGTGGGGGTTGTGCTTACAGCCCAAAACCGTGCAGGACGTTTGGCATTTGACAGAGAACACCAAGATTGTCAAATTCGCCACTGGCGCCCTGTGCTCTTCACAGATGAAAGCAGGTTCACACTGAGCACGTGACAGACGTGACAGTCTGGAGACACCGTGCAGAATGTTCTGCTGCCTGCAACATCCACCAGCATGACCGGTTTGGCAGTGGGTCAGTAATGGTGTGGGGTGGCATTTCTTTGGGGGGGCCGCACAGCCCTACATGTGCTCGCCAGAGGTAGCCTGACTGCCATTAGGTACTGAGATGAGATCCTCAGACCCCTTGGGAGACCATATGCTGGTGCGGTTGGCCCTGGGTTCCTCCTAATGCAAGACAATGCTAGACCTCACGTGGCTGGAGTGTGTCAGCAGTTCCTGCAAGACAAAGGCATTGATGCTATGGACTGGCCCGTCCGTTCCCCAGACCTGAATCCAATTGAGCACATCTGGGACATCATGCCTCGCTCCATCCACCAACGTGCACCACAGACTGTCCAGGAGTTGGCAGATGCTTTAGTCCAGGTCTGGGAGAAGATCCCTCAGGAGACCATCCGCCACCTCATCAGGAGCATGCACAGGCGTTGTGGGGAGGTCATACAGGCACGTGGAGGCCACACACACACACACACACTACTGAGCCTCATTCTGACTTGTTTAAAGGACATTACATCAAAGTTTGATCAGCCTGGAGTGTGTTTTTCCACTTTAATTTTGAGTGTGACTCCAAATCCAGACCTCCATGGGTTGAAAAATGTGATTTCCATTTCTTATTTTCTGTGTGATTTTTTTGTCAGCACATTCAACTATGTAAAGAACAAAGTATTTCACAAGAATATTTAATTCATTCAGATCTAGGATGTGTTATTTTGTGTTCCCTTTTTTTTTTTGAGCAGTGTATGTTACTGGGAAGACAAGACTTCAGTGCCAACACTTATTTAGAAAACGGAGCTGCTCTCCAACACATTCATTCTTTGCAATCGCTTAGATTTTCTATTCGCAAAAAATTCCACCAGTAAACGCTCCCCACAACATACAAATGCACTCAAAAATTTGTATCCATGGAAAATTATCCATCATGTATTATTATTTTATGGTTACAACCTTCAACCTTGATTCAGCTACTATGCAAACGGAGATCACTAGGTTCCCTTTCACACCCACTACAATTTGTCTAACAGCAGTCCCAGCGAGGTGTCATCCCACATGACACTCCTTACTAAAGTTTTACTAAAGTTACTCTGCAGAAAAGCTGTTCTTTACTGAATTTTAAATGGCAGTGTGAAAAGAGTTGTACGTAAGTTCACACACTTTTCTATACTTGTACAAAATCTGTTGGTGTAAGTAGTCAAACCATAAGCAAATGGTTTTACAATTTAGCTGGGGCACTCAAGGTGCCTCCTCCTCTGCAGCCTAGGCCCCCTGCCCTGAGCTAGTTAGGCAGTGCAGGGCTTAGCCAAGGATAGCAAATGAAAGCTCATTGTCTCCAGAAGAGAAGGTGGCCAGCAGACCACAGGACTTAGGTTTAAAGTGTTGTGATTAATATTCACACACCTGAACCTAATGGGGGTAATGAACACTTCCAAAGCAGTAACTGAATGGTGTATTTTCCAATAATAAAACACAATACAGTTTTGTAAGTTAGATAAAAACAGAAACTTACGAATTCCCTTTCCCGCTGATGCCTTTCCTCAGCTTCTTTCATAAGCTGTGTGGTCTGCTGCAGTTTGGCATCAATCAGTTGCTGCTGAAGTTCCTTATGCTTGAAGACTTTCTCGATGTGCTAGAGGGAGTGATCATGGTTATGCAAGTATAAGCATGGGAGGTCCTATGAAAACTATGGTGCAACTTCATTTTAACAGGTAGCCACAGATTAAGGTGTTGCATTATTAAGCCTCAGTAAAAATAAAATTAAAACAAATTTGTATCCAACAGTCTTATAAGATAGGAGTAAATTAAGTCAAATCCCAGAGTCTAAATATTAGCATTTGCTAGAAAGGGGAAAATATGTCAGTGTTATAACAAACCAATGGTAGTTACTAAAGAGGTAAAAGGGTAAGAAGGGGGTTGATGGAAGAAAAAAGAAAAGAGGAAAGGAAGAGGTTGATGGAAGACAACTTGCATGAAAAAAGTAATGTTTTAGGAGTACCACAAAGTAAGGCTGCAACGATAGATATGTGTTTATCTTAAATGTGTAACAGTTAGCAGAAAGTTGGCTTATTCGATAGTTCAATCATCTGGAATCATCTGTACACTTTTTTTTACAAATTACTACAGTCATCGATAGGTTTATAAGAAGGAGAAACATGACGAACAGCTCTTTAGAAAGCATTGTTTGTGAGTATTCCTGAAATGTAGGATGGTACCAAGATTTTTTTTTTTCCTTCGAAGAATTAGTAAACAAAGGTTTGTGCATTTTAAACTATCAGAGGAAGAGATGCTTAAAGAATGGCGGATCTCAAAAGTTGGAGAAACGTGTTAAAAGTATGTTTGAATATAGCTCTTAAAATATCTCCACAAATTATCACGTGAGTCTCTTTTCCATTTTACAACAAAATATATAGGGCAGCACATATCTTAAAGATGCTAGAAGTGGAGGGAGGCAGACAACGTTAGATTAGCCAATTTTACCACAGAATGCAATGGACTGCAAAACGGATATGCAATCACCTTTAAAAGAAAATAATGCCTTTGTGGGAACAATATGTAAAAATATAGCTCACATACAAGTGAATAATTTTTTTTATTCAACGTGTCACTGTTGTAGTTGTGAAAGTTAAGCTAACACTAATTAAAGTTGAACAAACCAAGGATATTATATTTTGCTGGGCCTAACAAGATCTCTTCAAATTCTTCAAGTTTTAGAATTATTTACTAAATTCCAATATGTAGTAAAAAGGGAAATCCACAAGTTAAAACATACTCTAAAATAGATCATCTGGAAAAGTTCAGTTATGGTCACAGCTTGACTATTTTAGCTCAAAATTTGCATTGACATTCACTACAATTTGGAATTTAGTGAATGACAATTTTTATTGGTTGCCGGATAGCAAAGAACTTGTGGCATGTATTGCCTCCATCCATCAGGAAAAGAAATACGAACAGAAATAAAAAAAATAAAGCTTTTGTACATGTCGTGTCAGACACATACTACTTAACCACTTAAAAAAAACATTGTAGATATACAGGGTTATTCACAAAAGTGAGAATTTTAAATAAACCTAAAGAGAAAAGGTATATTTTATGACAAAGAAGACAAACTGGAAGCTTGGCAAAAATAGACAATTTTTCCAATTTAGCTTTTTTGGCCTTACATTTGAAACTCTTATTTCAGCGAACGAATTAAACGAGTAATAAAAATTAATTCCTAAAAATAACTTTATACGAACTTAAACTCAAATAGCTTGATATACTAAGTTTAAATATATGTATATAAGTGTTATATCTGAGACACATACTAAACCATGTTACATGTAAAATATGTCTATTTGTAATGTCAACTGTTTTGCTTGCTTTTTAAATGTTTGTATGTACGATATAAAACTAATAATCAAAAAAACGTGAAAGATTAAAAATTAAAACAAGTGACAATATACAGATCAATAATGGAGCTTAGACATAATAAACATAAATACAGAGAGATAAACTGTTTTTAGAGAGATACAGATAGTACAACAAACAGTTTGAAAGCCAAAAAGACCAATGTCTTATCCAATTAGCATTTGTTATAAAAAAAAAAAAAAAAAACCCAGCAACATATTTTTGGCTCCTTTTCACCTAGTACCATTTCATATTGAGTAATATTTTATACAAGCCTACCTCTTCACGCAAAGCATACTGCTCGATGAGCTTCTTTAACTTATCTCCCAGCTCTATGTTTTCCTGGCGAAGTTTTGCATTATACACGTCATGGTGCTCCATCTGTGCCTGTATTTCATTCAGTGTCATCTGAAAATGGGCAGTGGCTTCTTTCCGTTCTTCTTCATATTCCCGTGCTTGATGGAGATTCTCTTCCTGATTTTTGGATGCAAATTATGTGCATAAAATGCCAGAAAACGTTTTATCAATTTTTTATCAGTGATGTTCAATGAATTCTGCCAGTATGTTAGGGGGGGTCCCAATTAAATGTTATATGCAAGCTTTAAACAAGTAAACTCCTGGAAGAAATTGGAAAACGAGGTCTGCTTGCTGCAAATCACCTCACAAAGATATCAGCCCTGGTTGAGTAGGTTAGAAGTGACTACATGATCAATTTGCTTATTCATATCATGCTCCGAAAACAACTGGAATCGAAAGGGGCAGCTCATCTGTCTTAAATGCTACTGTTCTGCACATATCTAATACTGTTAACAGGCTGCTGTAATAAAGAAAGAACAATTTGAAAGAGGCTATATTTTCATGCAAATTAAAGGGACACTATAGTCACCAAAACAACTCTAGAATTAAAAATAAAAGGAAGTGTAAACATTAGCTGACGCTTTACATGAAGTGTTTAGGAAGGCTGTGCAAGTCACATGCAAGGAAGGGTGTCTAGGGTTGTTGAAACAAAGTGATTTAACTCCTAAATGGCCACGAATTGAGCAGTGTGACTGCAGCTGCATGAACTATAAAGCAAAACCGTGCCATTAAGCTAAAGTTGTTCTGGTGACTATAGTGTCCCTTAAACTACGATTGTCCAAAATATAGTCAGATAAAAGTTGCTTTTGGTTCCCAGTGTACTTTGCCCTTGAGGTATATAGGTCTCTATTTTGTGAGCTCTTGCTCATACCTTGAAACTTTTCCCACTACCTATAATAAACAGTACTCCCAAATTTATAATATTGCAAATTCCTGTCTACCCACATTTTAGACAGACCCAAAATTGGCACCATAACAATTCATTGGAGTGAAAACGGTTTAACCCCAAAGCCCAGTATCCAGTGCTCAATCGTTCTGCACCCTGTTCTTCTGCGGCTCAGATTCTTGAAAGTGGAAGTCTCAAACACAGGCACCGTTGACCGGTGGAGAGATTCAGCTCACGGTTTAAGCCAATCAGTAGCTTCCCATTCATAAAACGGCTTAAGAAACGTACATATTTTTCTAAAACCAGTTTGTGAAATATACCCTATAAGGTATTTATGCTGTCCAGAGAGTTCCTTTAAGCATAGCTGTAGATTTGCAACCTGTAAAACTGCTGAATTTCTAATACCACATTACCTGTTAAATATATTTCTGGGGCACAAAATCTAGATTCTGGAAATTTCCAACACACTATAGAACGTGATTTCCATCCTAATCAAAATGGGAACAGTCTTACTATTTTTTTGTTGCAGGAAACTTTTATCCCGTGTCAACCACTAAAGGTCTATTGGGCATGAATAAAGAGTGGCAAATTGTTTATTTTTTTAGTCACCATCCTTTTATACAGTTTTAGTACCGATGTTAAAGGGCAATCATTATCACTTGCTTTGGTGCAAGGTGTATTGCTGTACACTTTAATTTGTAACTGACCCTTTCCCACTTCAGTAAAATTAAGTTGTTGTGGAGGTAGGAGTGCTGGGCGCCATCTTACCTTCAGTAGTTAAACCGCTTTCCAATGGTTTAACCCAGAAGTTGGTCCCCCAGCATCTCTACCTGATATCTTCCTTCCTCCGGGCCGCTGTAGTGAACAGGAAAGTGCCTAGATGCTGTCCTTTCTGAGAAACAGCAATGTTTGCGTTAGTCAGTCAGTATGTTTCTAACGGCAGTCAATCACACAGCCATTAGAGGAACTTCCTCCTAGAAAGTCTTAATTTATATACGGTGTTCATGTTCTGTGTTGCCATGATGCAGTTAAATCTACCTCCTAGAGGAGAGCATTTTAAGGACTTTCTAGGAGGAAAACACAATGCAGCAGTACAATTGCCACACATGCACATCAGGGCCCTCAAAGCTTCTCTACGGAGAAGCACTGGATTGGCCTGAGAGGTGGTCTCAGAACAAGGTGGAGCAGCAGCAACAGTAAGACTGGAACGCTAATAGATGCAAGTTTTTTTTTTATTTCAGGAAGGGGCCCTATAATCAAATACCATCAGTAACACTAACATTGTAAATACATACATGTATTTACAGTGTTAGAGTGTTACATTAAGCAGTTTACATTTCTCAAACAAACTTTTAATATAGCCAAATTACATTTATTTTGATAGTTTACATTTTAGAACAAACATCATGTGTAATTCACCTTTATTCAATCACATGTTAGCAGTGTTGGTTATGTACAAAATGTACACAGATGTGAGATGTGATTTAAGCTTTATACTTAAACCACACATTTTGTACTGGAAAGGACCATAGAATGATTTTTGTCTACTTCATGTGTGTACCCAGCTAGAACTTTGTTTTTTGTACCAAAGTTGTACTAACCTTTAATGTTTTATTGTGTCTCTGCAGTTCACGACAAAGCGACTCCAACTTGCTTCGTGCCAGGATAGCTTTGCTGTGCTCACCCTGTAAGTGAACTTTTTCTTTCACCACTTGAGCTTGCTTCTTCTGCAAAACCTTCATCTGCTTTTGGAAGCTCCTGCTCTCTTCCAACTGTTAAAAAAATGACATGTACCAATTAATTAAACCCAATGACTAGAACATTAGAAACGCTTCTAGAAATGAAATTCTGTAGAAGACTATATTGTCTTAGATTACACAAATTCTAGTGCAAGTGTAAGCTGTAGTTGATCTCTAGGGAGTTCATCTCACACTTGGTGGGATGGGGTACCATTGCCCAGATTGGTAGAGCATTCCCAGGCAGAGGCAAAAGTGTAGGAGTGAGTCGGGTATGACACTCCATCTGCTTAGCTGCTTTGATTCCTCCCTCAACCTTAGCATTACTTAAGGCCGGGGGAGACAGAAAGGCAGAGCAGATAGGTGCCCTGCAGACAAGTTTGAGTAATTTTTAAACTGTGCAACCCCAAGCGGTAAGACAGTGCCCAGGACTGCTTGACTCCATAACAACTTTCTTGAGAAGTTGTCATTGGCTCGGAGTGGTCTTTTAATATAAAACTCATTGTTTATCTTACATCAGCAATTTATAGCAAGTTGTATGTGATCTACTATTACTCTGGTTACATACGAATAGGAATAATGAGAAAAAAAAAAAGTTACACTACTTGATAATTTTATTATCTGCTGTTGGTTTATTGATCCCTGTTCCCCTACTCTCAATGCGTCACTGAATGAATCAGCTGCCTGAGAAAATGTCTCCCAGAGTGCACATGGATGTATATACATTGGGAGCTTGTTTTACAGGTAAAGGTGTTGGAGCTAGGGACTGTTTTATATTATTTTCCCATCAGAAAGACTATAAAGTACCAAAAAGCAAAATTAATACATTTTATTATTTGTGCTCCAAAATATTTACAAAATGAAACCTACAAGATCAGCATATTTCTTGCAAAGCGCTGCTAGTTTCTCTTCAGGGGTACGCAATGTATTCAGAGCTTGCATCAAAAGCAAAACTTCTTTACCTGTGAGGGCAATAGCAAAGTAGCGGTTATTACAGAAACACATTCTGAAAGTGAATCAAATCCATTATTAAAACATAGATCTTGAAATTCTAGATTTTGTTAAATATTTCCAGTTTTAATGAATTAGGTCAACTGTTTTATTACTCATTAAGTGATTACTGCAGTGCTGGTGTCAAACAGAAGCACTAGAATATCAAATCACAATATTATATATATATATATATATATATATATATATAATTTTTTTTTTATATTGAGTCCTTATGCAATTTCATGGGGTCCAATGGTTGGAGTATATATCATATTCATCAGACCTCTTAAAGGAACACTATAGGGTAAGGAACACAAACATGTATTCCGGACCCTATAGTTTTAAAACCACTATCTGGCAAAATCTTACTTCAAGGCTGCTGTTCGCTCTGCCCCTGATCTGCCTGCTTGGCTGACATCATCAGACATGTTGTTATGAGCCAATCACAATGCTTTCCCACAGGAGACTGTCAAAGAGGCAGATCAGGGCAGAGTCAAACACAGCTCTGGCCAATTAGCATCGCCTCAGAGATGTGTTGAATAAATGCATCTTTATGAGGAAAGATCAGTGTCTCCATGCAGAGGGAGTAGACACTGAATATCAGTGGAAGCACCTCTAGTAGCCATATGAGGAGTGGCCAGTGGATGTATCCCTAGGCTGTAATGTAGACACTGCATTTTCTCTGAAAAGACAGTGTTTACTGCATAAAGCCAGAAGAGAATGATTATACTCACCAGAACAAATCCGATATGCTGTAGTTGTTCTGGTGACTATTTAGAGTCCCTTTAAGTGTTTTAAGTGTGAAGAATGGGATAATGAGCTAATTTAACAAATGAAAAGTAATTTACTAAACAAATAGTATTTTTTTGTCCCCTTATTAAAAAACAAACAAAAAAAAACACACAAAACAAAAAAACAGCAACATATTTATTTTAACTCAATATAAGGCTAACCACTTATGAAATACAATGGGCCAAAATTGGAACTACAGAACAAAAGTGCATATTGTAGTACACCTCTAGGCTGTTCCAAACAGGTCATACCTAAGGTTTTATCTGAGGTCCTCTCAGTTCCCAGGTCCTGTTGTCCATCAGGTGGGTCCAGCCTGATCTCCTCCCTTCCAGGGGTCTCCTCCCGGGATTCTTTTGGCATAAAGCTCGAAACTATAGGAGATTCTATAATTGCGCCCTGCCCATCTTCATGCAGACACACAGGTGTGGCCAATTTTTCACCATTCACAATAGACTCAGGAAGTGGGCTAATCAGTGAAAGGTCTGAATCATTGTTGATCCTTTTTATGCTAGTCCCTTCCATCTCAATCTAGAAGAAAAAATAAAAAGATTACTTTACATGAAACTTTTCATAGTCACATCTCTTTACATGGAGAATGGTTCACATTAACCTTATAATCCCTCTGACCATCTATTCTATCCTAGTTTCCCTATTTAACAATGTACAAAAGAGGTCCATTGCAATAATAATAATAAAAAAAAAGGTAATAAAAAGTTGGTGGCTTTATATTTTCAATCACATGTGATTAAGTCACCTAGAATTTTCTAGTTCTACCACTGGTTACAACCCCAGCCCACCTTACAATGCATAAGGATATAGGTAATCGTGAAAATTACCAGATGTATTAAATAGAGCGTAGGAAAGCACAGGGAAATTGTCAATAAAAGAGATGGATAAATTGAGCAGACAGAGCTGAACTGCCTACCCGAGGTTTAGTTTAAGAAGACAGACAAAGGATTAGGGAGACCGCATTAGAAATGGCTATGCATAGAGCAAATGATAGGAAAAGAAAGATAATGGAGTAGAGAAAGAACAGTTGCCCACATCATAATTATGCAATGAGCATAGGTAGTAGCGATGCCGGGAAGGTTCATTAAACTCATTGTTTTATCTTGCCAAATTCTCCTGGCCCAGTAGACAGTTTGCCTATAATTTTCAATGGTTTTTGAATAAGTAATCCTACGTAGTTACTTGAAGGATCGTATTCTCCTGTGTACGCATCCTTACCAACTATTTACAAACAACATGTGGTAGTGGTCTTATCAGCTAGTGTCCCTGCCTAGACACCACATGTCGCAGTTCGTGGTAGTCACCTGGTCTGATCACCAGACATGACCCAAGAGAGCATCTGATTATTAATCCTACTAATCTGTTTGTCACTGGGTTATATAAACAGTGTACTAAACCAGGACTAAAATGGTTTAACCATTAGTTCTACAGATTTTACTCATATACCATACATCTTCATCTGTTTGTCATGGACTGATATTCAGCAGCTATTACAGTAACCACTTCCAGGCCAGACTCATAGATCTGTCTTTACCCTGTGTCAGCTCAAACAACAGTGCTTTACCATACTTCTAGATATGTCTGCAGAAAATAAAATTTTAAAGTCACAAAATCCTTGTGTAACTTGTAGGCAGTTTATCTAAATAACCTCAAATTAAAGCAGACAATCTGCTCTTCATCCTCTTAGCCAGTGTTTTATTTCAAGTCTAATGTGCTTGCATTAGGAGCCTAAACAGAATATCAGTTTATTTTTATTTATTTTTTGTTAATGATTAATTTAAGGAATAATAAACATCAATACATCAAAAGCTACACTTTGTTGGTAACTGAGGAGTGTCAATTTTTCATTTATAATATGGTGACTTCCATTTGACAGCAATGGCTGCCTGCAATTGTGACTTACAACCAATTCAGTAGAAGGAGCCTAGTCACAGTACTCCAACTGCACACAAATGTCAAATCATCCTATTTTTATGTTTCAGTGAGTCACTGGAAGGCAGGGGATACCTGCAAACTTCATGACAAAACAAGGAGGCTCTTTGCTCAGGATAAAATGGAAAAGGAGTGTAAATATTAACGCTACTTAATTACAGTTAAATATGCAGTTGCAAATGTGTCATGCCAGTTTAAAAGATTACTGTAACCCTTATTCAACAAATATTGTTTTAGGTTAAAATGCCGTATTGGTCCTTACTACAAGATCCCCACAATAAAATGCTGCAAAGCAGCAACTAGCACATAATTGCAAATTACTCAATGTGCGCAATGTGTGAAGCAGAAACACTGCACATACATGCTCCTACCACAATGACTTCAAATCACTAAAGTGGTCATGGTGGTTGGACTAACCCTAAAATTGACAATTAATGTGATTCCGCTGTAAAAAAATGCAATGGGGAACTGAGTTTGCATGTCAAACTTCAATGAAAAGGACTGCTAAACTCTTCACAGGATTCAGGGCCAATTATTAAAGTGAGAATTCAAAGTGAATTTCAAAATTTAGGTAGAAAAGTTTAAATCATGGCTGGCTTAGAGATTTTTTTTCCAGTTTACCATTTGTGACATTAGACATTATATGGTATCCTTTTATCTTGCAATATTCCACAAGTGGTCTAAAATAATGAAGAAACAACAGGCAATATTTCAGTGACCTGTAGCTTATTGCAGAGAAATGCATTCCTCTACAAGTTGGCAATCATAACTAGAGTATAAATGAGTGTGACTGAGGCTTTCTGGACTATTATTAAAATAAAAAGAATGGAATCTCGATTTGGGTATTCACCAGATGTGCTAGGGGTAAGAAGTAAAAATTGAGTTGATGGAAAATGTATTGTTGGTGTTTTTACACTCGTACTGGCTGGATCTATTCAGCCAATCACATTGACATTATGCTGCCACATGAGATGCAGTATCCATGTTTTTTACAAATTAATTCTAAGGAATAACCAGAATAACAGGCTAAAGAGCTGCTTAATACCCAAAATACATAATGAGTCAAAACAAATGTTAGTTCTGTCATTCTTCTGAGTGCTAACACAACAGTTCTTACGCTCATAAAATTATATGGTACAGTCACACGTTTCAAAATGTCAAAACAAACAGCATGCTGAATAGAAACAAAAAAAAATAAAATAACCAAGTCATATGGATTGCAACATAGAATGCAACGGAGATTGCTTAAAAGGCACACTTTAGAGATTATTACAATTATATATGAAGCAAGTTCCTGGTGCCGTTCCTAGGTAATGTAGGCAGAGGCTTAAAAGAGACATTCCAAGAAGAGTTTACCACCCAATTTTGTACGTAATTATAACATGGATACAGCTAAATTGTCGCAATTCTTCCATATGAGTATGCAGCAGAGCTGTACATATCCAGTCACTGGCTTTCATTTAGTTTGCCTATGTATAATTTTTTCCCTCTGCTGAACTTCATTGTCGTGTGGATCCATTGATAACACAAGACCACAAGTATGCCATCCAGGTTGCACACAGTAAACAATAAGTCCATCACTATTATTATTGCCATTTATATAGCGCCAACAGATTCCATAGTACTTTACAATATTATGAGAGAGGGTTTAACTATAAATAGGACAATTACAAGAAAACTTCAGGAACAATAGGTTGAAGAGGACCCTGCTCAAACAAACTTACGGTCTATAGCGGGTGGGGTATAAAACACTACTAAAAAGTATTTAGTTATACACCCTGTCCTGTTCTGTTAAGCCACTTTACGTGGAGATATCTGCAGGGCTCGTTTGAAAGCTGACCCTATACATTTGTTATGTCCTCTAAACGATAGACAAGCATCAAAGTATTAGAATCAAGTTGCATATCTAGAGTGCAAGCAAACTGTGGGGTGTATTCACTAAATTGTAAATTGTACAGAATTGACATGGGAAATGCAAATATTAGACCATAACAGTCAAATAGTTAAAAATAAATAAATTAAAAAAAAAAAAAATCTCCAGTGTTTCTCCTCCCCCTTTTAACTTGGCCAATTTGGAATTTTGGAAAGTGAATTTCAAAATTAACACCAAAACAGCCAAACAGAAAGTATAAACAGACAAGTTTGCATGTTTTACCATTTTTGTCTTAAATTTTTAATTCACTTTGAATTTCAGACAATTGTAATTTTATTAAAAAACCCTGTTCGTGTTCATTGGAATAAAAGATCAATTCAATGTAAACACATGTATTTCACAAAAAAAAAAAGAAATACACCTAAAAACCCCTCAATATTTACGCTAGGAACAGCATGTAATAGGTAAACAGACAATGGGTGCAGATATTGCTCCTTTTGTGTTGGCTCTGCACGATATTCCCCTTGAACAAATTCCCCCATGGATCAGCAAGATAGCGCCCTCTTCAAAGCTACTAGTTACATTAAAACTAGCTGCAACAACACAAATCGAAAAGAAGAAATTTTACAAGAATCTTTTACGCTTAAGAAATTAAAGATGCTTTTTATAACCATTGAACAATAGCCATACAAAAGACACTCTTAAAGGGACACTACAGTCACCAAAACAACTTTAGCTCAATGAAGCAGTTTTTGTGTACAACCCATATATCCCTGCAGTCTCACTGCTCATCTCTCTAATATTTAGGTGTTAAATCACTTTTTTATGCACCCTAGTCACACCTCCCTGCCTGTGACTTACACAGCCCTCCTAAAAACTTCATATATAAAGAGTCATCTAATTTTTACACTTTCTTTATTGCAAATGTACGTAATGAGAGTTAATTTTACAGAGCAGGACATAAAAACGTTCAAAGTAAGTTACACCTGATTGAGAATGAAACAATTTAGTTTTTTATGTAGTCTGTGTCAGTCACAGCCAGGGAAGGTGTGGCTGGGGCTGCATCAGCAGAACTGAAGTGAACAGAACTAAACTCCTAAATGGCAGATAATTGAGCAGTGAGACTTCAGGGGCATGGTCTGTACACCAAAACTGCTTAAAGGACCACTACAGGCACCCAGACCATTTCAGCTTAATGAAGTGGTCTGTGTTCCAGGTCCAGCTAGGATTAACCCTTTTTTCTATAAACATAGCAGTTTCAGGGAAACTGCTATATTTATATATGGGTTAATCCAGCCTCTAGTGGCTGTCTTGTTGACAGCCCCTAGAGGCGCTTGCATGCTTCTCACTGTGATTTTCACAGTGAGAAGACGCCAGCGTCCATAGGAAAGTATTGATAATGCTTTCCTATGGACTGGATGAATGCGCGTTCGGCTCCTGCCGCGCATGTGTATTCAGCCAAAGAGGA
Source organism: Pelobates cultripes (assembly GCA_933207985.1). Classification (NCBI taxonomy): domain Eukaryota; kingdom Metazoa; phylum Chordata; class Amphibia; order Anura; family Pelobatidae; genus Pelobates; species Pelobates cultripes. The sequence continues at coordinate 218,072,830 of OW240912.1, read as the reverse complement.
GGAGAGCTCCCCGCCCGGCGCTGGAGAAAGAGGTAAGTTTAACCCCTTCCTCTCCATCCACCATCCAGCCCGGCAGGAGTATGTTTTCCTGGCACTATAGTGGTCCTTTAAGCTAAAAATGCTGTCCATTCTGTAAAGTCTATTTATTTCAGAGCTGGAAGTGTTCCCTAGCACTTATAGATGCAGATATAAACTGTTAATTAATATTGGCATAATTGGTCAACTTTAATACCAGCTGCTACTTCTGAATAGGCTTTTGTAGAAATAGTTCTGAAGTTATTGCTCATGCTCACATACATAAGTCAGGTTAATTCTTTGTTCATGTGGGTAGAGGTGTGTTCTAGCTCACTGAAACCTTTGCTCCTGTAGCGCACAGATAGGAGATTCAGTGACTAAAAGACACAGACAGTGTGTGTCTGGCTTTCTGATAAGCCTTTGCACACTATGCAGCAGATCTGTCCAGACTCCAGTACTTAAAGCAGTTCGCCAATTCAGCTTGGACCTATGAATATTGCTGTGATCTTCTAGTATATAAAATGGAAGTGCACAGCTCTGATTGGATGTCAGGGAATGTATTAAATACAAATGGGAGCCTATATAGTATAATATATCATCTGGAATAAACTGACTTCTGCATTAATTTATAAATTGGTCTACATAGATCACAGGCCATAAAAAAACAAAAAATAAATTTAAAAAAAAACAGCACAATGACTGGTCTCTCTCTTCCACTCATGGTAAGGATGGCAGATGCCAGATTTGCATAGGATTAACATTAGCTAGCCTAGAACTGGATAATGACGTAGCACCACAAGTGCAGCATGTTATAGTGAAATTCTGCACACACAGATCAGTGGTCACGGTGCTTAGAGTAACCCTTTAAGGTGATTGCTGCCTACACTTTGGAAGGATTGTAGTAAAGCCATAACAACTTCTAGGTGGCCTGCTAGGCATATGCTTAGTTCCCAGCAGCTGAATAGTTGACCATGCAGTAAGTGTTATGAGCAAGTCTGGAGGATCAGAGATCACTGTGACAAAGCAGCTGGGAAAATGAGGACAACTGTATTTTACTTTCCGGTGACTGTAAAAGGAGTGTGAGATCTGAAAACTGATCTCTAGTGCTGTGTATAACCTCAGAATGCAGGTGTCCTGGAGGGCCTCACAGAAAACACAGCACAGAAACAGATATCTAAACAATGCTTAAACTGCCCACTCTTTCCATAGGATCAATGGGGATGAGTTATTTTCTAAGCGAGGCAAATAGCTGTACAGTATTTCTAATGCTTTAGTGTACCTATCCTTAGTTACAAAGATTCCACCTCTACCCATTTTTTTCAATAAAGTTTAATAAAAAAGCTTTTAATTTACCCTTTTCCAGATCGTTTTAAAAAAAATTTCAAACATAAGTGAGAGTGGCTTTTGAGACAAAATGGAAATTTAGACCCTAGGGGACACAGACAGGTACCTGAATTACTTAAAGAACCACTATAGTTTTCCTAGAACTATAGGGTCTTTAGGTCCCCCCCACCCTCAGGGTCCTACAACCGCTGGGCTGACGGGGTTAAAACCCCTTCAGCCACTTGCCTTTCTCCAGCACCTGGCTCCCTTGGCGCTGGGGAATTCTCCTCCTTCTGCCGATGTCGGCGCCGAATGCGCATGCGCAGCAAGAGCCGCACGCGCATTCAAACTACCCACAGGAAAGCATTACTCAATGCTTTCCTATGGACGCCCAGCGTCTTCTTACTGTGATTTTCACAGTGAGAAGCGTGGAAGCGCCTCTAGCGGCTGTCAGTGAGACAGCCACGTGAGGCTGGATTAACGCTCAGTGAAACATAATTTCTCTGAAACTGCTAGGTTTTCAGCTGCAGGGTTAACACAGAGAGGGACCTGGCACCCAGACAACTTCATTGAGCTGAAGTGGTCTGGGTGCCTATAGTGGTCCTTTAATGGGGGAAGGAAATGCATAGAGAAACACCACTGGGAAATAACAATAATCCTGTGCAAGGAAAAACAGAATTTTTTGATTTACCGTAAATAATTTTTTCTTAATATGATGGCAGTACCTGTGGGTTGTGCCTCCTTAATTGGGACAAGCATCTACAAGACAGAAGTTAATTAAGAGTCCCTCCATTTTATCCTATAAAAGGGCTTCCCCTGGCAAACCCACCTCAGTCGTAGCAAGAAAACACACCACACAAGTCAAATACAACAAGTACATTTTTTATTCAGAGTGAGGGACTATTGTACTGCCACCATATTAAGAAAAAAATAATTTACTGGAAGTAAAAATTTCAGTTTTTTTTCTAGCATATGGTGGCTGTACCTGTGAGATATAGCAAAATTCCCATTAGGTGGGCATTACGCCACAACAGCTTGAAGCACCTTATGCCCAAATGCAGCTTTAGAGGATGAGAATACATCTAACATGTAATGCCTGATTAAGGTGTTGAATGATGACCAAGAAGCTGCCTTGCAAATTTCTTCGGGCGAAGCAAGAGCCTTTTCTTCCCATGATGTAGACATTTCTCTTGTGGAATGCGCTTTAAGAGAAGTAGGTATAGGAATGTTACAGGAAGCATATGCCATCTTGATTGTATCAATCAACCAATGAGAGATAGAATTACGGGAGGCTCTTCCCCCTTTAAATTTCCCTTGGAAACTGACAAACAGGTGATCAGAATTTCAATAAATCGGCAGTTCTTGAAAGGTAGATCTGTAAAGTTCTAACATCCAATATATGCCATTTTAGTTCCTGCGGCAAGGTGACATTATTGCAGAAGGATGGTAAAACGATGGGCTGATTAACAGCTCTAGAAGCGATAACCCTCGAAAGGAATGAAGGCTTAGGATGGAGCACTACCTTATCTTGATGTAATAAAATGAATTTGTCCGATGAAGAAAGAACCTGAAGTTCACCTACTTCAGCAGAGGTGATGGCCACCAAGAAGACCGTCTTGATTGTTAGATTCCTCAATGGGACCTTCTCCAAAGGTTTAAAAGGAGGTTCACAGAGAGCACTTGCAGGACTGAAGAAAGTATGACTTCCTGGGTGGTCTAATAAGCCTTACTGCTTTGAAGAATCTCCTAATTAGAACAGGCAACGCCAAATCCTTAACTAGAAAGAAAAAAAAAAACCAAGGCAGATAGTTGGACCTTCAAAGTGGAAAAACCCAGACCTTTGTGAAGCCCATCCAGAAGGCAGTGTAAAATAGAATCAACCAAAGGATGTACCTGAAGACATTGATGTTCCTTACACCAATGTAGAAATTTTGCCCAAATTCTCATGAACAACTTTGAGGTGGAATATCTGATAGATTGAAGAATTAATTGGACCCTGTCTTCCTGAAGACCCTGATGACAAAGGATTAGGGTGGCAACAGCCATGCCGTCAATCTGAATATCTGTAGAATTTCCAGAGTTAACTCTGTTTTCTATCAGATATAGAGAGATTGGAAGCTCCCAGTACGTGGAAGCCATTTCCTTCAAGTCCAAAAACAAGCTCCTGTTTGGCCAGTACGGAATGATTGCTAGAACCACTGCCCTGTCTGTTATCTTTTGAAGAATTCTTGGGATCAGCTGTATTGGAGGAAAGTTGTATGCTAGGGAGAAATCCCATTGGAGAGATAGACCATTGAGGCGGATCTGTCCTGAACAGGGAGGCAAATTTGGGAACCTTGGTGTTCTCTCTTCTTACCATAAGGTCTACGACGGGCATTCCGAATCTCTTTATTAGAATGTCGAATATCCTTGGGTTTAGAGACCACTCTTTCTGATCCCATTTCCCTCTGCTGAGATCGTCGGCTATGACATTGTCAATGCCCTTTATGTGGAACGCAGAGATGTCTTCTAAGTGAACCCGAGTCCAGCACAATGTCGGCGCATAACCGAAAAAGACTTTCCACTCTGGTGCCACCTTGCCTGTTGATGTAAGAGACCACTGTGTTGTTGTCTGACGGTATTCTTATAGGCCTCTTTTCTATCCAAGATCTGAATCTGCGAAGAGCTGCCTTCATTTCTCTGTAATTTGTTGACCTTATTTTGTCTTCTGTGGACCAAGTACCTTGGCACATTAACAAATTTAGATGAGCGCCCCAGCCTGAGTTTGACGCATCTGTGGTGACGACCACCCATTCTTTCGGTCTGAAGGTCAAACCTGCCGAAATAAAACTTGAAGTTTTCCACCAGTTTAACCAAGCTTTTACCTGGGGAGATATCTGGAGATACAAATCTAAGTCTTCCTCACTGAAGAGGCCTTATTTCTGATTTTGCCCATTTGACTGCGGGAATTGGTGAGGTTAGATATTCCAGAACACTCATTGCCTGTTTTATAGAATAATAATCTCTTCTGTAAATTGGACACTTTTTTCCAGATGGTCTTTCTTTTGTCTGTAGTCAGATGTAGAGATAACGTTCTTCAGCATCTCGAATCCCAGTAATTCTATTTTTTTTGAAGGAAGTAGAATCAACTTCTTGAAGCTCAGTATCCATCAGTGTTCCTAAAGCACTGATTGTGAACCGAACCTTTTCCAACAACAAACTTCTGGAATTTGCTATAAGCAGCCAATTGTCCAAGTAGTGAATGAGCTTGACGCCCCACTCCCTTAGAAAAGAGGTTATGGGCGTAAGAACTTTTGTAAATATTCTTGGGGCTGATGCCAACCCGAAGGGGAGGGCTTTGAACTGAAAATGTAAAATCTCTTTTCCCCTTTTTATGGCGAACCTCAGGAATCTTTTTGAGGTTACTGCCATAGGGATATGAAGGCAAGCATCCCTTAGATCCAGCTTCACCATAAAATCCCCTTTCCTAAGAATCTGAGTTACGGAAGTAATCATTTCCATTCTGAACCTTTGGTAAGGAAGAAACTTGTTCACATTTTATTTTTTTAAATCTAGAATTGGCCCGAAAGGAATGTTCTGATTTCGAGATTAGGAAGAGTCTTGAGAAGACCCCTTGGAATTCCTGGGTCACCGTAACCTTTTCTATGACCTTTTTTTTTTCAATAGCAGAACAGTTTCTGCAAACAGAGCTCCTGGTTTTCAGGGAAGGATGGATAAAGGGAAATGAGGAATTTTGGTTTGGGCAGGTTTGGAAAGTGCCATTGGTAACCTCTTTTCACCAGATTTGGAATCCATGGATTGCTTGTAGTTTCTTCCCATATTTTGAAGAAACGCTGGATTCTGCCTCCTACTCTCTTAGCGTCAGAAACGTCTACCCTAGTCAGATCTATCCCCTTTTTTCTCCTCAAACCTCAGATTTCTTTTTTTTGAAAATAATGAGGCCTATCCAGGTAGGTTCTTCTATTTTTATAACCAGGCTTCCAAGAAAATTTCTTGTCTTGAGGAAGGGTTTTTTTTCCGCCTCAGACATCTGTTTAACTCGTCAAGGACCGAACTTCTGGAATAAAAGGGAATCATTACATGTCATACATCCTTAAGGGGTTAATGATCTCTTCTAAAGGAGACCCGAACAGCTTTTATTTTTCCAGTGGGAGTTCACAGAGGAGTTATTTTGAAGTTGTATCCGGCGTCCAGGCTCTATGGGCAACTGAAGATAAGCCCATGTTTCTGGAAGCCAACTTGAGCACTTCATTCCTCATATCCATTATAAAGGTATTCGACAATTTCAAATTTTGTAGCAACCTAACCAGTTGCTTGTCTGGAGATTCCAACATCATCTCCTCTTGTGATTGCAACCACAAGTTACTAGCTCTGGATACTGCTACCCTCTGCCAGCAAAGCTTTACATTGGAAACCACGCCTGCAGGAGGTCTCGGCCCTCTTGTCCATAGGATTCTTTAAAGCTGCTACTTTTACAGAAAGCAAAGATTTTTAGAGTAAAGATTATTTAATCTTACTTCAAAAACCTCTGAGCCGTGTCGGGAGCTGGTGACAAGGAGAATCCTTTCTGACCAGCATCCAGAGGGAAACAGCACAGAATTTATACGCCCATGGATTAAAATCCGACGCCATTTTCCGGTTCACGCATGCAGTGGAGTACCCGGAACTTCGGTGGAACGCAACATCACCCAGGCGTGTGTTCCACCGCGGTGCGCAGGCGCATGGCCTGTAGCATCATAAAGGCGTCCCCTGACCTGCTCATAATCACAAAGCCGGAACAAACAATACCTGAAAGGGCTCTGGGACCTCCATGGGCAGAGCCATGCAGCTCAGCCAACCGCCTGGGCGGCTATCGGGCTTCCTCCCCCAGACATCAACCTGTGTGTCTCACCTCAAGTAGACGATCCGTCCCGTACTGGGACAAGGAAGAACTGAGGTGGGGTTGCCGGGGTAAACCCTTTATGGAATAAAGGGGAGAGACTCTTAATTAACTTATATCTTCTAGATGCTTGTCCCAATTAAGGAGGCACAACCCACAGGTATTGCCACCTTATGCCAGAAAAAAAAAATAATAAATAAAGTAGGAGGGATAGGAAAGAGAAAGATGAAATAGAGAAAGGAATTTGGGTTTGATGAAAATTTGGACAGGTTGGCAAGTGAACAGAGTACAAGACAAAAAAACAAAACAAAACCACACAAACAAAAAATATTCAATAACAAAGGAAAAGATATATAAACCAGAACAGTCATATTTTAGGATCAGGGATTTATTTACTACACAAAACTGGCAAATACCAACTGGCACATTTTATGTTGGCAGCCACGTCGGAGAGAATTTTGTGTTTATTTTGCAATTATATTGACACATCACTACAATTTAGTGAATTAAAGAGACACTGCCACACCTCCCACAACCCCTCCTGAAATGTGTATTTCATAAAGATAGAATATTAATGATATACTTAGATTGACGGTGTTGGAATTTCACTGAAATGACAACCCAATTCAAGAGACATACAGAGACTGTTTTGTCTCCCCCCCCAATCGCCTGCCTTTCTTAGACTCAAGGCGGAGTCTAAGAATCAATCCCGACAGCCATCACCATTGAAGACTGCAAGGAATTGGCTGTTCATGTGATTGAGAACAGCAATGATGTCGGCTGATGCGGTTTAAGTAAATCGGTGCACGCAAGGGACCGGTTCAGGTAAGTAATCTCATCTTTCACTGCCTCCACCCCCCTCCCCCCCCGATCCTGCATCCACTGGACCACCAGCAGCGATATCAGTCGGTGTACTTTGCGAATTTGTCAAAGTCCCCAGACAGTTACATAGCCACTTTAAGTAAGAACATCGCAATCAAGGCTAAAGTAGCTGATCTGGAAAAATTCCACAATTGGCTGCTTTAACCTCTGTTTTACCAATTGGCTTTAAATTTTCTAAATGTTTAAGTGATTAACCCTGCTTTGTATTTAATTTCACAAAGTTCAGTGCATGGGATTATAATATATATCTTGTGGGATCATGTTATTTGCGGAAATCGGCCCTAATAATAATAATAATAATAATAAGCTTTGTAGCTAGATTAAATAAAAGAATAAGGTATAAATACACCAAAACACAATATCAGACTTTTTTTACCAAGTGAGAATGCAAAACAAATTTTGAATTTAAGGTAACAAAAAGCTGAACTGCTTTCCTTTTGAATACTGTGGCCTTAAATTTGAAATTCACTTTGAATTCAATCTGAATTCTCACTTTAGTAAATATTCCTTATTGTAACAAAAATGGCCAAATCAGGCATAGCAACTTTTCACTTTCAAAAGTTATACTCCCTCAGAAAAAGATATATATATATATATATATATATATATATATAAATAAATTCATCACAATGAAAGGTGAGAAGAAGGAACAGGTGGGAGAAACCCCCTCCCCCCCACAAAGTATTATATGAAAGTTGTATTGTTCCTGACCCTATAGTGCACCTTTAAAATGCATGGATGCCATGAATTGAATAATCGTGCAAAAATAACGAACACAAACACACAAAAAAAATATATTTCCATTCAGTTATGAGAACAATACTACAACATAATACCTAAACCATGTGAATTTGTCTTCTCTGCGTGTCTCACAACATTACCAGCCTGTCTAATAAGATGTGAATGCACTGTAAAAAAACAAATCCCTATAATCACCTGTGTCAAGTACATTTCTGCACTGTAAAATCCAAATAAAAAAAAAAAAACAAATAATAAAAACACCACCAATGCATAAACAATATTTTAAAGTGAACATGATATGACAGATATAGCCCGGCAGTGTTCTAACCATTAAGCTTGACCAAAGCTATACAATTAAGTGTTTCTTCCCTAAATACCGTTAAAAGCTCATACTTTATTTTCATTACCCATGTCTCCTGATGGGAGCATCATTTACATTTCAGTGAGTGTTACACTTGCTGTAAGACACACCTCTCATGCATACCCCTGTTTGGCAAGTACAGATTTGCTACTCATAACAGGTAAAAAGTCCCTAACACTTATCCAACGTATCTGTTCTCTCTTGCACGTTCTAAAAGTGACCAGTCTCTATGAGAATTGGTGATGATCATACGTACACAGTACCAATAAACAGAGAGTGACAGTTCACTCACACAGTACGCTGCTCCCTGGAACGGAGTGCTGACAAGTCCACCCAAGAAAGCACTGACTCACCAGGGACTTTAAATCCCACTAGGCCAGTAAGTTATGTAGACAAGATCTAGGCAGTGTTATTCCCAGCTCTTTAATTGGCCATTCTTCTAAGTGGAGCTCAGAGGTTCACTTTAAAGCCCAGTTTAATTATTTGTCAAACTGACAAAACAAAAGACTGCAGAGATGGTAACCTACAACCATAACCACTTATATAAGCTTACAGGTTAAATTGTACTTTTCATTTTATATCTCTCAGCTAGCAGATATAAAAACTACAACTGTGCAGTAGAGTTACACAAGTATTTCTGCACTCACTTTGGCTCAGCGTGTCCTAGAAGCACAACTATACATTTATAGTTTATGTATAAATTATTTTTTTTAATCATTCATTTTTTATTATTTTCACAAATAAGACAAACAAATTACATTCAACAAAGACAAAAATGCTTGACCTTTAACAAACCCTTATTAATATCAAACTTTAAGCTTTTTGTATACATTTTTGGGGGATATAATATGCGTGAGTTTCCTTAAACCCCAGTTCTCAAGCATATAACTAAACAATGTAAAAAAAAAAAAAATACAATATACGGTAAGCTCATTTTAAAAAAAAAAAGCCGGGTCGCCAAGAAGGGAAGAGGATCTGCACCTAACCGAAATGTCAGGAAAGCTAACAAAACACCCGGGGCGGAGCCTGACTGCTGAGCAGGATAGACGTGCTGTACATCAGCCCCTGCAAGAAAAGACGATATTGGGGATAAATACCCCGAACACCAACTCACCCACAAGTCAGTGGACACAAGAGGAGCTGGGGAAATCCGGGGGCATCAAAGGAACCCATAAGCGAGGCTCACAATGCTCGGGATCCCACGCAAAGCACACGGGGCCTACATGCGGCCGAGCCAGGGAGAGACGGCCGCACTCCTGGATGGTAACACCACACACACGACCCTCAGTGCACTCGCCTTCCTCCCCCCCCCCGGCCGGCGAAGGGCATTCCAGCCTGCACTCGACATCCAAAAGAACCAGCAGCACAAGCATGGTCCAGACACACAAGGCTGCAACCCCCTACTAGGCACACTAAAATGGCGGCTGTCAGCGGGACATGGAGTGAGTCCATGCAGAGCATAGAGGCGATATCGAGCCGCTTCTGGGATGCCCTCATAAAGCGGCAACAAGCAGCCCTAAACAAGCTACCTACACTACAGACGATGGGCGAGCGGAGCGAGGGGAGAGGGAGGTGCCTTCAGGCACAACGCCACTTCGAATACTTACCCACATGCTACATAGCCCATCTGGACACCCGCAAGGCGGCAGGATGCAGAGACCCAGCGACGAGAACACACCGTTTCCATAAAGGGGGCATCGGCTGAAAGAGACTATGCTAGGGGCCTCATGACCTCGCAACAGCAGGCCACTGTCGGCAAACTTGCCCCACCAAGCCACAACAGCGACACTAAAGAACTTCTTGAGCATCAGGACACCCAGGGGGACATTAAGCTTCTGTACCATATCTATGCCTTAAGCATTGGTCCGTATTTTTTACTGCCGAGGCGTTTAAGCACTGTACTTTTCTTCAGCCTGTTACACTCACTGTAGGGATAGGCCAGGTGGGGATCACTGTCGCCCTGTGCACCACACTCAGCATTGAGATCAGCCTTGCCTTAGCAACTTGTAACTTACCCAGCTTGCGACTTTACACTGCACAACACCACTAGGCTACCAACTCACTGTCTCTAAATGCCAGCATGATAATCTAATGTCAATTGCTATTAATTATTATTATTTCAGTTATAATAAAAATGCTTCACTCATAACAGTGACATATTTTATCACGGTCTATTTGAGACCCACCCCTAGTATCAATGATAGACTTATATAAAATAAGCCCTCCAATTTATATTCTGTGATATTTATGCTCTTATTCCACTGCAATATCTTAACACCATATTCTCCGTTTTAATTCTAATGTGACGAGAAAGAGAAAAAACAAGAAAAAAAAACTGTGATTCATCCAGTGTTTCAGTTATCTATTTAAATGTATTACCCATTAATGTTACTTCTGTGCATCCATTAATATTCCCTAATTAAACCTTACTATTTATACGAGCTTGATCCCAGCTTCAAAGCACATGTTGTTTCACCCTGATCTCATATGCCCCTTATTAGACCATATTAACAACAAATTGGTCTGCCATAAGAAAAAGAAAAAAAAGTGACCGTATTAACAGACCCTATCCCTATTACTTCTCTTCCTACTCAGGGCAACGATTTCAATTGAAGCCATAAAGAAGCCTTTTGGGGATCATCAAATATTACTATATCATTATCCTGTATTACTATTAATTTAATTGGATATCCCCAATTGTACTTAATCAGATTATTCCTCAATATGTTAGTTACTATGCCAAAGGCTCTTCTGTGTTTCCTGGCAGTCCATGATAAGTCCTAGAATATTTGAAGGTCGATATATGGGTATTTGTAATTTTTTTCCTACTTTTTCTCTGTGTTTAAACAGGAGTTGTTCTTTGAACCAAAATTGATGAAAACAAATTATCATGTCTGTTTGCCGATGCTGGTAGTCCTTCGGGTCTAGGGAGATGATGAAATCTGTCCATTACATTATTCACTGATTCCATATCCATACCAAAGTCCCAGAAAAAACCCCACAGTATATATTTCTCCAATTTATCCCCTTTGATTTGTTAATATATACGTATAAAATACGGAAAGTGGCACACCATGCTAAATTGACCCACATGTTAATAAAACACTATAGGAAAAATTCAATTAAACAAAAGTACACTGTTGCACCTACAGATATAGTTTAGACCTTCATGTCTATCTGACCTAGCCTGCTTTCCACAATAACACACGACTTCTAGTGGACGGTCTTCCTTTGCTAACCTGACTTTATAGACATGTGCGGTTATTTCTGTTTTAGGGGTTATGCTTTGTACATATTAGCAAACTTGATATATAGGTTGCACTTAAAATGTGGCAATATAAGCTTTTAGATTATTGACTGTCTATGCAAAGCTACTATAAAAATATAAAATATATATATATATATATATAAAACACTCTAAAGTTTAAAAATGATAATGATATTTAGAACTCCTGCTTTTACTACAAATCCTCAAAGTTTGCAGTGAGCGGTCACCAAACCTGGAAATGGCTAAATCATTCCTGATATAACCATTATTTCCATAGTACGGATTAAGGAACAGCGCACACATAAAAAAAAAAAATTATATAAGGCTACTTAAAAATCCCCTCTCAGCAAACATTTATGGGGATTCAGTTACCATATGGCCATGTGTTAAGCCCACTATTACTTCACAGTACCACAATATCGGTGGGTCTTACATTAATTCCAACCGGGAAGAAATTAAATACTGCTAGTGCTAAATATGCTTAAAGAGATTCTCTAGTGCCAGGATAACAAACCTGTTTTCCTAGAACTGCAGAAACCTGGAGTCCTTCCGTCCCAGCGTTGCTGAAGGGGGTAAAAACCCCTTCAGTCACTTACCTGAACCAGCACAGATGTCCGTCAACGCTGGGTCAGGCCCCACCCATGCAAACGGGGAGACCTAATGCACATGCGCGGCTATGGCCACGTGTGCATTAGTCCTCCCCATAGGAAAGCATTATTCAATGCTTTCCTATGGGGATTCCGGTGACGACGGAGGTCCTTATGCAGAGTCCCTAAAACAACTTGAGCTTATTGAAGCAGCAAAAACATATGTGAGGAAGGCTGCACTTGATGGACGCAAGTCTCTTTTCAGCTATGTAACTAGGTAACAGTTTGGGTGTATAGATCAATGGCTGTCAGCCGGTCCTGCTACTTCCTGGCTGTTTACCTCACTGAAGCTAAACTCAAGAGGCTGGCAACTACTAAAAGCATCTCTCTTTGAAAGCCATCTTCATGCGTTGCATTGGGAAGTCTGGGTTAAGTTGGGGGAGGAAGGGGGTTGCAAAGGCTGCAGATTAAGAGATCTGCCACCTTTGCATGCTGTTTTTAGATATTTTCCAAATAAAAACATGCATTTAATTGTGCATCTTTTCCATGTGGGTATATCTGCTATACAGTGTACGAAACGAGGATCGAATTAGAGTAGAATAAACACACTGCTGTTGCCTTGTATTTAGAAATGTATCTCTGAGCACACACCATAGTACATGAGTAAACAGTAGGTAATGGAGGCTCCATATTCAAGTTGGATAATAACTGCTTCAGTCTAAATTAAAGTACTGTATGTGAAAATGTAAACACAACAATCCAGGAAACTAGTCATATATATCCAGTACTTCTGGCAAAACCAAAATACAGATATGATACTTAAAATATATCAAAGTAAGGGCCAGCCATGCCATTCTTATAAAGGGGCTGGAGCTCAGCATACCCTTTGTAGGAGCTGTTATGGCACCAGTGCAGTTGCCCCCCAGGGATGATGTCAGGGCTGTGTTACCCCCTCTGGTGGCAGTGCAGTTGCCCCCCCAGGGATGATGTCAGGGCTGTGTTACCCCCTCTGGTGGCAGTGCAGTTGCCCCCCCAGGGATGATGTCAGGGCTGTGTTACCCCCTCTGGTGGCAGTGCAGTTGCCCCCCCAGGGATGATGTCAGGGCTGTGTTACCCCCTCTGGTGGCAGTGCAGTTGCCCCCCAGGGATGATGTCAGGGCTGTGTTACCCCCTCTGGTGGCAGTGCAGTTGCCCCCCCAGGGATGATGTCAGGGCTGTGTTACCCCCTCTGGTGGCAGTGCAGTCCCCGGAGAGGTCAGTCCCAGGTTAGTAGCCCTGTGTGAGAGGCTGACAGGTGTGCTCGCGGTGATCACGTGTTCCTCCCTCCCTCCCTCGTGTGTGCCCGGTGTGCGCTGCGCTGGATGTCGCACCTTGCTGGGAGCCGGCTGTTAGTCCCCCTCCCCGTGACCCATTACCATGGAAGGCTCGTGCAGTGTGCCGGGGTGCTCCTCCGCTGCCGCAGCTCCCTCCACCTGGCTGGACATCATGTGACGCAGTCTTGTAAGTGCCGCGCTCCAGCAGTGCTCCTGCTACACACTCTGCCCTAGGACACCGCACGCTACCGACCAATCAGGCGAAGGCCAGCAAGAGCGCGACACGGTGACGCACTGCCCACGTGACAAGCCCAGCGCAAAAGGCGGAAACGCTCCTGTCGCCATGTTTGAGAATGGCCGCTGCGCGCAGTATCGCACAGTGTACCGAGCAGACGCACTTTTTATTTGTCCGTTTTTATACTTTGCACACGGGCGACGAAAATATGCCACAGCCATCCGGCTTAGGCTAGGGAGCTGTGTGTTATTTCCCCCACATCTCCATCGGGCAGTGTGGGTATGGGGGGGGGGGATGAGCGCGGGAAGTGACGCGAAGTCGCGCTGGTGATGTCATCAGAGAGCGACCCACACCTGGTTAGTCAGTCGGTGCTCGGGCTGTAAGAAGCCGCTCACTGGGAACATGAACGCACCGCCCGCATTTGAGTCCTTCCTGCTGTTCGAAGGAGAGAAGAAGTAAGCGGCCATAGAGTTATTTAATATTATTATTATTAGTTACTGCATGTTTCATTGATAGGAGGAGGATGATAGTCATATACAGTCTGTAATGCAGGGTCTGTTCTTAAATACAGAAATGAGTTTCCATTGGCTTCTGGCTTTGTTTTATTCTATATTTGTTTCAGGTGATGGCTCTATCAAAATAAACTATGGGAGGGAGAATGGCCCCCCTTATTTTTAAAGCATTATATAGATGGGGGGAAAATACACTTTTTTTTAAGTTAAGAACCCCTCCCCAGTGTTTAAATAAAGGTTTTACTTCGCCAAACTGCTCATTGTTACACTAACCACAACCTCATAGAGGAGAATTGGGAAGCCAGTGTGCATGTGCAGTGTGTGTCCCATAGGAAGTGTTACTTTGTCTGTGCAGTGAAAGCACCTCTTCTGTACGTCATACTGATGAGGCTTTAACCCTACGATGTAAACATTGCAGGGTTAAAAGGACAGGGCCACTGCACCCACACCACTTCAGTGAGATGAACTGAACTGCAGGTATGTTGCCCAACGTCAGCTATGGGGTTGGTGACAGTGTTTTGAGCTATATTTTCTGTGCTTTCACTCAAGAGAACTGCAGGCAATGCATGAAGGTACCAAAGGTAGAGAGACTGGATGGAGTTAAAGGTTTATTTCAACCACATAAAGGGTCACTATAGTCACCAGACCAACTACAGCTTAATGTAGCTGTTCTGGTGAGTATAATCATTGCCTTCAAGTATTTAAACTGCCCCCTAGGGACACCTCCATGTGGCCATTCCTCAGATGGCCACTGGAGGTGCTTCCTGGGGCAGTGCCGCTATTCAGCATCTCCACGCTCTGCATGGAGACGCTGATATTTTCTCATAGTTATGCATCTCTATGAGGAAGTGTTTATTGGCCAAAACGGCGTTTGGACCCATCCGCATCCTTGACGATTTCAGCCAAACGCTTTTCCTCTTGGAAATCCTGATGTCACCAAGGAGACAGATTGGGGGAGGGCCAGTGTCGGCAGACCTGCATGTCGCTCCAAATAAGGTGAATTTTAACATAGAAAGTTGAAAAATGCACTTTTTGATACTTGCAAACAAACAGAGAGAGACTCTCAGATCTCAATGTAGGGATGTTTAGACATGCAGGTCTAAATGAAAAAATGTTTTAGTAGTGTCAGTCATTTTTTTTATATTCTCAAGGTGCTCTGATTGTTGGTATTGTATCTTGCGCATCAGGTAGAGCAAAGTGAAACTGTACGCAACATTGTACAATTGAAACACCTGAAAACTAAGCTTGGGGAGTCTAGGCAACAGTGTGTAATAATATAATGAAATATAGAACAAAATAAAAAATAAGAGCCAAAAGCGGCACTGTCCTGGCCGAATCCCCTTGTTGTTGTTGTTGGTTTTTTTTTTTAAATCTTATTTTTTTTTCCTCCCCAAAAAATGCCAAATAAAAATCCATAATTACCATTGCAACTGTTAAAATAAACCTGAGCACAATAAAAAAAAACACAACACAAAAAAAAAAAAATCCATCTTTACCCAGGCTCAGACTGAGCTCCGCAGGGTAGGGAAAGGCTTATAAAGCCTTCCCATGCCCTGCAATTTCACTTAAAGCACTCTGGTTGATTCCAAACCAACCAATCAATCCTCTGACAGGTAAGTCTCTATATTCACCTGTCACAGAACTCTGGTTGGCTTGGGATCCAACCTATCAGAGTGCTCGGAGTAATTTTACCCAGTGTGGAAAAGTTCTTTGGAATTTGTGTAAGTTGACTCATAACACTGTGATTGGTTGCTTAAAACTGTTCTCATTCTGTTAGGACGAAATTCGGTAGTTTCCCCGGCGTTCTGTCTGTGACAGGACGTTCAGGAATATTGACAGGAAGCATCGCAAGATCACGGAGGAAAGATATGAATTGTGGGAAAATTTCTCTGACCACAGGAAACGGAGCACACTTTGCTCCTCCGCTGGTCATAGATGGTCAGGCGTAGGAAACCTCCATAAGACAAAATAGTCCCTACTTTGTCTTATGTTTTAAAGGAACACTATAGGGTCAGGAACACAAACGTGTATTCCTGACCCTATAGTGTTAAAACCACTATCTAGCCCCCTTTGCCTCCCTAAAGATAGTAAAATCTTACTTGTATTCAAGTCTGAAGCTGCTACCTCTGCCAGTGAACTTCCTCTGAAATCATCAGAAGTGGTGGCCTGATCCAATCACAATGCTTCCCCATAGGATTGGCTGAGACTGACAAGGAGGCAGATCAGGGTCTGAGTCGGCATGATTAAAACACAGCCCTGGCCAATCGGCATCTCCTCATAGAGATTCATTGATTCAATTCATCTCTATGAGGAAAGTTCAGTATCTGCATGTTGAGGGAGGAGACAATGAATATTTGAATAGTGCTGTTCTAAGTCCTGAGAATTGCAAGGTAGGGCTTCCATGGATCGGATTTGTTCTTCCAGCACATCCCACATATGCTCAATTGAATTGAGATCTAGGGAATTTGGAGGCCAGGGCAACACCTTACAATCTATCATGTTTCTGAAACCTCTCCTGAACAACTGTGGCAGGGTGCATTATCCTACTGGAAGAGGTTACTGCCATCAGGGAACACCATTGTCATGAAGAGGTGTACATGGTTTGCAACCATCTCTAGGTAGGTGGTACGTATCAAAGTAAAAGGCACATGAATGCCAGGACCCAATGTTTCCCAGCTGAACATTGTACATTGCCCAGAGCATAACACTGCTTCTGTCAGCCTGCCTTCTTCCTATAGTGCATCCTGCTGACATCTTTTCCAGGTAATCAGCTCACATGCACCCCGGATAGCCACCTGACCTAAAAGAAAACGTGATTAATCAAATCAGGCAGTATTCTACCATTGCTGTAAATTCAAGGCACTAGACAGGGACCCCAATCTAAAATTATTTTGTGTGTCAGAACAAATAGATTGTCTGATGCTCACATACCCATTGCAGGCTTTTTCGGTGGTGGACAGGGGTCATCATGGGCACTCTAACTGGTCTGCGGCTACGCAACCCCATGCACCACAAACTGCAATGCACTGTGTGTTTTGACCACTTTCTATCCTGGCCAGCATTACGTTTTTCAGCAGTTTGAGCTACAGTAGCTCTTGTGTGGCTAGCCTTCACTCCCCACATGCATCAGTGAGCCTTGGGTGTCTATGACTGTTTGTGCTGCCTAATATATCCCATCCCTTTACAGGTGCCATTGTAACATTTTAATCAATGTTATTCACTTCATCCAACATTAAAACCATTGAAAGGTGCTGAGTGTACATTCCATAGATTTAGACTTCATTTGGGTTGTGCATCTCCATATATCTGCCTCTAACAATGATTTTAGTAAGGTAATACTTGAGTTCATTACTGCACTCACCATCACAGTTAAAGCAGTGAAAAATATTCTGTGGCTTAAATACAAATAGATACTCTATGTTCAATGTTTCTTGACTTGTAGTGTATCATTTAATATAAGAGTCACTAAAAGCTAGCTATGGATCGTGCAAATTATATTTGAAAAATATCAGGGCATGCCAGAAAATAAAAGTAGCCTTACATGTGACTCAAACCAAAGCGGTTTTCCTGACACTATAGTGCCCTAAGGGTACCCCCACCCTCAGGGTTCCCCTCCCGTGGTGCTGAAGGGGTTTTAACCTACCTTAATTCACTGCCGGGCTCCCTCGGCGCTGGTGACCTCTCCTCCCCCGCCGACATCAGCTCCCGGGTGGAGCGTAATGCGCGTGCACAGCAAGTGCCGTGGTCTATAGGAAAGCATTTCTCAATGCTTTCCTATGGACGTTCTGCACGCCTCTAGCAGCTGTCAAGAAGACAGCCACTAGAGGTTGGATTAAGCCTGCTATGTAAACATAGCAGTGTCTCTGAAACTGCTATGTTTACATGTGAAGGGTTAAAACCTGAGGGACCTGGCACCCAGACCACTTAATTGAGCTGAAGTGGTCTGGGTGACTATAGTGTCTCTTTAAAAGATTGTCTGAGTATATGTGTGCTTTATAAATTACATAAAATGACGCATGTCATGTAAATTAAGTTAACTTTTGGCTGAATTAAGAGTGCCTGGAGTGTTATGGTGCCTGGAGTGTCCCTTTTTAATAAACAGAAAAGTAAAGCAAGTTCCAGCATGTGCAATCAGTTCTCATATAAAGAAAGGTAACAAAAATGAATACATAAAGAAAGAAATAGCCTCAATTAGTATATCTAACAATCTTAATTATACAGGAAGATAAAATTCACTGGTAGTATGCACTAGATTTAAATACACAAAGAAGGCAAGATTGTTTGTTGCCTTGTCCACATGAATTTATATGACATTTCTTTGTGGATGCCTGATGCATCATGGGGCAGCAGAGGCATGTTTTATTCTTTATGCCTCATCATTATTTGCTCCTGTAAAGACATCAATATGGGTAAGTGAGGAACTATCATTTCCAGTTTCGATTTAAAGTGGCATTATATTGGTGCTTAGAGGACCCCGATCACGGACTTCCTGTCCAAATCTTCCTTATACTGTGGAGGCAGAGAAAGGAAGCCCGGGGGACGGCTGTGCCAGAGCCCCAACTTCAAGAAAGGTAAGGCACCCAGATACTTCTGCCTCCATAACAATTTCTGTGAGCTGCAGTTGTTGTGCAGGTAAGAATGTTCTTTTAAAAAGTTCATGCCATTATATCTTACAACTAGAGTAAATCTTTTTTTATCTTTTGTTCTTTTTGAAGCAAAAAAAAAAAAAGCTTATATATTTTTGTATTTGTTTTTGCAGGATAACAATTACAAAGGACACAAAAGTACCAAATGCTTGTTTATTTACCATAAACAAGGAAGATCATACAATAGGAAACATCATTAAATCGTAAGTACTATGCAGGGTTCATAAATATTACCACAACTTTCTATAATATGAGTAAAACACTATTTTTTTAAACATTTTTTTATGTTTTTAAATATTTTCTTGTGATTCATCATTTTATCAATGAATTTATATAGATCTGATGTCTTTTAAAATAGCCACTAAACAATTAACTTGGTTATGTGCAGCTCTTAGTTGAAGAAAGAGCTCAAAGCTTCAGGCCAAGTTGACACGTATCTGACAGCTCTGAGGGGCAGTACACTGTTCACAAAACCGGTTAATTGTTTAGAACTAAACATGTGAATTGCAAATTTTAGGCCAAAGTAGAACTGAATTAGAATTTTGACAACTGTGCTATGTTTTTGAAGATCACATCTAAGATAGTTCCTCTTCAAAATTTCACTGTGTCCAGCCCAATAATTTGATGAACTGTAGGATGGGTTTCTATGAAGTATGAACTGAGAGGCAGCCAAATAGGCTTGTCTGTAACTTGGCTGGTAAATTTGCAGAAATATACTTACAAAGGCCTTACTAATGCAATGTAAGTATTATGCACAGATGAAGTCCCATCTTTAATTCACTTCATCAATTGCCTTGGGCAAGTGCAATGATTAGTTACAGGTATAAATACTAGATCTAAGTGCCACCAAAATTCAAGTTTGGGCTTAACTGAATTTCGTCTGTTGTTCATTCGTTTTCTGACGAAATGCGGCTGCATCTTGAAGCTGTTAAGTTAAAAAAAACCTCCCTAAATTGGTACCCTTGTGGGATTGCCATATTTAAGGGTATCAGATTAGGGAGCTGTTTAGTAGGTCCTTTTTGGTATACTTATGAGAATCCCACAAAGATTAGCCATAGCTGCCTAGTGGCTTGTCTTTTCCTATGACTGTGAACAGCCACTGGTTACTCATTGTTTAGTAGACATGCCCCTACTCACAGCAGGGCATGTAGTGGCAGGAAGGAGGATTTAACCAAGCATGACAACTTCAATTAAAAAGGAAGTGGTGATGGTGCCTTTAGTGCCTCTTTAATTTAAAGGAAACACAAGTAGCTCTTAGATCTCTTTATTCACTGAAGTACTGGTACCTGCTCTTTTCAAATGAATCTCACGTCAGTAGTAAGATCCATCTGAAATTATCAAGCAATCATTCGTCTCCGTTTGATTGTTATTAAATACAGTGATCACTATATAATATAGAATGCACACTATATCAAGGTTAAGGGTATGGGTGTCTCTGCCTTGAGGCTTGTAAGGTTTGGATATATTATTTTGTGTGCAATTTGCCTTGTACTGTTACTCTGTTCCTTTTTTTTTTTTTTATAATATGTAAAAATATTCATTTGCATACTAATTAAAGGTTTATATTTAATATCTGAGTGTTATAGTATGCATTCTATATTATATAGTGATTATAGTGTTTAAGCACTTGAGTGCTTGTATGGTTTGCACCTAGCTAATATTAATTGTTTAATAGTAATTTTGTCTCTCCATGTGGTTTTTGCTTATAGATTATTAAATACGGTGAACCACAGAAGAATGTCAACTGAATGAAATTGACCAGATTTGCTAAAGCAAGTCCATTGTTTAGTGAATTGACCCTTCATTAAATTATATATTGCAAAACTGATTAAACATTTTAGTACCAATTTCACTGTGGAACTGTTAATGTGATTTTAGTTGTAAAAATTCGAATGTTTGTGTTTTATTTCTAGTCAGTTGCTGAAAGATCCTCAGGTGCTGTTTGCTGGATATAAAGTTCCACATCCACTGGAACACAAAATTATTATAAGAGTTCAGACAACCCCTGACTACAGCCCTCAAGAAGCATTCACCAATGCAATTACTGACTTAATAAGTGAATTGTCCCTTCTTGAAGAAAGATTCAGAGTATGTAACCTGTCTTTATGCTGAATTAACAAACACATATTGGTTTGTTGATACTGTATTGTGCCAATTAAATTGGGGGGCCATTGTGTAATAATTTTGTACTTGGCCAAAATGGTAACACTAAAATAAAAAGGAAAGACTGGTAGACATCCCAGATCTTTAAAATAAAATTTAAGTGCCATTTTTGCCAAGAATTATTCAACAAATGTAAAACTATCTTTATTTAATTTGAGCATATTGTCATAATGTTACCAGAACAGTTGCTGTTAGAATTCACTCTCGCTAAAGTAGCTGATTCACAGTAATGTAAAACTACTAAACTGCTACATTGGGTCCACATATGCGGGAAAAAAAGGCTTGTAGAATTTAGCCTTTTGGATTATATCCAGGAATAAAAGCAATGGTTTTTATATTAATAACTTTTTTTTTTTTTTTATTCATTCTTGATTTATATAATTATACAGAGAACATACATGCAATGTTTTTGTTTATTGTGGGTTCAATAGTAAATAAACACTAATATATATTTATATATTTTGCAGGTTGCAATCAAAGACAAACAAGAAGGCATTGAATAATGCATTTGCCACTGACGATTGTTAGAATATTTGCAAATTTAGAACCTGTTCTTTGTGTTTGATTTGTATTGAGTAATGATATTTTTTTATAAATAAATTAGCATAATATTGGTTAAAACAAATGTCACTTTTTATTTATGTAATGTATAATGTTATATTGTTTTGCCAGTGATGCCGAATGATTTGTCTAACAGAATAGCTTTTAGCAATGTAGATAAGCTGCACGCAAGATTGTTCAAATAATTCCAAGATAAGGCATTTTGAAAAAAGTTTTCTGATATCTAAGCTAAAAGAAAATTTCATGCCACAAATTCAATTGCATGCAAAGTCTTATTATTACAGTCAATGGAAACATTCCAAAATGTTTGACAACTTTTCAAGCAAGTTGCCATGCCTAAATAAATTCAGGTTACCGTGGTAACATAAGAATTGGACCTGATGGAAGCTGGTGGTACATATTTATGATGTGGGGCTACTGATTGGCTTAGTGCCTCAACTGACCACTCTAAACCAATCAGCTGTGCCCCTGCCCAATGCTGCCCAAGCCTTCCATGTAAGATTTCAGATAGTGGAAGGTTGTGGAACAGAGTGATACAAGAACTGGAGCACAAATTTTAGGGTTGAACCGTTTGGTGCAGGTTCACCTTTAGGGGTTAAACTGTTCACAGAGACACCCTGGCACTATCACAACTTTATTTTGATTAAGTTCTTATGGTGCCTAAACTGGTCTTTTAATTACAAGTATGTTGACCCATTTCTGAAATGAGAGAGGGATATTGTAATATAATACACAAAGATTGGAATACCACAGAAATCACTGCTATCCGTAAAGATAAGTGGACTTTGCTAAAGATATAAAATCTGGCTAAAAGCATTATCCAGGAATTGCTTCAGGAAATATTAAAATGTAACCTTTATTGCTAATTTGTATTAAATTGATTATTTTCAATGTAGAGACGAGAAATAAATCAGATACAGTGGAACCTCGGAACTCAAACGTTCCAGAAGGCTGTTCGAATTCCAATTTGTTCAAAAACCGAATCAACATTTCCCATCAGAATTAATGTAAATTTGATTACCGTATATACTCGAGTATAAGTCGACCCGAATATAAGTCGAGACCCCCAATTTTACCCCCAAAAAATGGGAAAACTTATTGACTCGAGTATAAGACTAAGGTGGGAAATGCAGCAGCTACTGGTAAATTTCTAAATAAAATTACATTAATTGAATATTTATTTTATGTATATAATGCAGTGTGTATGATACAGAGTGTGTTTGTATATGTGATGCAGTGTGTGTAACCTTGGTGGGGGGTGAGCATTTTTATTATTTTTTTAAATTATTATTTTAATATTAAAAAAAATTAATATTAAATATTTTTATTTTAATTTTTTTTTATTTTATTATATTATTTACATTTGTATTTATATCTTTTTTTGTCCCCCCTCCCTGCTTGATACATGGCCAGGGAGGGGGCTATGTTATTCACTGGTGGTTCAGTGGCATTGGCTGTGTAGGAGGGGACTGGCAGCGAGCTGTAACTTGCCTTTCCTGCAGCTCCCTTCTCCTGCGTT
This sequence comes from Pelobates cultripes, assembly GCA_933207985.1. NCBI lineage: Eukaryota > Metazoa > Chordata > Amphibia > Anura > Pelobatidae > Pelobates > Pelobates cultripes. The sequence goes on along the minus strand of OW240912.1, from coordinate 218,049,825 downwards.
CCGGTCAGCTCCCAGTGTAAGTCTCGCCGGTCTGGGTGCTGTGCGGAGCGTTGCCATGGTAACCCGTCGCAACGCTCTGACGCCGCGGCTCTAGCGAGACTTACAGTGGGGAGCTGACCAGAACGGAGGAGAAGGGAGCTCACAGGAGCTGCAGGAAAGGTAAGTTACAGCTCCCTGCCAGCCCCCAACAGGACCGCCGGGCTTGTAATGAGCCCGGCGGTCCTGGTCTGTATTATGGCAATGTAAGTTGCCATAATACAGATAGTGACTCGAGTATAAGACGAGTGGGGGTTTTTCAGCACAAAAAATGTGCCGAAAAACTCGTCTTATACTCGAGGATATACGGTAATCTATTCCAGATCCCCCAAATTACAGCATTTTAACACAAATTTTAAAGTTTAATAATGCCTTACATGCATAAAATCATATAGAAATAAAATAATAAACGCAATGTACAGTAAATGAAAGTGTAACTTTACCTGTAATGATGAGAGTTAATTGGTGTAAGTGGAAAGGAGAAGAAATATTATTGGATTTGTTGGAAAGGAAACTGTTCTTCTGGCATTTAACATTTGTATAAAGTGAAACATAGCACTATAAGCTTGAACATGTTTGTGACATGATTTATTCGGGTACCGAGAATTGTTCATCTACCAAGACTTTTTTTTTTTTTTCCTCTAACTTTTTGTTCAACTACCGAATTGTTCGGATAACGGACCGCTCGAGTTCCAAGATTCCACAAATGAAAATAGTCGTAAAATAGCTGCCCTCTTAAACCTATAATCCTCTAAATGCTGTATTGCAACTAATTATTAATGTCTCTATCCCCGTCAATGGAAGTAGGAAAGATATTATGTGTATACTTCACTAGGATACAACAACCCAAAAAAAAAAAAAAGGTGTCAAAATAGAAACTCTGCAAAATTATCAGCCACTGCTGTTGTAACTGGACAAATAAGGGACAGGTAATAAATAACCACAACTATGTAAAACCTGCCCAAAGTGTAAAAAACCCTGTACTTCTTCTGTAGGGACTCCAGTGAAGCTAATGAGATCTACTTAAAAACAAAAGAGAGAATGGAATTGAGCAACTATAGAAGGTGTATTCCCCATTATTTTTTTTTAAAGTAATGCAGAAAGGGAGAATTATATACATTGGGTAGATTATTTTTTTCCCCCTGCTTTAAGAAGCCAGTTGCAAGAGAAGCTCTACTCAACCTGACTGGAATAACCCAGGAGCGTAAAAATGACTGACCGTACAGGTGAAATGAAACTGCATATTGCAATTGTGTTCTCACCAGTGTGAGGATGTGGAGTGTGACAAAAGTATACGTAAACAACTTGGCTTTTATATCTAGAAAATACGATGACCTGAATTTGCTTTTATGTTAAAATTCACTTAACCCAGTCCTAACCCATGTCCACATTCCATTTTACTGTAACTGAAGGAACACTCCTACCATCATAACAATTTTACCTCATTGAAGTTATGGGGCAGGAGTGTCACGGCACCATCTTACTTTCAGGGGGTATAAAAATAAAAAATATCGATTTTAGGTTGATCCTCTGGCAGTTAACACAACTGTCACCCAACTTCCTTCCAAGAAATTAAAATGTGAAAGACATAACTTATTCTTACAGTGACATTCTAGGCACCATAACAACTACTTAATGATGAAGTGGTTATGGTGCCAGGCGTCCCCAGGCATCTTGATTGCTTTGACTCCTATTGCTATGTGGACGCCCTCTGTCCTTCCGGTCTAAGACAATTGCCCAATAGAGTGATCTCATATTGTCTAATCTTTACCTTAGAAGCTATTCGCTTCTGCTTGATCAATCATTGAAGTGGAGTAAATCAGTAAGCCCTCGTGGCAGTGAGCTTGACTACCAGGGAATGTATCCAAATTGCCATAAAGTCCTAAAAGTGCTGATTCACATTCAATCTATCCCATAGGAATGCATGGCGTCAATGGTTTCCTATGGGGGCTTTCATGCCACACAAGCGCCTTTTGTAGCTGTCATAATTTACATTGCAAGGACAGAAACACTGCACCCAGACCACTTTGACATGTAGTGATCTAGGTGACTACAGAGTCCCTTTAATCAGAGATTCAATGTGTTCTCAAGCAGAGCTATTCACTAAATTCAGCAAAACAGCTCATTTGGAAAGATTCTGTACCTACGCTGTAGCCTTAATTTTGCAATTCAGATTTTTATTCTCTTCACATTGTTAAAATTTAAGACTAAATTCAAGAAATATCTTTACGTTAGCTAAACCTGAATGACAAAATTTAGGCAATATTCTTCAGTTCAGCTACAGTCAAAAATAATATCAGGAAGTATTACTTTACTGAGAGGGTAGTGGATGCATGGAATAGCCTTCCAGCTGAAGTGGTAGAGGTTAACACAGTAAAGGAGTTTAAGCATGCGTGGGATAGGCATAAGGCTATCCTAACTATAAGATAAGGCTAGGGACTAATTAAAGTATTTAGAAAATTGGGCAGACTAGATGGGCCGAATGGTTCTTATCTGCCGTCACATTCTATGTTTCTGTCACATGTGGGCTATTTTAGGCTAAATATTGCCATGTGATTTAACCCCTTAAGACCGGAGGGCGTACTATTACGCCCTATTCTAAGCGGCTCTAAACGCCGCCGGGCGTAATAGTACGCCCTCCGGTCTTTTCCTACTTACCCGGCACGCGGCACGTCCGACGTCCTGGAAGCCCCCCGGCCATGTGAGAGTGGGGTCCTTGCGAGGACCCCACAATCACATGGCCGGGGGTAGCTGCCTCCTGTATTGCCAGCAGGGGGGCTGCCTGTAATGACAGGTGGTCCCCCTGCTGGCTGAAAATAAAATTAAAATAAATTAAATAGTGTAAAAAAAAATAATTATATATACTTAGATCATATATATATATATTATGCATACACACACGTACACCGTCTAGGTGTATTTTACTATTAATATATATATAATTATATATATATATATATATATCAAATTACACGTAGACTGATACTGATTAAATAAATATATAATTATTGTTATATATATATTTATATATAATATAAAAAAATAAAAATGTAAATACGTTAAAAAATAAAATAAAATTAATTAAAAAATATATAGATGTGTGTTATTTCGTTCTAACTGTATTGTGAAATGAATATATATATATATATATCAAAATACACGTAGAACGAAATAATATGTATATCTATATACATAAATATATACGTATATATCACTATATATATACCTATATATAAATAAAAATATTTTTAAAAAATTATATAGATATACACATATAGATTCACATACGTATATATATATATATATACATACATATATTAATTCTACATATATATTTATGTAATATTTTTACATAATTAGGTATCTTAATTAATTATAATTAGCGGGACCTGCCTGACAACCCATGCCGAAAGTAAAGGGAATTTAATTTGCTAGCACTATATTTAACCCTATAACTTTCCGAGACACCATAAAACCTGTACATGGGGGGTACTGTTCTACTCAGGAGACTTCGCTGAACACAAATATTAGTGTTTCAAAACAGTAAAATGTATTACAATGATATCGCCAGTAAAAGTTAAGTTTTTTGCATTTTTCACGCACAAACAGCACTTACATAGACGATATTATTGCTGCGATACTTTTTACTGGTTTGACACACAAATATTTGTGTTCAGCTAAGTCTCCCGAGTACAACAGTACCCCTCATGTACAGGTTTTATGGTGTTTTCAAAAGTTACAGCGTCAAATATAAGGCTTGCTTTTCATTTTTTTCACATTAAAATTTGCCAGATTGATTACGGTGCCTGTGAGACCCTATGGTAGCCCAAAAATGAAAATTACCCCTATGATGGCATACCATTTGCAATAGTAGACAACCCAAGGTATTGCAAACGGGGTATGTCCAGTCTTTTTTAGTAGCCACTTAGTCACAAACACTGGCCAAAATTGGCGTTTTTGCATTTTTCACACACAAACAAATACTAACGCTAACTTTGGCCAGTGTTTGTGACCAAATGGCTACTAAAAAAGACTGGACATACCCAATTTGCAATACCTTGGGTTGTCTACTATTGCAAATGATATGCCATTATGGGTGTAAATTTCATTCCTGAGCTACTATAAAGTCCCAAAGGCAACGTAACCAATCTGGCGAATTTCAATTTCAAATGTAACGTGCTATATTTGACCCTGTAACTTCCCAAAACGCCATAAAACCTGTACATAGGGGTACTGTCTTACACGTGAGACTTTACTGAATACAAATATGTGTATTTTATTGCAGTAAAAGCAAACAGTATTATGACATTGACCGTTAAAATGTCATGTAGAACTAAAAAAATAAAACAAATCGTATTTTCTCCCATTTTTTTCATATTAAATTATGTTTCATAGCTAAATATTTGATATTAAATGAAAGCCCTGTTTCCCCTGAATAAAATGATATATAATAAGGGTGGGTGCATTTACTATGAAAGAGGTGAATTACGGTTGGACAGACATGTAGCGCAAACGCCAGGTTTTGTTTACATTTTGTTTTGTTCACAACGTGTACATTTGGCTCCGTCCTTAAGGGGTTAAATTCATTAGTGAATAAACCTCTGCTACCTTATCAGTTCCATGGCTTTACCCTTACAAAAGTTAAATTCAGGACATAAAGAATACACTGTCCGGATTATTCACTAAAGTAAGAAGTTAGATATTTTTTAATTTTCCCATTTCAGGTAGTTTGCTCTTAAACGTGAAATTCTCTATAGAATCCCTGCAATGTCAGTGAATCACCCTGAGTGCAACTGTCAGCAGGCTCGTGGACCTGGACAGAGTATTAGTAAACAAGGTCACGTGCGTGTGCATTACGTGACAACAAGGCTTCCCTGACCACGTGCGCTCCAACCCAATGACCAGCTCCGGCTAGAGTTCTAAGTACAAGAGTGAGCACTCAGAAATTACAGCTTTTTATCAGTTAAGTGGAGTACTTTAATTTGTCCGAAAGGGAATATGAATATAATATGTATGTGTCTGAGGTGCACAGAGAGTTGTAAGATGCGTTGCTCGCTTTGTTGTGTAGAACTCCTTTCCTATCTGCTGAAGTAGCAGGTGTAACGGCAGTAGCCAGGCGCCGATTGGTCTGTTGACAGGCAGGGGGCGTGGCATTCAGAGAGCTTGGAGCGGGTTCTGATTGGACACGGGATCATCTGCGCACGTCACCGCCCGGACCAGGAAGTGCTCACTGTTGGCACCAGGAACGACGAGAATCACAACAACAACAACATCTGCAGCAGCAGTAGGCCATCCGGGTGGCGGGGTGCCAGGAGCTGCGGGCATCAAGGCGGCCGCTCACTACATTTGGGTAACTGTTCACCATGTTTCGAGGTCTAGGCAGCTGGCTGGGGCTGGACCCTGAACCGACCACCACCACCACTGCCGAGGAGAAGGAGCCGGGCAGAGAGGGGGAGCAGCCTGCAGACACCCAGCATGGACAAGCCGGCATAGAGCAGGGAGGCGAAGGAGAGCCGCAGGAACCCCAGCAAGAAGAGACGGAGGATGTCCTACTGAGACAAGCCAAGGGGCTGGGCAGTGAGTGTCACATCCTGACTGCATGGCCTTGTGCTGGCTGGCAGTGCTTGTCCTTGTGCTGGCTGGTAGTGATTGGCCTTGTGCTGGCTGACAGTGATTGGCCTTGTGCTGGCTGGCAGTGATTGGCCTTGTGCTGGCTGACAGTGATTGGCCTTGTGCTGGCTGGCAGTGCTTGTCCTTGTGCTGGTTGGTAGTGATTGGCCTTGTGCTGGCTGGTAGTGATTGGCCTTGTGATGGCTGGCAGTGATTGGCCTTGTGCTGGCTGGCAGTGATTGGCCTTGTGCTGGCATAAAGTGTCAATAGTTACAAAATCCTTCCTGAGCAAGAACGAACTCTGCAATGAGGGAAGCTTTGAAGATGAATGTCTCTTATTTTTTATTTTTCATAATGCATTACAAATAGGGGGTAATTCTTACTCTAACATTTCCCTTTTAATATGAATAACACTTTGATTTTTCTGCTCATTGATGTACACTAAGAGATTTTGGGTTCCTCTTGATGAAAATGAAGATAGAAAAAAGAATATATATATGATATAATTTGCATTCCCAAAGACAGATCCTCCACTGTTGTAGGATTTGCAGAATAACCGTCAAAAAAAGATCCTTTACTTACCTGAAATCCTTTGTCTGCAAAGTTCCTTCCCCCCATCTTTTTTCAGCATGCAATAAACATATACATAAATTTGTAATAATTTTTATGCACAGAGTTTACATAGGCAGCCCGGAACAGAGTTCCAGGCTGCCAATGTCATGTGTACTGGGATGCAACTATCCTCCAGCACACAAGTGCAGAAAACTTCGTATGTGCAGTGTTTCACGCTGAAACACTGCACATAAATTCTCCTACCACCATCAGCACTTCCAATCACTAAAGTTGTCATGGTGGTTGGAGTATCCTTTTAAATTCGCAGTGCCTCAAGGAAGTTTAGATCTGCAAAAGTTGTGAATCTACCTTTGCTTATCGGTGTCCTCGTATATTAAAATAATTATATGGTTTAATGCATTGTGCAGCAGTTTTTAAAACGCAAACTTAACAATCTGTTTTGTTCTTATCTGTAAAGGTTATCTTATGAGTTTTGCATCAGTTGCTACAAAAAAGATAACAGAATCCGTAACTGAAACTGCCCATACTATCAAGAAGTCAGTTGAAGAAGGCAAAATTGATGGTATTATTGACAAGGTATGTTCTTTTCTCTTGGGAGGGTGCGTTGGAGTAAAATGACATGTTAATATCTTTTTATTTCTCTTTATTGGGTTGATTATTTTCATCAAATGTTTTACGAATTCTGTGAAATTATGTATAACATAAATTATTGATTTATTCTGTTTTAAAATGTATTGTTAGAAATGTGAAGTTTAAGTATTGTGAGAATTGTAGTTTACAACTATTGGATGTGTGTATATAGACTGATACATTTCATGTAACCACATATAAAAATATAAATTTGTATCTGCCTCTCTAAACAATTATTCTTGCCTTTTTTGTACTTTGCTTGTTATACAGTAATTGTCAAGTAAATTAATGCAGCAATTGAAATAAACATTTTATTAGAAAGTAAAAGTTGAAATAAAGAAGGATCTCTCCTTTGGTTAATCTAAAACAATAGGGAAATACCCAAAACGTTATACACTGTGTTTAAAAAAAAAATAAAAAAAAAAAATGCTCTACTTTAAAATCTGTGCGAAAGAATGTCTGCAAATACAAGCAGACCTCTCAAACCTTGTATTGTGATCGATGAGATTCTTTTTTTTTTTTTTTTATCTCCATAAACTCCTACCCAGTTGTGATTTATGAAATAAATGATTTATTGCAGCTGCTTTCTAAACTGTTAACAATTTTAAAAACTGTTTACACACAGCCCTATTTACAGTTTCAGAGTGAAAACAACCCAATTCCTGTGTTAGATACAGGGAGAAAGGGTGAATGGTACTCTTCATGATAACCTTTACAATGATCGAAGTTGTTGCGATTCTTCGAGTCACCTTTTAACAGGTTTAACTTGATGTTTAGCCACGCTGTTGGGTTTTCATATCTGTGGGGTAATATGTCCATTGTTCTTTGCTGATATTCGGAGATCAGCTTGAAAAACAATTGTCATATGTTTGTATAACAATACTAGCAGCTTAGGAATTCTGCTCCTAAATTCTTGTCTTTTTGTTTTTAGTCAATCATTGGTGATTTTCAAAAGGAGCAGGACAAATTTGTCAATGAAAAAAATTTAAAGAAAACAGGTAAATTATTCATAGTTAGAATTTATATTTGTGAAGTTTGACTGTTCAAGTTGCAATCTTCTCACTGAAATGTACTAAAGGGACACTGTAGACACCCAGACCACTTCAGCTTATTAAAGTGGTCTGGGTGCAATGTCCCTTAGCCCTACAGTGGTAATGAGAAACTGCAGTAATTACCTCTGAGGGTTAACTCCACCTCTAGTGGCTGTCTACCAGACCGCTACTAGAGGGACTTCCTGAATTAAAACAGACCTTTTGGTCCAGTATCTGATGCTGGACATCCTCAAGCTCTGCATTATCAAATTAATTGTAAAAAAAAAATGGCAAAATTTAAGTATGTATAATGTCCCTTCTGTCACTATTGATTTGTTAATGGCTCAGGCAGATAAGAGCAGACTCATTCTTTTTGAAGCAACATATAGGTGATGTTTTAAAATAAAATGTGTAAGTAGGGGACACACCAAATATAGTATACGCCAGTTTGTTATTCTTTCCCAGGCTTTGCAACTTTCTCTGGCTCTGCACACACCAGACACTGACTTGGTCAGTTATGATGCTCTTTTACAGTGTGGGCACAGGAAAAATTTCTTTGAGTTGTAGTACAATTTTTACATGTCCTCTTTTAGAAGATCATCACTTATCTAAATGGCATTATACCGGAGTCACACCATTGTTGGTCTTTTTGGTCCATTTCAATTTATTGGTGTGTAAAGCAGTTTTTTTTAAAAAACATGTCATTGCTAAGGGAGTCTGCTTAAATGTGGATTGCGTATTGTAATATTCTTTATTTGCTTATTCAGTATGGCTTTCTGTGAGGATTGTGGAAACACGAACTTTCAGAGTAGGTAGATGGGAGGGAATTAGTATTGATTCATACATTTTCTACAAATTTAATAAATCTGATCTTCCTTCTTTTCCATTCTGGTGGAAATACCTAGGTATGTATAAAAGCAACAAAACGAGAATCACAGTCCTCCTAAAATGCAAATATCTACTTGCATAAACAGATTTCATGTATCTTGCTAATTATATTGAGATTTAATTGTGCCTGTATTTAATCAGTCTTTGTGGTGTCATGTTAAAATGAATGTTTTTGTAATTAACGAGAAATTATATATATGTATTCTTTAGAGGCAGCAGTACCTCCATGGGTTGGCTATAGTGAAGAGGAAACCATTCAGCAACAAATCCTGGCCTTGTCAGCAGTAAGATTATATCGTAAATTAATTTGACATTTCATTTCATTGAATTGGATTTAAATGCTAGGCCTCAGTAAATCCCTTTTGCTATAGTGACGCTGATTTGCATCGTAGAGATTGAGGATTTAGACAGCTATCTGACTTTCTTACGCTGCAGTATACTCTTTGCAATAACACGTAAAACCCAACAAGAAAGGCAGGTGCCTATGGCATAACATTTTTGGGTTTACATTTGATCATGTATCCCATATTTTGCTTGGATTAGACTTCCATTAAAGAAACACTATAGTGTTATGAATGCAAACATGTAATTCTGTCGCTATAGATATTTATGTTCCAAAATGCAGTGGAGGAGGCAATGGTTTTATTTGCCTTACTTCGCCCAGAGTGCTGATCTCTGTGTGCTAAACCACTTCTGCTGGATTAAATAATCAGTCCTGATGATCTCAGACAGTCCAGTGCTTCCCTGTTGGGAGACTAGTACGCATGCATGGCAAATTGCCAGAATGCGGCAATCAGCATCTCCTCATGGAGATGCATTGAGTCAGTGCTTCTCTATGGGGACTGTTCAGTGTTAAGCGGTAGTGGTTCTGGTGCCTATAGTGTTTGAGTTAATGTATTGGATAATAACGGGGATTGAGCTTATTTTTTTGTTTGTTTGTTTTGTTTTTATGTGCAGACATAAACAGCATACATTAGGGAGACAAGATACCATTTGCATAGCTCCTTCAATGCATATCAAATTATCAATATTACAGTTTTTAAAGGGACACTATAGTCAAAAGAACAACTACAGCTTAATGTAGTTGTTTTGGTGAGTGTAGTCAGTCCCTGTAGTATTTGCATTGCTCCCCAAGCCAGTCACTCGGACATTGCCAAAAGAGGTGCTTCCTGACGTTCAGCATCTTCACGCTCTACATGGAAACGCTGAACTTTCTCATTCGAGATGCATTGATTTAATGCATCTCTGTGAGAAGCTGCTGATTGGCTAGAGTGGCATTTGGCTCCACCACTGTGCCCGCCTCCTTGGCTGAAATCATCTTTTCTATGGCATTATGATTGGCTGAGATCATTTCTGATAATGTCAGCCAAGGATACAGGTTGGGGACAGGACCAGCACTGGCAGACACACACGGCAGTGGAATAAAGTATGTTTTAACAATTTTTAAGAAAGGGGAGGGGGGTTCAAGGGCCTCAACTGCATTTTTAACACTACATAGTCAGGAATATAAGTTTGTATTCCTGACCCTACAGTGTTCCATTAAACTGTCATGGTATTTAAAGGGACACTCTATGCACCATAACCAATTCTTATAAGTGATGTTATAATGTGTCCCTGCAGTCTCTGCTTTTAATTCAGTCTCTGTTTTATCCAGGTAGCTCCACCTGTCAATCATTGATCCATAAATTGCATTTGAATTTACTATCAGCATGCATTGTGTGCTGACTAGGTAGCTGATTAACTACTTCTCTTTGTTATTTTCCGTTGCTAATTTTTTTTATTTTGTTTTTAATAAAAAAAATAAAAATAAAAGAGGAATTTGTGAGGGTAACTCACAGAAAATAATTGGTTATGGTATAGACAGATTATTTAACAGTCCCGTGTTTTTGTTTTAAAGGACCGTCGAAACTTTCTCAGAGACCCACCTGCTGGCGTCCATTTTAATTTTGATTTTGAACAGATGTACCCTGTTGCTCTTGTTATGTTGCAAGAGGATGAGCTCCTTAATCGAATGAGATTTGACCTTGTTCCAAAATTGTGAGTTTTTAACTATTGTATTTTATGGCTCATGATGTGTTACATTTTACCCAACATACTGTTTAATTTTAATTGAAAATTTAATTTGTACACTTTTTTAAAAACATTTTTTTTAAATGTATTTATTGATATGCGATCTGCATGATTTCCATTCCAAGGTCAAATTATTTATTATACCAGGAAATCTGACAAGCAATGCTTATACAATTGACAGTTACAGTGTAGTTTTAATATTTCCATTTCTGGTATAATTCTATCAAATCAGCCAGTTTTTAAATATCCTATATAAAATGAAATGTCTCACATATTTAAAGGAGTATACAGAAAATAACGACAGATGCATTTTTTTTTTTTATGTGTGATGGTGGCATGAAACTTCATTGGTCCTCGATATCAACTAGAGATGATTTACATGCATATAAATCTGCATCAGCCTAATACATTTTAAAATAATTATCCTTATTTGCTTTATTATTATTATTTTTTTGTTACTTAAATTTTTTTATGTAAAGATAGTTATAGATGTGTGTGTATTATAGCAGACACATATTATCTATACATTTTAGGGTAAAAGAAGATGTCTTCTGGAGGAACTATTTTTATAGAGTTTCTCTGATTAAGCAGTCTGCTCAGCTGACAGCTCTTGCAGCCCAGCAATCTGCAGGAAAGTCTGACAAAACCAATGGACGGCAGAATGAAGCTGATTTGGAAGGTACATATGATATTGCATCTTCTCCATGTGCCCTATAGCAAATGGTTTTAATAATCACATTTAGTGTTTATGAACTAGTCATATATGTCTCTGTTAACAGTGTAATATTATTATACTAAACTGTAATAGTCATAAACCATCTACGAGCCTCTGTGTGCTTTATTCGTTGGCACGGAGGAGTGTGCTTTAAAATGGATGCAAAGATTTTTCACATTCTCGTAGCGTTGGTGCTCGCTAAAGTGAGTCTCACTCAACAGTATAACAGAAGATGTCACACACATTCGGTGGAACCCTATAGTATTATAACCGAACCCAGTCCAAATGGTAATGACTGAGGCGACACCCACATGACTGAACTTACCCTATGAAAGTGTTATAATATGAGAGCATCGCAACCTTTCCCTCCCCCTCTCCCAGTTTACACTCCTCTTCCCCCCCAACAAAATAAGGGCTTCTGTTATCTAGGCAAGAACCGAAACCTGAGATAACCGGTAGTGAAACTAGTTTTATTTCCACAGTATACGTATTAACGTAAGGCATTACTAACTGATAAAAACCTGTTCACCCCATATGTCTGCGGCGGACAATGGCTCAGAGCTACACCCTGGAACTCACCATACATATATAGGGGTCCTCTCCCACACTACCCCAGCATTCCATGAAGTAAACCGCGCTTACCAGGTACCATGCTTGACCTACCTGACCATCTTTCACAGTAGCTATCGAATGTTTGGTTTATTGTGGCAATGTGCCATTGCCATACTGTAGTACTGTTCAAATGCTTATATGGCTGGTTATTTCTTCATTTCTACTGTACTTATACCTCATGTGATTACAGTGCACTGTTTGTTATTGTGCAATGTCATGTCTTTTCATCTCAAATAAAAATGAAACATTAAAAAAAAAAAAAAGGATTTTTCAAATTCACATAAAATAAAGGTATACTCCAATTATTGTAACATTCTGCTTTTTAAAGTGGTCCTGGTGGTAGGAGCCTATATTTACAGTGTTTCTATGTAAAACAGAGCACATACAGAAACACTTGAGCTTTTGTGCTGGTGGCTAGTTGTACACCCAGCACATGTGATTTTGGCAGCAGGGAACTCTATTCTGGATTCCCTATATCAATTCTGTACATGTTGCACTGCCAACAGATGTAATGTGGTGCTTCACTTGCAGGTAGTCTGCAAGTGAAGTCCCCTCCCCCTCCATCATACATTAGTCAGGCTGACCGCTCTCTGTCTGTACACCCCACCTCCCCTTCACATGCTTTAGTGTCAGGTTGTCTGCTGTTCCTCTGCACCTCCACCCCTTCACATATACTGACAGCTCTCTGTTTTCCCCCTTCTGACATACTTTTGTTACAAGTTGTCAGCTCTGTCACTTCATTCAAGGTATGTTTTAGGTCTTTTCTTACAGGTTTTTATTTATTAAAACAGAGGGAATCAGTAGGGCATTTTGAAACCAAAAATATAATATTTTAAAAAGGTTGGAAAAACCTCTTTATTAGGCTTCACACTACCCAAATCTGTCTATATACTTGTGATAAAATTTGTAAAAATAAAAAAAAAAGCATAATAATGAGTTTGTGTTTATGGTTTTTGTTTTAGGCAGCACTTGTATGGTTTTTATGTCAACATATTATTTGTATAAGAATATTTCAGATGTATGTATGTATATATATATGTGTATATATATATATATATATATATATATATATATATATATATCTCACAAAACCTACAGCCCTAATTAAATTAATATAAATCTATGGAAATTTTATGAAAAACATTTTCTCACTGATAATGGCGTGTTTTGCAGTCTCCACTCCATTGTACCTGAGGTTTATTGAAAATTTGTCAGCATTTTTTTTTTTTCCAATGGCGCTAACATACTCTACTTCAATCCTGCCTAGAAACTGTACGACCAAAGACTCCACCAGTGGCTATCAATTCACAGCTCAAATCCCAAGAGGTAATAACATTTTGTTTTATTTTCTTTGTTCCCCTAGTACCTTTTTAGTCTTAGCTTTGTTTATGTGCATGTTTGCTCTATTGATGCTTGTCTGCTTTTGATGATTCTTATTTGGTAACACAGGATATCTGTCAATTTCTCCCATATGTTTTCAAAATACAGTTCTCAAGAACTGCCCCATTTCTTTAAGTTGTTATATTATGTCTATTTTATTTTGTTTTCAGGAGGAGGAGGAGATTTCCACAAGCCCTGAAGTTTCAGAATTTGTGAGTGAAGCCTTTGACACGTGCAATCTTAACCAAGAGGATCTAAGAAAAGAAATGGAACAACTTGTTCTTGACAAAAAAGATGAAGTTGATGCAGCTGACGGTAATTTAATAAAATTGTTTAAACCTTCAAGAAGTCTTAATCTACTGTAGGACGAAATCATTTACTTAATGTACTTGCATCTAAGACTGAGCACAGTAGTGGAGTTAGGAGTGGTGTGTCTGTAATACAATACAGTAAAAGTCTTAAAGGGAAACTATAGTCCCAGGAAAATAAACTTGTTTTCCTGGCACCATATCTTCCCCCTGCAGTGCAGATGTAGTTAAAAACACCTGTCACTTACCTGGGTCCAGCGCCGCTGTCCCTTGGCCCTGGCTTGGGTCCGCCTGCTCTTCTCGGCGCTCTGCTCGGGTCTGCCTTCTCTCCTTCTAATGAGCATGTGTGGTAATTGCAGCTCTCTCATTAGGATTTCCCCATAGAATTTCGATGGGGATTCCTATGAGGATTCCAATTACGCTGGAAGTCCTTATGGATTGCTTGAGGACGTCCAGCATCAGGTGACCAAAAGTCGCCTAAGATCCGGAAGACAGCCACTAGAGGAGTTACCCATAAAAGTAATTATGGCAGTTTATAAAACAATAAATAAAATTTAAAAACTGCAATAATTACCTTTGCAGGGTTAAGGGTGCTGGTACACTGCACCTAGACCACTTCAATGAGCTGAAGTGGTCTAGGTGCCTATAGAGTCCCTTTAAGGGACAATCACCATAGGAAACTGTGATAGTTCTGCTTGAGATATATTAGAAAAAAAGGCCAGACAGGAGGTGCCCAAGAGACCCATCTAAGTATCAAATCATTAACAAACCTTTTATCTGCTTACATGGGATGCCGTGGAGAGCACCTTGCATCATACCGACTACAGTGTGCTCCTTCACTATCCTTTCCTGCATTCATTTTTGTTCACACCCATATATTTCCCTTAGAAGAGTTTGCATTTTGCCTTTTTTCTTGTGCGCAACAATTTTGCATGGCACCATGACTCCTTTATTCACAAACAAGGAGTAAGGCCATAATAAGTGGTGGCTGCCATTTAATTTTCAGAATATATAGGGAAGTGCTGTGGGTAGTGTTGAAAATATTTGCTGCTACTGTTCAAGATTTTAAGTGTTTGTTTTTTTTTTTTTTGTACATAGACAAATTATATTGCTCTGTTTTACTGAACGAACAGGAATCTTCTTGTGACTCTTTTCATTTTCCTCCAATTTTATTTTAAATAGAAGAATCTGAAGATTGGATTAAGGAATTGCAGCAAGTCGTTCAGGAATATGAAGTTGTGTCAGATGCTGACAAAATTAAAGATGAGAACTGGGACAAAGAGATTGAGGAACTCTTACAGGAGGATTGATACGGAGTCTGATTTTCTCCCAAACACTTGACTGAAACCAAACCTATAATGATATTGCTTCTTACGTCATTCCTTCAAACTCTGCAAAATTTTCAACTCACTGAAATATAGTTTGTGGATTTGACCTTATATTTTTTTTATTTCTTTTTGTTCCTCCTCCTAACCAACATTTACAGCTGTAAAGGATTATGGCTGACCAATCTACCAATTTAAAAAGGAAACAGAATGCTAAAAACATTTTGGAATATCCTTTCTGTTGTGATCTTAAAGTTTAATGAAATATATCGGGCTCTGATTTCCTCTGTTAAACTCACTCTGTAAGATACATATTTTTGTTTTATCGGTTAACATACATTTCTCCTACTTTTTCTGTAGTCTATAAATTACAAAACTCAAAGATGTGTAGTTTTTATGGTTTACCAATGTGTTAAGCACCTATGTAATTGTTGGTGCCAAATTATAGGGCATGATCCTTTTTTAATATCATTTTCACTATATAGCATTCTATTTTAATCTTTCCAAAAGTAATGGTTATATTTAATTATTAAATTATGTGCTGTGGAATAAGGCCTCTTCTCGCTACAGGGACATGGAGATGATGCATTAACGTGAAATATCAGTCAAAGAAACTGAATAATTGCAATCTGTTATTTCTGCTTTTTTTTTTTTATTTTTTATTTTTTTTTTTCATTCATCCATCTGTCACAACTTTTTAAAGTAGAATAAAAACAAACACACAACAATATTTGACTGCCTTTAAAGAAACAATAACAGCACCCTAACCACTAGAGCGTGCGGTAGTCATTATGGTGCCAGGAGGGTTTATTGGTTCAGAGGATCAGCTGATGCTGGCAGCCAATACTGCTGGGCCTAACTTAAGAGAACAGATAGAAGCACCTGAGCTGTAATGGTGGTGGGAGAGGCACCTAGCTGTCCCATGGTAGGAAGTCAGACCTTTGTAAAAGCATGTTGTAGTGGTTATGGTACTTCTGTTGTTCCTTATCCATTCTCCCCAGTTAATGCTATTGAAGTGCTGCAGCTGATGTCAATTAAAAAAATAGTAATGATAATAATATAGTCTTTGCAGCATTTCTATTTCCCAAGGTTTCATCATTAGCCCAAGATGCTACTGGCCTGCTTGTGCATATTGGTGAACTTGCACATTGCAACTGTTTAAATGATTTGTATGGTATGCCAGTACAGCCAGGCCTAAAGTGTTCGTTAAAAAGAAAAACATTGCATAATTTAAAAATAAAATAAAATGGTAAAACACAGAAATTTTATTTTGTTTGTTTGCTGTTTTTTTTTTTTTTTTATATTGTGCCAATAACCAGAATGGGACTGTTCAACTTTGAAATATTACTTATCTTTTCTTTTCTTTTTTTTTTGTCTACATTTTATATTTTTGTTATGAGATTTTTTTTTTTTCTTCAAATTACCTGCAAGATGCCAGCCCTTAAAATGATGGCAGTATGTAGACACATTTATTAGGAATGCAAATAAGCTAACAAGGACAGCAGTCATAATAAGGGCACTTTAATGTGTGTATTTTCTAAAAAGTGTAAAGATCTGAGCTATGGAAAATGACCTCTGAAAATGAAAGGTGTTCATATTTGGCATCATCACCCTAAGCATGATGCTAAACATTCTTAATGCTTACCATAGTGAATTGTTGGATTCATTGTTTCTCTATGAAAAGTGTCTGATTTGAGGAGTGCAGAGATTGCCTCTTCTGCACGCTATGTCATTAAATCTATGAGATGCATGGGATTAGCCAGAAGTCATCATTACAAATTATTTTACAGGATGTTGTGAAGCAGCTCCTTGGAGTATAAGCCTGCAATGGAATAAAGGTGAGTTGTATTGTATTCGGGTGGGGGATAATTGGTTCGATAACACTCTAACGATAAAAATAGTTTAACTAAAACTATTTTGAGATCTGAGCGGGAATTTACCAAATGACAAGCTACTGAGTTTCTCTAAGCTTTTTAGGGTTTTTATGTCAACATATTATTTGTATAAGAATATTTCAAATTTTTAGTACTTTAGGTGTAATCATTGAAGAGATGACAAATGAAGATTAGCAGGCCTATAAAATATATAAGTTTTTGTGGAATTCTCTGCCTGAAGAGGTGATTTTATCAGAGTCTGTATAGATGTTTAAATAGCAGTTGGATAAATACTTGCAAAAACTTAACATACAGGGATATCATTTTTAATTATTGGGGTAATAACTGCTTCATCCAAGGAGATATCTGACTGCCAATTTGGGGCCAAGAAGGAGTTATTTCCTAGTTTGTTGCAAAATTGGAAGCGCTTCAGACTGGGTTGTTTTTATTCATTATTTTTTTTTATTGCCTTCTTTTGAATCAACAGCAAAAACGTGAGCGAGGCTGAACTTGATGGACGCAAGTCTTTTTTTAGCTATGTAACACTCCTGTGTTAGGAATACAAAACTATAGTGTCCCTCTGTCCCTGTGACACCCCCTTGTAGCAATGAAAATTAAAAATTATCATTGCTCTTCCTTTATTCAAGTGCTGAGGCTGCTCTACGCTGGCTCTGCCTCTTCCAACGCCCGTGCAAGGGGGAACCTAATATGCACTAGGCATGCCCAATAGGAAAGAATTGGCTTAATGCTTTCCTGTGGGGATTGTGAGATGCTGGACCTTCTCATGCCAAATGTGAAGACGTCCAGCATCATTTCACAGAGTTAAACTGTGTAAAACACAAGGAAGTGCCTCTAATGGCTGTCTTAACACTTTAATTTAAACATTGTAGTGTTGAGGGGACAGGGACACTGCACTTAGACCACTACAATGAGATGAAGTGGTCTGGGTGACTGTAGTGTCCCTTTAATTCTCCTTTTCTATATGCTGCCAAGTGCAAAGGACTGACAGGGTTATTTACTAAAGTGAGAATTCAAAGTGAATTTAAAATTTAAGGTAAAAATAACTAAAGTGGAACATTTCTCTAAGTCAGTTTATGCTTTCAGTTTTACCACTTGGAATTCTCACATTAGTGAGTAACCCTATGAAATTATTGAAACCTAACTGAAGCCCTTCCAACTTTTCAACAAACTAGGAAATAATGCCTTCTTGAACCCAGAATGGCAGTCATGTCTCCTTGGATCAAGAAGCTATTACCCCACTAATAAAAAAAAAAAAATAGTTTTTCCATGTATTTATCAAATTGCTGTTTAATCATCTGTATGGACTCTGATAAAACCTCCTATTCAGGCATAGAATTCCACATCCTTATTGCTCCTACTGTAAATTTATTTGAAAGATGAAAAAGTGCTCTTTGCAATATATAACGTGCCCAATAATAAATACACATCAAATAAAAGTATACAGCAGCTCAACACACGTGTAACTATCCCAAATTTACACAGATATGCCAAGAAAAGTGAGCGATGGTGTATATACTGAGGGGGTTAGATGACAGTGTTCTCCCACTTAAGGGGAAAATATAGAGACAATATTTTCTAGAACACAGATGTGTTTTTTAGACCTCAATATTTATATAGAGGAGATCAAAATTAAAACAAGTACCTTTTTAAAAAGGTCGATGTAAATAGTTATATTCAAGGTAACAGCTGCTATTACTCCCCATGGCTTTTAAATGCCCTGAAATCACGATTAATGAGAATCAAAAGAAATTGCACAGATAATGATACATTTTGTGAACAGGCACAAAAAAATTATTGATGATTTCAGTGACAAAGGCTATGAAAATACGTTTCTAGATATAGCCTTCCAAGAAGTTAACACCCAGGATAGAGATTCACTAATAACATATAAAGAAAAACAACAGAATACAAATGCTAATATATCTTTTATTTGTGATTTTAATTGTCAGAGTAAACAATTGAGGAAAATTATGACTAAACACTGGCTGATTTTAAAAAGCAATGAGACACTTAACTTAATTCTCCCGGAAAGGCCAAAAATTATATAATGTGGTGTTCCAAATTTGAAATGTAACCTCACTCAGAATCACTCTTCTTTAAATAAGACCATAAAAAATCTGTTTAATGAATATGAGGGGGAGGGGGGTTCTATGGATGTGGGATGTATAGAGCCTGTAAGAACACAAAAAGCTCCAATCAAAATTTTAAGATTAGAGAGATCATAACCTGTTATTCTAAACATGTAATTTATATGATTAAATGTACATTTAGTTTAGCCTACATAGGACGTACTACTCGCCCTTTGCAGGTTAGAATACAGGAGCATATACGGAACATCAGGAATGGTTTTATTAAGCATAGGCTGTCCTGATATTTTAAAATCAAACACAACAGTGATCCAAGTCAAATGAGCTTCATGGGCATCCAGAAAGTTAATTTTAATTGGAGGGGAGATGATATTAAAAAAAAAAAAATGGGCTAAATGGAAATGAAGTGGATCTCCAACTTAAATACGCTGCAACCCAATGGCTTGAATAATTTTTCCGAGCTTTGCCACTTTCTACAAAAAACAAAACAAAAAAACTCCTTGTTAAATATCCCCATCATCCCATAACATTTGAAATTTTTAAATATATTTGTAAATTTTTCTAATTTTATCAATTTTGAAATTATTTTGGTTTGGATTCCTTTAGATTTTTTACCACAATTAGAGACCAATTTGAGGTATCAATATATGTGTCCATCTAGAGTACTGATTTATCAAATGGATGTTTGCTGTGATCTATATGCTAAGTTATACCTATACACAGCTATTCCACACACACAGCATTTGAGTTCACTCAGGTACTGATTATGTTTAGAAGTTATTATCCCAATGCATGTCGATAAGAATCTGCTGTTATAAATAGCGAGAATCCAATAGAGTATTTCGCTTTTGATATTTTCTTCCATATTTCCTTAGCCTTTTATCTCTTTTTTTTTTTTTTGTCCTATGTTTGATCCTTTATCCTTTTGTACTGTAATGTATTCCATTTACACAAGACATTGATGGACTATAAGTCCTGTTGAATACATTGCTATTATTTTTGTACATTTAAGAATGTACATAAGAACTGCCCATATACAAGATGGTTCCCTGGACTTCAATGAGGTAGGCGTAGTACCACGCCACTAAGGGGGGCGGACAGTGGTGTACACACGACCCATGGGGCCACGATGCAAAAATTGATCCGTGGGCCCCCCCATGCACTTACTCTGCGCGGGACGGGACCGCAACACATGGCAGCGGGCACCTGGTCGCACGGCTGTAAACCCCTGTGACCGCGGTATGTACGCCAGTGCATGCAGATACACATACACTTAAAGGACTGCTATAGACACCCAGATCACTTCAGCTCAATGAAGTGGTCTGGGTGCCAGGTCCCTCTAGTTTTAACCCTGCAGCTGTAAACATAGTAGTTTCAGAGAAACTGCTATGTTTCACAGAGGGTTAAACCAGCCTCTAGTGGCTGTCTCACTGACAGCCGCTAGAGGCGCTTCCGTGCTTCTCACTAAAGATGCTGGACGTCCATAGGAAAGCATTGAGTAATGCTTTCCTATGGGCGGTTTAAATGCGCTCGCGCCTCTTACAGTGCATGCAGAGCTGAGAGGCGGATCGGGGCGGAAGGATCCCCAGCGCCAAGGGAGTCCGGCGCTGGAGAAAGGTAAGTGCTGAAGGGGCTTTAAACAAACGCACACATACTCTCACTAACAGACACACATTAGCTAACAGACACACACATTTACTGACAGAGACCTACTCAGTTACAGACATACATACATACATACACACTCACTGACAGACAGACACAGACAGACACACACACACTCACAAAGCCTGCACTCTCACTGACACACTCACTAACAGACACCAAACAGACTCACTAACAGACACACACTAACAGACACACACAAACTAACACTCAGTAACACACACACACACACACACTCACTGACACACAAACTAACACACACACTGACACTCACTAGCAGACACACACAGTAACACACACACACACACTGACACACAAAAACTAACACACACACACACACGTTTCTTTAAAATTTAATCCCCCAGCCTCCTTACCTTTGGGAGAGCTGAGGGGATTCCCTAGGGTCCAGTGGGGCTGCTGGGCGGCCGGTCACCAGGCTGGCGTGCACGCGAGGGAGCACTCTCCCCTGAGTGCTCTCTGCCCAGCTCCCTCGTACGCAGCTTACTGATTCCGGAGCCGGAATGACCTCATATTCCAGATCTGGCATCAGTGTGGTGTCCGCGAGGGAGCTGGGCAGAGAGCGCTCAGGGGAGAGTGCTCCCTCGCGCACCCGCAGGACCGGCCGCCCGGTGACACCAGGGCCAGCCTCGCGACCCTTGCGACTGCGGTATGTACGCCAGTGGGGGCGGATCTTCAAGGTTGTCGCGTCTGGCCCGCGACGTCACTTCTGGTTTCGGATGAAGGAGTTACGAGTAATAGCTGAAACCACACACACCCCCAACCACCCGCGCTGTGATTGGCCGCCGAAGGAGCACGGCGACCAATCAGATAAAGAACACAGGTATATGAATACAGACTTTTCAGGAAACAGATATTCTGACTGAGAAAGCCGACAGGCGAAACGCGTCTCGGAGAGAGAGTAGAGTCCACTTCATGTCATATTTCTGGGACTGGTATTACTTATATAAGGTTTTATATTTATTTTTGTATTTTAAAATAAAGTGTCCAATCCAGTGGATCCTAACTGTTTCCTGCTCCTGTATACAAGAAGGGCAGTGTCTCCCTCAAAGACACATACGCTCTGACAGTGTGTATGTGTATATATATATATATATATATATATAAACAAGAGGGGGTTGGCTGCACTCTCTCTCTCTCTCTCTCTCTCTCTACGCACACACATACACACTGTCAGAGCGTATGTGTCTTTGTATATATATATATATATATATATATATAAACAAGAGGGGGTTGGCTGCACTCTCCCTCTCTCTCTCTATATCTATATATATATATATATATATATATATATATATATATATATATATATATATATATATATATATATATATATACACACACACACTGAACAAAATTATAAATGCAACACTTTTGTTTTTGCCCCCATTTTTCATGAGCTGAACTAAAAGATCTAAGACGTTTTCTATGTACACAAAACGTCTGTTTCTCTCAAATATTGTTCACAAATCTGTCTAAATCTGTGTTAGTGAGCTCTTCTCCTTTGCCAAGATAATCCATCCACCTCACAGGTGTAGGATATCAAGATGCTGATTAGACAGCATGATTATTGCACAGGTGTGCCCAAGGCTGGCCACAATAAAAGGCCACTCTAAAATGTGCAGTTTTACTGTGTGACCATTTAATGGCGAGAAAAATGATATATAATATGTGTGGGTACAGTAAATAAGTAAGAGGAAAATTACAACTAAACACAAACACCGCAGAAATATAAAAACAGCCCTGGTCCTCAACAGTAAGAAAATTGAAAAACTACCTGGTCACTAAGGGGTTAATGACAACTCTGTACTCTATTTGAAGCCAACGTTCTACCCAAGAATAATCATTTTTGTCTAGCCCAATTATTTTTTGTTTGAACACTTACCTATTGTGAGGACTGGTATCAAACACCTTGGCAAAATCCAAGTAGATCACATTCATTGCAACACCCTGATCTATACTTCTACTTACTTCTTCATAGAATGCAACTAGGTTACTTGAATTCCTGAATATTATCCCTTAATAACTCTTCAAATACTTTGCCAGCCATAGAAGTTAAGCTCATGTGTCTATAATTTCCAGGCAAACATTTTAAACCTTTTTGAATATAGAAACCACATCTGCCTTCCTCCAATCCTCCCGTACAATTCTTGAAAGAAAAGATTCTTGCAAGATTAAATACAGAGGTTCACTTATTTCTGCACTTAGCTCCTTTAGTACTCGTGGGTGAATACCTTCAGGCACCGTATTTTGATTTATATTAACTCTTGTTAGCTGCCAATCATAAGTGTTTTGCAGGAATTACTTGCATATCTCCTTCTTAATATATATATTCAGGAGAAATTGTTATTTAAAATGTCTGCCTTTTCCTGGTATTCATTATTAACTCGCTCATCTCTGTTTTCAGTGTACCTACACCTTAATTTTGGGGATTTTTAAAATTTATATACTTTAAATGTTTTTGGGGGTGATGGTTTTGTTCTCTTTGGCTATCAATTTCTCATATTCGAGTTTAGGCACTCTAACTGCCTGTTTGCACACCTTATTGACTTCCTTATATCTTATATTGGATGCCTCTAATTTGTCTGATTTAAATGTGTTAAATGCCATGTTCTTATTGTTAATCTCTTGATTTACATTCCCAGTAATCCACATTAGCTTCAATTTTTAATTTTATATTTATTTCCCAGTGGTATATACCGAGAAATGTACCTTTGTAAAATTTGTTTGAAAATATTCCATTTATCCTCCTTTTCGGTTTTCATTAAAAAGTCTATGCTTGTCAATATGTTGTAAAGTTGCCCTTATCTTTTTGAAATTGTCCTTCTTAAAATTATATTTTAGTATATTCCAAGTGCTCCCCTATTTGATGTTGGTCAAAAGATCAAAATTGTTTGTTATAACCAGATCCAGTCAAGCATTCTTTCTAGTTAGTGCTTGTACGAGTTAACATGTTAGAAACTTGCTGAACTACTAGTCCCTCTATTCCAATTAATGTCCATGTAATTAAACTCTACAATAATTAACGTGTTACCCAGGTGTGCAGCTTCCCCTAATTTGCTCTAACAGCTGTTCTTCCTGATCAATATTAACCTTGGGTGGTTTATAACATGTCCCAACCAATAATTAATTTCCCTTCTTTTGACCCAAGCAGATATCTACCCATAGAGATTCCACACAGGGCTGGATTAATTTAGGGGCTGATGGAGCTGCAGCTCCAGGCCCATGCCCATGGAATAGGCCCATTGATTTAAAAAACACTACTCTTATGGTTGCCACCTGGCTGGTATTTCTCCGGTATTTGAGGCAGCCCAGCCTGTGCTGGTATTGCAGTAATACCAGCAATGCAAATGTCAGTTTATTGTCAGATTATTCTGCAATACCAGCACCGGCCAATATGGGTCGCTGTGTGTGTGAAGAGAGGCAGGGATAGGAAGTTGCAGCATCTCCCTCCCTGCCTCTCTCTACTCATTGATCCGCGGGGAGCAGTTCTGCACAGAGAGTTCAGACATCAGCTCTTAACCTGCAGAGACAGCCTATAGCTGTCTGGTAAGTGAGGAATGGGGGATAAGGCTGCAGGGGGACACTGGGAGACCTCGGGACACTGAAACACTAGGGGACACTGTGAGACATGGGGACACTGAGACACTAGGGGACACTGAGACTTTAGGAGACACTGGGGGAGACATGGGAACATTAAAGATCTCCCCTCAGGTCTCCAGGTGCCCCCTAGTGTCTCAGTGTCCCCTAGTCTCACAGTGACCCCATATCTCACAGTGTCCTTTAGTGTCTCAGTGTCCCCAAGTCTCCCAGTTCCCCTCTTAGTGTCTCAGTGTCCGCATGTCTAACAGTGTCCCCATATATCACATTGTCCCTTAGTGTCTCAGTGTCCCCAGGTCTCAGTGCCCCTTAGTGTCTCAGTGTCCCCAAGTGTCCCTATGTCTCTGCATGTCCCTATGACATTTGTCCTACCACGTACTACCATATTGCATTATTGGTTTGCCTCTGGGTTTACTGCTATTAAGCGGAGCTACCAAAAACTTTCATACCAGTACTAGAAGATCTATTGCCACCTTTGAGACTGTGCAGTTGTTGTGCCTAATCATCGCCAATATCAAAAAGCAATAATCAATTACCCTAAGGTTTTTAAAGATATTGGTGGGCATCAAAACCCTATTCGGGATGAGTGAATTGAGTATTTGAGAAAGGGAAAGACACTGACACCAAGTACTTGCAAATAATCAATAAAAACTTTATTGACTAACAGAGACCTAATTAATAAGTAATAACATTTAATCTATAGTGCACTTCAGTTTAAGGAAACAGTTTAATTATCTAGATATTCAGCTTAAGTCATACGTCACCATTAGAGAAGCTTGGTTGTCACCCCGCTGCACTCGACTGAGAGAACTTCTGGCAGTCAGGCTTGAAGGGACCCTCTCTTACTGGGAAATCATCAGAGCCAGCAATACGCGTCTGTATTACAGGTGGGTAGTATCCAAGCGAGTGCCAAGTTTTCATGTCTTTTATTCCTTTCTTACCAATAGTCTGTACTTTTCTACCAAATCTCCTTATCAGTGCAGCCCACCAAAGACCTTGCAAAAGCGTTGGATGGGACCGGCAGCTGGCCAGGCTGTTCAGGACCACCAACAATACCATGCCAGGTCTGTGCGGTTAATTATCTCTTATCTAAAAGCTAGCTATGTAACAATAATTATCTCGTGATTATATGCATGAGTCATTCTGGTGCTGTGTTTTGTGGTTATTAACATTTTCAGTACTGTGTATTAGTAGCTGTGGCATCCAGGCCTGCATCTAGTGATACTGCCTGTGAGTGCGTATATGCTTACCGGCGCCATCTTAACTATCTATAAGAGTTTAATTTGCTCAATCATTCTTAATTAGTATGGAATATTATTATCACAGCCGTACAATTTGGTACGTTTTATTCTTTCAGGTTTTATTGTGGACTCTTTTTATATCCTGTGTGTTTTTTATTGTTCTTATTATTATATACTATTGTGTTTGGAGTATTTTTCTTGGCGCTACCTGTATATTGTTGTTTGACTTGTTCTAGTTTTTTGAGGGGTTGGAGGTATTCCCCTATTATCAGGTGTGCTGCCTCCCATCCTAGTAGTTTTATTCCTTGTTCAATTTACATATAACTCAGTATAAATGGAAATGAAGCTTATACAATAGTCTATCACTGCTCTATGTATAAATACCGTTTGCAAAATTACATATGTTTCTGAACACAGTAGAAACAAGCCCATTTTGCAGCTGTATATTATACCTCAGACACTCAATTTCTTACTGTTTAATCAGGGAAACACAGTTGGTGCACAATTAGTGGAGATCGTTATCCTGCTATAAAGAGTGGAGTTAGAAAGACAAGGAGGATAGATTAGATAATCTACTACCACTGTCATAGAAATTTACTGTCCACATTTCTGGGAAAGCCCATGTCACGAGTGGACTAAATATCATAGTTTACTCCCTCACCCCCTCAAATCAAAAGCATCCAAGCAAAGCTAGAAGGTTATCAGCCGCTAATTCAGAAAGATCGATTCAAATCTGAGCTTTACTCAAAATTTGCTGCAGACACACACTAAACATCATTGTAGTGTGTGTCTGCTGCCAATTTTTTTGAAAAAACATATGTGCCTGGTATTCATTTTGGTGTTGCTATATGTACCTTTGGCAGAGACAAAATTAAACAGGAATATATTATATGTAATATTAAAAAGCATGGGAAGTGTTAATTCCCCTTTAAATATAGAAAGCCATACCTCTTTATCCTGCA
Organism: Pelobates cultripes; assembly: GCA_933207985.1. Lineage (NCBI taxonomy): Eukaryota > Metazoa > Chordata > Amphibia > Anura > Pelobatidae > Pelobates > Pelobates cultripes. The sequence continues at coordinate 218,023,179 of OW240912.1, read as the reverse complement.
TCTAGGTGTCTTCATCTTATCGCCCTATCAATTTCTGTTGTAATCTCCGTCCTTTGCACCTGGCAGTCAGGGCTGGTGCTTGGATCTTTAGGTACATAGGCGAAGATGCATTTTTCCGCCCCCCCCTCAAAAAAAAACATCTTCACCTATGTGCCTCTTAACCAGCCCCTCTCCCCTCCCCGACCATTAGTGGTCCCTTCCCTGTCCCTCAGTGTTCTTCTCCCCACTCTTTTCCCTGTCTCTTGGTGTTTCTCTCCCATTCCCTCCCTGTCCCTTGGTGCACCCCACACCCCTTTAGTGGTCACACTCCCCTTCCTGGTGTGCCTACCACCTCTATTGTTGCATTGCCGAGCGGAGCAGATCCCCTAAAGGAGCTTCAGTTTTCTGTACCCGGCCGGACTGACAGGGAGTACTCTCTCTTTGAGCACCTCCTGTCAGTCTGGCCAGGTACAGGAAACAGAAGCTCCTGTACCGCGCTCTGCTCCGCTACACTCTGTACACACTGACAGTCACACACTCAGTGACAAACACACAGACGTCACTGACAGACACAGACTCATTGATTTGTCACACACTCATTCATTGACACTGACAGACCCACACTGATTGACACTCATTGACAGACACACTGATAGTCACACACAGGCTCAATGACAAACATACTCTCACTGATTTGACAGACACACACTCATACACTGACAAACACACTCATCATACACTGACAGACACACTTATACACTCACATGCAGACACACTCATACAATCACTCACAGACACACCCACACAGACGCACTCACACACACACACACACACACTCAGTCACTCACAGACACACACAGACGTACAGTCACTCACAGACACACACTCTGTCACTCACAGACACACACACAGACAGTGGTGTATCTTGGTTTTGTGCTGCCCTAGGCAGGACAAAACTCAGGCGCCCCCCCTCCCCCCGCGCCACCCCCACCCAACCCTTCCCCCCGCCCCACCTTCTAAATACACACACACACAGTCAGACACACACACATACACAAACACACACACATACACAGTCAGAGACACACACACACTCACAAACACAGTCAGACACAAACACACACAGTCAGACACAGACACACACACAGACACAAACACACACACAGTCAGACACACACACACAGTCAGACACACACACACACTCACAAACACACAAACACAGTCAGACACAAACACAGTCACACACACATACACACACACAGTCAGACACACAGTCAGACACATACACACACACAGTCAGACACATACACACACACACACACACACACAGTCAGACACAAACACAGTCACACACACACACACACACACAGTCAGACACATACACACATACACACAGTCAGACACATACACACACACAGAAGAAAGGGATCAGCGCTCTCTATCTATACAAAATACAACAGAAACAATAATAAATAAGTAAAAAGTGGCAGCACACCTAAAAAGTAGGGCTCCCTCACAGGCCTTACAACAGAAATGGTACAGAAAAAAGAAAGGAAGGCAGCGCCACTATACACCACATAAATTAAAAGAGCACAGAATAGGCAGACTAGAATACAATATATATGATAGATACTAAGCAAAATAGAAGTCCAGAATAAATAGTCTGACTGGTAGATGAATCAAACAACGAGGTATATCCTTGTAGAGGTGAATACAGTCTTTTGTAGTGGGGGATTCTTCAGAGTGGTGTAGATGCGTCTTTGTACATCATATGAAATGAAAAAATAACAACTGATGGTATAGTATGTCCCGAAAGGGGTAGAAGCAATAAAAGAGTATATGGTCCTACTCATGTTTTCAAGAGCTATGGACTTAGCTCTAGTGTTGATAACGTACAGTGGTATAATCCCCACTTATGGGATACGTGAGGTCTTAGTATTCTTTCTTGATTAGGGGACCATATGTGGAAAATAAAAGCAGGAACAACAATGGTGCTCAAAGTATAAAATGCCAGAGGTGAGAAGATAAAAAACCAAGTGGTTACTCACATTTAGTTGAACAGACTGACTGTTCAATGAATACAGCTTGAGTGGTATAATCCCCACCTAGGATTCTTGGGAGTAATATCCTCACTGGAAAGTAAAAACACTTCTGTGCCGGATAAAAGGATGGTAGTAATAAAAAAGTTAAATAATAATAGTAATAAAAAGTAAGATGGCTAACTCACAGTAAGAAAGTGGCCAAAATACCTTTATTTAAAACAATATAGTTTAAAAAACCACAACGCGTTTCGCCCTTAGGCTTTATCAAGTGGAGATCAGAAAGTACATCCTGTTACATACAGGTTTATATAGGCAGTGAACATATTAGAAAATGGCGCCAAAATGATGTCATAATTTTATTTTTATTTTTTTTTCTCAAAAGTGCTAAATTTTATATGTGTAAGTGAGTACATACCTATATGTAAAACATGTGATAGTTTAAAATTAAAAACGAGGTTTTAAACTCACAATACCTTACATATTCTATTTAGATACAACAGTCACATGATCGGTGGCCATTTTTTTTTTTTTTTAAAGTGCTAAACTTTATATGTATCAGTGAATACAAACCTATATTGGAGACATGTGATAGTCTAAAATTTAAATTAAAAACAAGGTTTTATACTCACAATACCTTGCATATTATTTAAATAGAACAGTCACGTATATAAGTCACATTGTATAAATATGTACTTCATGCACAAAATAATTATAAAAGATAATAAAATATAAGAAATATATTATAAAAAATTAATTCTAAAAATTATAAAAAATTATAAAAAATTAAACAGGTCGAACTCTACATTAAGACCTTCGGGGGTAAGGGTTTTTAAAAGGAACACCCAGTGCATTTCTTTTTGACCCAGTAATTTTTTGAGGTCACCTCCCCTCCAGGGTAATTTACATCTTTGGATCCCAGTACATTTTAAAAATTTAGGGTCTTTGTTGTGTTGGATAAAATGCTTTGAAACAGAGTGATTAGGGTAGCCTTTGATAATATTTCTGCAATGTTCTGCTAACCTTATTTTTAAGCATCGTGTGGTCATACCCACATACTGGAGGCCACATGGGCACTCCAATAGGTATACAACATTCTTAGTAGTGCAACATATTAAGTCTTTAATAGGGTATGTAATACCGGTTTTGTTTGAGGTGAATGGTGTTGTCTTTGATGTGCTGTTTTGGTCAGTGGATCTGCAGACAATGCATCTGTTGCATTTGAAAAAACCTTTAGAATTTGATAAAAATGATGGATTGCTTGTATTGGCTTTTTTGTATAATTTTTAGTAAGCATTGTCTTTAGGTTTGGGGCCCCTCTAAAAATGATATGGGGTTTATCTGGGATGAGTGTCTTTAAAATTTCGTCTTGTTTTAAAATGTGCCAGTGTTTTGAATAGTTTTTTTCACAATTTTATTCTTATTGTCAAAGTTAAAGATGATCGGCATGGATGGTGGGTCTTTATTTTTATTCGTATTATATTCTAAAAGCTCGAGTCTTTCTTTTTGTTTCACTGCTTTGAGGGATTCTCATACACACACACAGTCAGACACATACACACATACACACAGTCAGCATACACACACACAGTCAGACACAAACACACACAGACACACACACACAGTCAGACACACACACACAGTCAGACACACACACACACACTCACAAACACAAACACAGTCAGACACAAACACACACACACACACAGTCAGACACAAACACAGTCACACACACACACACACACACAGTCGGACATACACACACACACACAGTGGACAAACACAGTCACACACATACACATACACACAGTCAGACACATACACACACACAGTCAGACACATACACACATACACACAGTCAGACACATACACACACACAGTCAGACACAAACACACATACACACAGTCAGATACATACACACACACAGTCAGACACAAACACACAGTCAGACACAAACACACACAGACACAAACACACACACAGTCACACACACACACACACACACACATTAATTTTTTTTTTAATTTAAATCCCCCCCCCAACCTCCTTACCTTTGGGAGTGCTGGGGGGGGGGGTCTCTCTCTCCCTGGTGGTCCAGTGGCTGCGGGTCGGGCTGTTAGCCCTCACATGCCGGGTTGCAGAGTGAGGCTGTAGCTGACGCCATCTTCCGCTCCCAGCCTCACTCTGCGAAAGCGCGAGGGAGCTGAGCAGTCAGCTCATAGGGAAGTGCTCCTCGCCAGCTCGCCAGCCACCGCTGATAATAAAGGTCAAGAAGGCTAATCTCAGGCATTTGCAGAGCTGGGGGGCGGCGCTTTTGCCGCCTTGAAAATGCTTCAAGGCAATGCCTGTTTGCCTCAAGGGCTAATACGCCGCCCCGCATACAGACACTGTGTCACTCACACACACTCTGTCATCACACACACTGTCACCACAGACACACGCCAGTCACTCAGACACACACACTCACTCACAGACACACATCAGTCACTCACAGACACACACACACTCTGTCACTCACACGCACAGTCACTCACACACGCAGACAGTCACTCACAGACACACACACGCCAGTCATCACCACAGACACACACACTCTGTCACTCACACACACTGTCACACACACACACACTCAGTCACTCACACACACACTCAGTCACTCACACACACACACACACGCTGTCACTCACAGACACACACAGACACAGTCACTCACAGACACACACTCTGTCACTCACAGACACACACACACGCTCTGTCACTCACAGACACACACACTCTGTCTCTCACACACACCGTCACTTACAGACACACACGCTCAGTCACTCACAGACACACGCTCAGTCACTCACAGACACACACACTCTGTCACTCAAACACACAGTCACTCACAGACACACACACTCTGTCACTCACACACACAGTCACTCACAGACACACATCACATACATTCACTAATTATTTTATAAATAGACATTTTCCACCCAGCCTCCCTACCTGGAGAGCTGGTGTGGATGATGTATCTGTCCCTGGGGCTGCTGGGCGGCGTGCGGCAGTGCTGTGATCAGGCGCGGCGAGGGAGCTCTAATCTCCACCCTCTGCTCCCTCGCGGGCTGCCTACTGATGCTGTGGGATGACGTCATAGTCCGGCTCCCGCGGCATCAGCAGACAGCGCGCGAGGGAGCAGAGAGGTTAGAGCTCCCTCGCCGCGCCTGATCACAGCACTGCCGCACCGGGGGTCGAGATGGTGGCCTGGCAGGAGGGAGAGCTTCCCTCCTGCCGGTCACTGAAATATTGCGCCCCCAGAGCCCGCGCGCCCTAAGGCGGCCGCCTGTGCCGCCTTATGGACGCGCCGGCCCTGCTGGCAGTCTCTACCGAGAATGCACTCAGAGAAGAAGATAAATGAAACCATCACTGTTGCTAAGTGAGAATTTAAAGTGAATATCAAATATAAGGTCAACACAGCCAAACTTGAAAGATTCTTTAATTCAGCTATGCTTCTAGTTTTTCTTCTTTGGCTTTAAAGGGACACTCCTGACCCCTAACGCACTTTAGCTTGCTGAAATGATTTAAATGTGTAGAGTGTCTTCTTTTTTCATTTAACAAAAGTGCAGATTTCAATAAAAAAATGGCACTTTTCTAAAAGGACTGTCTTAGACTGCCATGGCTATCAATCAGTCCTGTTACTTCCTGGTTATTTTGTTCACTGGAGCCAAACTCAAGAGGTAGCAATTGCTCCAAGCGCCTGCCTTGCAAAGACTCCTCATTGAGCTGCATTGGGAAGTCTGTGATTGGACAGCCACAGAAAGTCTGGATGGGGTTAGAAGAGGAGAGTTTGCAAAGGCAGCAGACAAAAGAGCTGCAGGTTTTACAAGTTGTTTTAGATACATCCCCAATGAAAAAAATGCATATTTAAAGGCATGCATGGTTTTATTTGGGGGCATATTTACGAAATGGTGATTACATTTTTTTTTTTTTTTTTTAATGGATTTTGGCATTAAAATGTGTCTTTAAATTTGAAATTCATAGTGCATTCTCATTTGTGAATAGCCATGTGTGTTTATATTCCCTCTCCTCGGATGCAAAGTTTGCCTGTACAAAACTGGATTATGATGTAATTTGCGAACTCTTAAATATAACTTTAAGATAAAACAGTACTGTATCACATGAAAAAAGATTAGCAGAAGTTATAGGTGAATTTTTAATGCGTGATTCATTTGTGGAGTTCCCAGAGATGGAATGGCTCCCCTTTTAAATGCTAGTGAGCCTACTTAAAAATAAGACATTGTATTTTTACACTCAAATAAGTGGCTATTCATTTTATGTATCCATTTTATACAAAAATGGATCCGTCTGACCTGGGAATACTTGTGTTTTGGTGAACTGAAAGACCAGTTTGACAAGGAAATGATGTTATTGTTTTTTATTGTTCTTTTCCCTGTATTTGCTATTATGTAAAATAAGAAACTCAAAGGCCTAAATTGATTCTACAGCTGCATTTTAGCTGTGTCTTTGAATAAATAAAGAATTTAAAAAAATATCAGTGGTGAACTTAAAACTATGCTACATTATTTAAAGGGACATACATCACTTTTAGTCAACTGTCTCATTCAAAAGCTTTAGCTCTAAATTGCCTCACTCTGCAGGCTGAAAAAAAAAGCAGGTAAATATATTCTTTTAAATATTTACCTGTTTTTTCCTTCTTATGCTTTCCACATCCACTCCAAGGGGGATACTTATCTAATCAGTGTCCTATACCCAGGAATGCTGGAGAAGTGCATTACAGATTTACACATGTGTAATTGAAATATCTCTTCACCTTGCAAACTCCTGACAAAGGGGAGAAGATTGAGGGAGTCTGATTAGTGTGATCATGCAGAGCAGGCTCCAGTGTCAGATTTCTCTCCCCTGCTGCTGCACAATGACACCAGTGGACTGGTCTGAAACTGACAACAGTGTGTAAGAGGGGGGGTGGAGGAGAAGAATCTCCCTTTACAGGAGAGGCGTGCCTATAAATGCGTCTGACCAAGTTTATAGTAAGTTTATAAATGTTTATTACATAAGTTTCAACATTTTTCTTGCTTTTATTTGGTTTATATATTTGATTAAAAGTGTTTGCTTGCTGGTTTAAAAATATAATTTAAAAAAAGGTTCAAAAATTGTGATGCATATACCTTTAAATGTTCACTCCAGGCTGTTTTTTTTTTTTTTTTAATATATATTTTGTTCATAGGTAAAACTAATTTAGCATGATTTTGTAAGAAACAACATAAATGTTTATCATTTTTGATATAACCTCATAAACAAAGCAGGTTATTTACAGATTTTAGCTGTGGTTGCATAGAGGAAAACTAATTAGGCTCTTTGCAAAAGCATCTGCCGTTAATCCTATGTAGTTTCAAGAGGATCTGTGTTCTTCCTTTTACTGTGTGGTCTTCACTCTGATAACAATCTGTTTTTCTAACAGGCTCACCACAGCTCCACTTGATTTGCTGACATTCTCAACTTTGTGGTATATTACTGTTTCATTCTTTCCTTTTAATTAGATATTGGACACATTCCAATTGGAACCTATCCTTACTCAAAATTCATAGTAAACTGAGCAGCTGACATTTCCCAAGTACTCTTCAACCAGGTCCTATTTCAGCATCTGAACGGGGGAAAAGTCAATTTAGTGTTGAGTAACTAGAACAGGCTTTCAGTGAAGATTACATTAGAATACAGATGCAATTAAAATAGTGATTCAATAAAAACCCTTAAATCAGTTTATATAATGGATCCCCAAGCCTGTTTTAAAGTTGCAGACTAAAACTATTGAGCTTCTTTTAATTTTCTATTTCTATAAAATAAAATGAGCTGAAATTGCAAAATCAATTTTTCATTTACTTTTGAGTTGAAATTCGTGTGTTTAAGGGCCCGATAGCAATTAATTTCCAGGGGATCTGGTCAGGAGGCCCCCTTTGATGATGTCAGACGCTGGGAGGAAGTGACTGCCCCGGTCACTTCCTCCCAGCAACCATAGAGAGTTGCACAGGAGGAAGAAAGAGAGGAGGGAGTCAGAGTGGGAACTCTGACTCCCTTCAGCGTGAGCCACCACTGAACCCCAGGGAAAGTCACCCTCCTGCACCTAAAAGGTAGGAAACAGGAGGGTGACGTAAACATTTTGTATGTGTGTGTTAGTGTATGTCTCTGTATGTGTGTCTGTATGTATATATATATGTATGTATGTATGTATGTATGTATGTGTGTGTGTCTGTATATGTGTGTGTGTGTCTGTATATGTGTGTGTGTGTCTGTATATGTGTGTGTGTCTGTTTTTCTGCATTTGTGTGTGAGGAGGGGTGGAGACTTATTGGAGGGGAAGAAGTAGACGTATGGGGGGGTGGGAGGTAGACGTATGGGGGTGCACCAGAGCAATTTTCGCACTGGGGCCCTGTGGTTTGTAGTTATGCCTCTGTATGGTAGATTCCATATCAAAGTGCTCAATGGTTCAGTCCACCGCTTTCAGTAATGTAAACCTTTAATAGATTTATATCAAGTGTTAGACTGCAATGTGATTAGTTGATACAAGTAGTAGAAGAAACTATGCAGAAATTAAGAAAAACTAAACTTATTTAGCAACAAATATAGTACTGTCACTAATTGTAGTGTGACAAAGTAGGATGCAGCAGATGATTTTGTTTTTGTTCAATCTGTGTTTTTATTGAGGATTGAGTCATAAAAACAAAACCGTATTGTGGCAACAACACCACCACCATAAAAAAACAAGCAGTAGATAAACATCAGAGCGATAATAACCATACATAACCATCCTGCCAAGCCACTGCAAGCCCTTGTGGCATGGTCAAAATGGCCAACACACCACTGAAGTAATTTGGGAGGCCAAGTTCCTTGCCACCTTTGATGAGATCCTCGTGGCTTTCTGGAGTCGAATCTCACACAAAACCGATGCAAATAACTCCATCTCCTGCCATGTAGCCCCCAGATTCGACCACCCTCACCTCTGGGTTGGAGAACAGTATGGCTCAAATCCCCCATCCACCAGCACTTCTTGCTGTACATTTGGGCAAAGCTGTTGTCCCGCTCGCATTTCTTTTGAGCTGTGTGCCCATCTGGAGGCATCCCTTTCATAGCCATTTATACACCAAGGGGGATAACCGTGTGCCCATTCTCATGATGAGGAGATCAATGGACATAAGGCAAGGGCTCCCGTTAAGGCCTTGGGCTGAAGATATGCGGTAATATGGCAATGTGTAACTACTTGCAGTCGACCTCAGGCCGTACCAGTCTAGATCACTTTGAAGCATGGAGGGGTGGACAAAGGTCTGGAGTTGTTGATACAACCTGGCATTGGTACTGCCTTTCTAAACGGACAGCGTGTGGTGTTAGATAATTTCTTGTGTCTTGTTTTTGGCCCATGCCTTAATGAGAGCCCTTGCCTTATGTCCATTGATCCCCTCATCAGGATCGTGGGCCCACAGTTGTCCCCCTGGGTTTATAGCAAATGTTGTTCCCATTCACAAGAAAGGTGGTTGGGAGAAGTCGGGATACTATAGGCCGGTAAGCCTTACTTCAGTAGTGGGGAAAGCAATGGAAACCATGTTAAGGATAGCATTGTTGAACATTTATTTTCAGATATTATGCAGGGGGATAATATATTGTCTTTTCAATACATTATAGATACCCTTCATATACCATGGAGAGAAATTTTTACCTATCTTCGTTTAAAAAATTTCATTCATAAAAATGTCATCAACTCCCTTTACATTTGCCCAAAAATTTGAATTTATATTTAGTAACCGCCCTATCAAAAAGGTTACGTCTGCCGCAACCTCCATGTTAGAATGTCTCAAGGAATCTCCCTATAAATTAATTAAGACTTGGGAACAGGAATTGGAACTTGTTGACTGGCATTCCTCTTTAATTCATTTAAACAAACATATTCATTGTCTGAATTTGACTGAATGCCACTTTAAGGTCCTTCACAGATGTTATTATACTCCGACTAGATTAGCTAGAATGTATGATTCCTATGACCCTACTTGCTGGAGAAGTGGCAGTCATCCGGGTACATATATTCATATTTGGTGGTCGTGTCCTGTTGATAGACCTTTATGGTCATGGGCTTTTAATATCTATACTACTATGACTGCCAATAGAATTATGGAAAATACTGTCTCAGCTCTTATGCATCTCAATTGGAATCTTAAATTTCAAAAAGATATTTGTTTTGCCACTCACTGTTTAGTCGCTGTTAAAATTATTATTGCGAGACACTGGAAATCAGCAAACCCGTTCCAGAAACGTTTATTGATTAATCAAATTATGTTTCAAATTACGATGGAATACGAGCTTATTAATAATATGATGTTTTTGTCTAAGAAAAAAGACTGGTATTATGAATGGTTAAAAAATATAAGGGATTATATGGACAATCTTCCCCTTAGGCAGATTCATCTTAAAAATCTAATATAGGCCATACCTATTAACATATAAAATAGTACCAAATTGCACTATAACTAAATAAGATTTATAATTAACAACCATGGGTTACTAAAAATTGTGTGAATATGGTCATAAAGACACCCCAATATTGTCGCAGTACCATGTATTATTACTTTTCTTTTTGTTTAGAAATTCTCCTGCTCTGAATAAGGTGACGGGTTCTGTTATTTTATGTATGTTTTTTATTTATATGTTATATTTTATGCTGGTCACTTTGTGGTCATGTTTCAACGAATTTGAGGATGTATAATGATGTGATATGTTTAATATGATATGTAATTATTTATTTGTCTGCTGCATATGTTACGAATTTGATCGCAAGGTGCAGTCTATTTGTTGTATATGGAAAAATTTGCTTCAATAAAAATTTAATTAAATAAAATAATAAAATCACATGGATTTCTAGATCAGAGACAATATGGGTTTAGTTCAAGGAGATCATGCCAAACTAATCTTATGGATTTTTTTTGATTGGGTAACTAAAATAATAGATCAGGGTGGTGCAGTAGGCATTTCTTACCTAGATTTCAGTATGGCATTTGACACTGTTGCACATAGAAGGCTCATCAATAAACTGCAATCTTTAAGTTTGAATTCCAATATTGTTGAATGGGTAAGGCAGTGGCTGAGTGACAGGCAACAGAGGGTTGTAGTCAATAAAGTATACTGTACTTGGACACATTCTCTTTAATATTTTTATTAGTGATATTGAAGGAGGTCTAGAATGGTAAGGTATGTCTTTTTGCTGATGATACAAAGGTTTTGCAACAGGGTTTATGTTCCAGAGGGATAAGTGAAATGGCAAATGATTTAGGTAAACTAGAAAAATGGTGTGTGGCAATTGACATTTAATGTGGATAAGTGCAAGATAATGCATATTGGCCGTAAAAACCCAAGGACAGAGTATAGAAAATTTGATATAGTACTAACCTCAACATGTGAACAAAGGGAGTAATTGTTTCAGATGACTTAAAGGTGAGCAGACAATGTAATAGAGCAGCAGGAAATGCTAGCAGAATGCTTGGTTGTATAGGGAGAGGTATTAGCAGTAGAAAGAGGGAAGTGCTCATGCCATTGTACAGAACACTGGTGAGATCTCACTTTAAGTATTGTACGCAGTACTTGTGATAGTATTTTCAGAAGGATATTGATACTTTAGAGAGAGTTCAGAGAAGGGCTACTAAACTGATTCATGGATTGCAGGATAAAACTTACAAGGAAAGGTTAAAGGACCTTAACATGTATAGCTTGGAGGAAAGATCAGACAGTGGGATATGATAGAAACATTTAAATATATAAAGAGAATCAACACAGTAAAGTAGGAGACTATATTTAGAAGAAGAAAAACTACCACAACAAGAAGACGTAGTCTTAAATTAGAGGGGCAAAGGTTTAAAAATAATTTTAGGAAGTATTACTTTACTGAGTGGGTAGTGGATGCATGGAATAGCCTTCCAGCTGAAGTGGTAGAGGTTAACACAGTGAAGGAATTTAAGCTTGCGTGGGATAGGCATAAGGCTATCCTAGACTTAAGATAAGGCCAGGGACTAATGAAAGTATTTAGAGAATTGGGCAGACTAGATGGACCAAACAGGTCCAATCTGCCGTCACATTCTATGTTTCACTTGTGTTCCTTATTTCCCAGTGGTATTATTATTGAATGTTATGTGTAATGTGTTATACTAGACAGCATGGCAATACTGCATGTATCCGCCCTACTAATGAGCTTTTTGCCTACTATTTTACTCCCACTGCTGCCCATTACTCTCTCAAACCCGCTTATCTCTGAGTTTGGTGTACCATGCAAGTCCTTTCCATATTAAGTCAGCTGTTTAGACATCTTAAGACATATTACGACCTTTTTGTTCAACTTGAAAAATGAGGCCATCTAGTTTATTGTGGGACATGCCACAAACCGTACCACCACATAGCCTTGTATATCTCATGTGCCAATGGTAGCATTGTGAGTGCTCAGTAGTAGTTCCACCAGTGTAGACCGGGGTATCCCCCACCGGTCTAGAGGAAGGGGAAAACGGGGCATCTGTGTTACACTGTAGTCCCAGACTGGAAGATCACTCGTTTCTCCCCTTTGTGGGTTTTGCTAGGTAAATAGGCTGCAGTAGCCATTGCAGGCCACAGGTTAGATAGTGTGACTCCAAGATCACTCCAAAGTGCAGCACAGCAGTCAGGATCAGGTAAGTAGTCGATTGGGTATGTCCTGAGGATGCCACTTCACTTTAATCTTATAGATTACAGGAGATGTGTGAGGAGTAGTGATGTCCCGAACGGTTCGCTGAATGGTTCGCCACGGATGGCGAACATATGCGCTGTTCGGTCCGCCCCTATGTCATCATTGAGTAAACTTTGACCCTGTACCTCACAGTCAGCAGACACATTCCAGTCAATCAGCAGCAGACCCTCCCTCCCAGACCCTCCCACCTCCTGGACAGCATCCATTTTACATTCATTGTGAAGCTGCATTCTTAGTGAGCTATCTAGGAGATGGGAGGGTCTGGGAGGGAGGGTCTGCTGCTGATTGGCTGGAATGTGTCTGCTGACTGTGAGGTACAGGGTCAATGATGACATAGGGGCAGACTGAATAGCGCATATGTTCGCCGTCCGTGGCGAACCGTTCGGGACATCACTAGTGAGGAGCCTACACTAAACATGTCCGTCGACCATGATGGTTAGGCCCCGCACCCCAGCAGATGATCTTAATGTTATTAGGATACGGATAGAAATACATGGAGGTGAGGTTAAAGGTAAGGAGAGACATTAAACACATACAAAGTATGTGAGAGGAATAGAGAGTGACAAGATGAACTGTCAATTTTAATTTTTTTTAGATTCATGGAATGGAAGTGCCAACAGACAATTTTGATCCATGTTTTATATACCCTAGGTATTCCTCTGTGCACGCCATATTGTATGGTTTTGCTGGGCTCTGCTACAAAGCCCATACAATGGTTTTTTCTAGTTAAAATGTATGGGTGCGTTTTATATTACGAAAAATGTTTTGTGCACAACTCTGTTAAGAAATGCTCCTAAACTAATATTCTCTGCACACCAATTGCAAAAGCCAAGTAAATGCTGGGTAGCACACTATCATTTAGCCAACATTTGCATCTGAAATCTCTCTAGATGTTTGCATGTACAATAATTGTGTCACAAGAGGTTCCATATTTGTCCATTTATTATCACAATGTGTATGTCTAATGCAGTTTTACTATGTTTTGTTAATTTTCTATAGTTGTTGCATCCTGTATAGTTCAATATAATGTAAATTTAAAAAAATTAAGCAGTTGTGAATAAAGCCACATGTTCTCATCATTTAAAAAGAAATATTTTTTGGCATACATTACACATTCATGAAAAATGTTTTATAATAAAATATATGTCTTATTCTTTCTCTCCAAACCCGATTACTACCGTTGCTAATCTGCACTGCCGACATACAAAGATGCTTGCTGAGGATCATAGGAAATGTATTCCGTAAATTGCTATCATGCCAAAGTTAGCATCACTGCCCTAGGAGAAGATTTCAAAGGTTCCTAAGGATGATTTTCAGCAAGACTGTTCTGACTTCTAAAACATCTAATTACCCAATTAAATGGATATGTCACTATTTAACATAATTAGCCATTGGACTATTTCAATCCAGTCATTTAACAAAAAGACATCTTTTGTGGTTAAATATTTTAATTATAACTTCAATATATGTTTGGCAGTTTAAGGTGCTATTTGCTAATAAAATATTTGCAGTAGTAATATTACACTCAACATTGTCATCAGAGCATTACATTTTCTACAGATGTGCTTCAGTTTATTCTAGGATTCCACTAAGCACTTTCTTTCAAGATCTGCTATACTTGGAGAATCTGCCAAAAATGAATTGTGAGCGGCTTCGAGATCTTGGAGAATCAGGAACAACTGGGTAATGCTGTCTTTCCTTTCAGGTTCTAAAAACATAAGAATACAGGATTGGAGAAACAACATATATGAAATGTTATTTTGAGTAAAATGTTCTTTAATTCAGAAGAGTATTTTACTATCACAAAGAACACCAACAGTTCTTGGGATTTACCCATATCTATTCTTATGAGATACTGAAATACTTTTAGCCCAGAAGGTTTGAGAGCTAATCAGCAGGTCAACACGCTCCATTCAGACACAATAAAACCCCCAACATCTTGTTACTAGCTTCTTAAAAGAGATCCATGGAGATGCCATTGCCACGGCAGTCTATAGTTGACTTCAAAAATAGGTATGAATGGAACTATTGGTATTACAGATATCAGTTTTAGCTTCTGTTAGCTTGGGCTGCCCTTGCATGACAACAAGATTTTCATTATGCAGAGTTAAAAATGCCATAAATATTCCCATCACATTGAACATAAAGTCAGTGATAGAATTGGCTTAAAGATTATCAGCTAGTTCCTTCAGCTGCTATTCTATAGCTCAGAATGGTAATAGAGCACACAACTCGAAGGAACAACAAGAACTACAGTATTCTATTTAGTAATATTATTACTTAATATGAATTCATTGTGCAATCATATATTAAATATGTATATAGTGTGAATTCATGTGTATATGTGTATTGTTTTAATTTGTGTAATGTTAGTTTGTGTGCATTTGTGTGCTCTCTGGACACCTCCCAGCTCAACCCTAGTCAAAGTAGAATCGCTGTAGCTACTTGATGTGAAGGCACCTATCTCACATGATTCAGAAGAAAGGCACATGTCAGTTCTCAGGTTGGCCCTTGGCCTTCTCTAGCATCAGGATTACATTATACGACAAATGTAACCCAGGCCACTATTGACTGTGCTGTTGCAAATTATACAAAAGGTTCCATGCATTATAGAGGGCAACATGGCCTCCCTAGAGATGCTATTGAGTCGAACCAATATTGGCGGGAGGAAGAGATCCTATAGCCTCTTCACCTGTTCACCAATTCTTAACTCAGCGATAGTCACAGGTTTGCTATTAAAGCCTTTATTCAGATTTCAATTTGCTACAATCTGGAGCTAGGGAAGGCTGAGTAAATATAAACTTGCTGCAGTTTACCTCTGCCAAAGCTTTTCACTAATGTGTGAAACATCAGGGATTCAAAGAAAATATTAAATTGTGGTCTCAATAGCCAGATTGGAAAGTTCATCAAATCGGCTATCTCTCAAGTCCAATTTTTCTTTGTTTGTTTTTTTAAATCTAAAATTTTAAATGCACTTTGAATTCCTAAAAAAATCACTAGTTAGTAAATAACACTACTCAAGTACTCAATTTGTCAGCTACTTCTGTAAAGTGTCAGCAGATTTTATACCAAACTCAATGCAATGTGCTAATGTAGGGCTTAAAATCAAAGTCTTATGCAACAAGTCAGGCCTTTGAAGTTACTTTCCCCTGCCAACCTGGAAGGTCTTTGGCACACTCTCCACAGCAAAATGCTCACCTCCAAAGGCTTGTGGTGAACTGAATTTTGAGCCATGTCAACCTTGATCACAGTTCAAGAAAATAGATGGACTCTACAAATACTATGCAATAATGAGAATGAGTTTATTAAGGGCAGTACAGCCACACAAGTATGATGATTCAGATGATTCAGCCTTAACCATGTGCATGAATTCTTTTTTTCTGTCTTTGGAGAGCGGCCTAGAATAAGGGTGGAACGTGAGTGTAGTGTTGCTGTGCACTGGAGGTGTATTTTGGCTACAGTTGTAAGCAGAATAAAATATCTGACATAAGAACATGTTTTACCTGTGCTGAAAATAGGATCATCAATATTCTGCTTTGTAAGTTCCTGGTGTTTCGCTCTGTAAGCAAAAGCGAAACAAATAATTGAATACAGTGATTTTATGCTTCAAAACAGTTTACAGATGTAATTTGAATGGTTCATGGCATACGCACATGTTTTGCCCCCTCCTTTATAAGTATTACTGAACTACTTGATTAAGATTACAGTTAGATGGTGCAATCCATATATGGAATCTCTAATTTGCTACTTAAAACACACCATAGTATTATATTTTTAAATTTGCAGTGAGTAAATTTTTTAGGAAAAACAGACCCTCTGGGAGATATCACACAAATTGCGGAATATTATGATAATTTCATGTGTGAATGATCAGTTCTGGCAGTCTTTTAAAATATTTATTACTATTGTGCATCTTTTTCTTTTGTGTTTTATATATATATATATATATATTTTTTTTCATTTTTTTTTAAACAAAATAATACTTTATTTTCTAATTATTTTGCAATATTTTTAATATGGAGTAAAAAGTGAGTCAGAATATGTACAGAGGTAAAAAATTGTGGTGGAATACATAACACTATGGAACGTTTATGCTTTATGCTTTTCAGATAGTTTTATAAAAACCTATAAATTACATATCATAGACAAATTTATAAATCACCAAAGAGACTTTTTTTTAGAAAACATTTGTAAAGCTCCCTCTTTCATTTTTGTGTTCATTATTTTAAATAATTTAGTGAATTTACAAAAGATTACTACAACACTGCCACCTAGTGTTAAAAACTGGTAGGATAGATCCCTTCAAATAATATAAGAGCCACCTACTGTTGGGAACTAGATTTTTCTTTTCACAATTACAAGTTTTATTCTGTACCAGATACAGCCTTGAACCTATTGAGAATCTGTGGCACTATTTGAAAACTGCAGTTCAGAAGTTCCACCCAGCCAATTTGAACAGCCTGGTGCAAATCTGCCAAGAATGGGCAAAATTAATTTTGATATAGTGGGCCTGAGGCATTTGAATATCTATGTAACCGCATAGTTCATTTTTGTTAAATATCTCCTTAAAAATATCAAATTCTTAGCTTTAAAATGTACTCTGAGAGCAAAAGTGTTTGCAATAAAAATATTGTATATATATTTTGTAATCCAGGAAAAACAATAATTTTATAGGGTTCTGAATACTTTTGCAAGGCATTGTATGTAAATGTCCTACCACAATATCTGTCATCCTAGCTTTATCATCCATCCCCTGCCTAGCACAGTAATACTAGCTATAAACTCATCTCCAAGAATCGTCAGACCAAATGTGCTATTCGATTTCCATTCATAGCTTGCAAATCAGTGATTTGGTATAGCATACGTACTTAAGGGAGTCCCTCATTCCAAGGAGGTGCCTGAAAATAAGCTGTGCCTCTAGATCTGGATCCAGAAGATCATTCCATTCTTGTAAAGTGACTTCATGGCGTGTTTTATCACAGCCAGCAACTAAGAAAATAGCTAATGTTAGATAATCATTACACAAATGTCTTAACAATAAAACATAGTCTACAGCATTGGTTCCCAAGCTTTTTTCACTGGAGTACCCCTTGGCAGCCAGTTTCCATAAATTGCACCCCTCCCATTAACATAATGTTTGTAATTAATACAGTTGCATTTATTTCAAATTTATATGTTTTTTTTTTTCTGTCCCATATCCCCTTTTTCTCTGACCTAGGTTCTCCCTGCTTCTCCTCTGACCCAGGCTCTCCCTGTTTCTCCTCTGCCCCAGACAGACAAACTGTCACACATGCAGACACACATAAACAAACACTGACACACATATAGATACAGACACACACACACCTGCAGATACACACATTGACATACATACAGGTACAGATGTACTGACAAAGATACAGACACTGACACACAGATACATACCCTGACACACACACACACATACAGACAGACACACAGATACATACCCTGACACACATACAGATACACAGCCTGACACACATGCAAATACATCCTCTGACATACATACAGATACATACCCTGACACACAGATACATACCTAACACCCATGCAGATACAAAGACACATAGATACATACACTGAAACCACTTATGGATACATACCCTGACATAAAGATACACACCCTGACACACAGATGCGCACCCTACCGCACAGATGCACACCCTTACACACATGCAGAAACACACACACATGTATATACACTGAGACACACACTGACACAGATACATATTGTGGCAAACATGCAGATACACAGACACATATTCATACACTGATATGCTTAAGGATAGATACACTGACACACATACAGATACACAGATACAGATACTTATCCTGATACACAGATACATACCATGAGTCACAGATAGGCACATTGACATAAACACATTGACACACAGGTACACATGCAGATACACACCCTGACACACAGATACATACTGACACACATGCAGATACACATACACATAGATACATAGAATGACACACTTAAGGATACACACTCTGACATACAGATACACACCCTGGCACACAGATGCAAACATAAGATACACTGACACACACATGCAGATACACAAAGATACACACACTGACACAGAAATTCAAACATTGACAAACAGATACGCACTGACACACATGCAGATACACAAACACATAGATACATACCCTAACACACACTGTGCTGTGTGTGAGGGTTGTTCTGTGTTTGTGAGGGGTGCTCTGTGTGTTTGTGTGAGTGGTGCTGTGTGAGATTGGTGCTGCATTTGTGAGGGGTGCTGCGTTCATGATGGGTGCTCTGTCTGTGTGTGTGAGGGGTGCTCTATGTGAGGGTGCTGTTTGTGAGGGGTGCTGTGTGTGCTCTATGTGTGTGAGGGGTGCTGTATTTTTGAGGGGTGCTCTGTGCGTTTGTGAGGAGTGCAGTGTGTGGGTGAGGGGTATGTGTGTCTGTGAGTGTGTGAGGGATGTTATGTGTGACTACTATATATTGGAGGGGGTATGAGTTATTAAGCATATATTTTTTAATTATTGTTTAAAAACAAACAAACAAACATAAATAAATTGTATATCCCCTCTCCACTCTTCTTACATTTTCTTCAGGGAGGGGGTGCATTGCCCTGGTTGTCCGGTGAAAGCAAGCAGCTCTACCCTGCCTGCAGCTCCTCTGGTTGCAGGCAGAGTTTTGTTCCCAGCCCGTACGGACGCCATTACCAAAATTATTTTGCGTACCCCTTGGGGCACTGAATTGTACCCCTGGGGGTATACATACAACGGGTTGGGAACCGCTGAACTACATTATCTTTGTCTATCTGTCTACCCAAGTTTTGGGATTGTGATGTTTTTTTCCCTCTGTTATGTAATTTCATCTCTTTAAATTTTTCTCCATAGGTTGGGTAGAATGATTGATAATATTTTCAATTATATAGTATTTGCATATTCCACTGTGCTTTGCCATATTAAAAATGGAAAATTAAACATCAAGAAATTGACAAACAAAATGTTGGCAGAACCAAGAGGAGAAGAGGTCAAACAAACATAGTGTCTAGGACAGGGGTAGGCAACCTTTTAGCAGCACTGTGCCGATATAAGATTGTGATGTCCCGTAGCGTGCCGGTCCTATTTTTTTAAATTGAGGTTTGTGTGCTGCCGTATTCTGCTTGTGTTATTTTTACTGTGGTTGCTTTGTATTGTTGTATTTGTGTGTATATAAGCTATTATATTGTATATGTTCATGAGTAGTTTGTGGTATCGTGTATGATACATATGGGCGGTGTACGAGGGCTGCTTGTGGAATTTTTTGTGTGTGTGTGTGGATGGATATGTCACATTGTGTATTTGGTAGTGTATATGTGAGGAGCTGTTTGGGGTATTGCATGTGAGAGGCTGCATGTGGGGTTGTGTGCATGTATGTGGATTGTTAGTGGTGTTATGTTTGTGCGGATTGTGTGTATTTTTGCTTGTGGGCTGTTCGTATTATTTGTATGAGGGGAGGGTTATTCTGCAGCTCTCTGTATATCTAGCAGTGTGGGTGGCTTCCCTGGGTTCCAGTGGGGACCAGGCTGGCCAGGTACAGGTCAAAGATAGGAGCTGCAACAGCAGCTGCGGGCTGCTCTACTCCAGTGTGGAATCCCGTTTACAAGTGCTGAGAGGAGCTGATCTGAGATCACTTCCTCTATGTGCTGCAATGCATAAATTGAGGATTGTCCTTCACCACCTCTTGGTATTAGCAGATATCTAAAGTTTTACTGGGACTCCTGATAGGAAGGAGCCTGTTTGGCTCTAGCAGCCTTGCGTCGCGTGCAAAGACACTTTGAGTGCCGTGCATTGCACTAGTGCCGTAGATTGCCTACCCCTGGACTAGGAGATTATATTATAGTGCATACCAGTGTTAATTTTGGCAGCAAATGTTTATTTAGTTTTAGTCATAGTCTTTTGACTAAAAAGCCGTTTTAGTTGTATTTAAGTCATCTGAATTGTTTTTGTTTTGGTCTAGTTTTAGTCGACTAAATCTCCAGTAGATTTTAGTCAACACAACGTAAATGTGGCAGCCACCCGGGTAGAGACACGGGTTTTGCCGCAAAGGACATCTTTTTCCCCCTCTCACGAACTTTGCTGCAGCAAATCCAGTAATTGCACTTTCGAAAAGTATAGCTTCCCAATAAGTATAACTCCAGAGCAGGTATAGCTTTCCCCCGCAGACATTAGTCGACACTGAATGCTGGGAGTGAACTGACTTTATTAGGGGCCACACAGGGCTTTTTATGCATAGACCCCTACATGGGGTTTCTCACACAAAAATAGAGGGTCTTTTCTACCAAGATCCTTTGTGCCTGAGAGATAATTGCATGAGAAAAAACTATAACTCAATTATTTCTCAGGTACAGAAAAAACAGACATATAACAACCAGGTACCCCCTCAAGTCTTATATCCCCAGATAGCCTGGATCTGAGCGCACAACATATAAAAAAAACGCTCAGATCCCAAGAACACAGCCGAATCTCCACCGGGGTAAAGTTTTGACCAACCGCACACGAGGCACCTGCCCAAAATAGTTCCAGGAGAAAGGTGGTGGCGGTCGGTCTCTTTCGGGAGTACAAAAACAAATGAAATACTGAACGTATGCTTTAGTTGTTGTGTAGAGAGTGTTCACCTAATCCATGCAAATGATTTCACCGAACAGTGCTCTTCCAAGATGTAAAGAAAAGAACACAGGCGAGGATGGAAGTTCCATGCACTTGATGACCAAACACCGCTGCCTGTGTTTGTGTGAACAAGATGGCCGCAAACACGTGTTCGTCCATACGAACGCCGGCTATAAAGAACGAACACTTAGAACACTGAGGTGTGAATCGTTATTAAGGTTTCTATAGGGGTGAATGAGGTTAATAAGCATATGGGTGGGCTGAGTATGGGAGGTATATCAAAGGGATTTCATGGTTTTGTTTCGGTAACCGAACAAAACAGGGAAGAAGTAGGTGAACACGGTATTTACCGAAAAAAACAGAGGAATGTAGGTGAAAACAGTATTTCAGTGACAGGGTGTTCTGTCACAGTAAGTCTAATGGGTTTATTTAAAACCTCTATTTGTCTCTTTTGCACCTTTCCCAGACCCTCCTTCCAATCCCTGTAGGTGCCTCTCCCCCAAGCCCTGGGCTGTTTCTTTTGTGCCTCTCTGTGCAGTGTTAAGTTTGGCTGCAAATTTCTATTTCGTTTTAGTCATAGTATTTTGAGTAAAAAGCCATTTTAGTTTTAGTTGTATTTTAGTCAACTAAATCTCAAAAATGTTAGTCGACAAAATTAATACTGGTGCACACAGTGTTTGCTACTGATTCTTATTAAGGATTTATGTCATCGTATTAATGTTATGTTGTATTTACTTATATTTTGGAAAAATCAGACCATTCCAGAGTGATACTTAATACTGCATTGCTGTGTTGTAATTAATTAAACAGACTGCCTCATTTTAAAAGTAAAAAAAAAACCCCATACAATTCTAGTAGGAAGTAGAAGTTAGGACAGTTTATGCATAATATTGATTCTATTTCTATTATACAGTATGACACAGAATGCAATACCTCCTTTTTCCTTTTGGTGGCAGCAACTCCATTTCTCTCCTTTGAATACCCCAGGATGATAAGAACATAGCATATTTGTGTTGTTTACGCACACTTTCCTTAATGCAGATAACCACTGGTTTAGCTCATTGACACACTAGAGAAGAATAATATGATAGAAAAAATAAGTGTTCTTCCAGATATCCTGAAGAATATTTTACACAGCCATTTTGCAGAAATAAAATAAGTAAGATATTTTGGTCTTATCTGAGAATAAATTCTCAATTTTTAATCCCTTACCACCTTGCACCCTAAAATAAAACACATGTACATACTAGTGATTGTGCTTGACTTTTCTGTGATCAAAGGAAAAACTGTGGTGGTCCTGAAGGGATATTACACTGTAACTTTTTCTATATTATAAACTGTAAACTAATACAGCTGTAGGAACAGTTCTTACAAGTGTTAATTATAAAGCATTATGTAAATACAACAAACATAATAATCTCTATATACATCTGACATGTATAATAGCACCAACAGTTGTCTCAATACTGAATAGAGTAACTTCTATATTTAGTGGTCAAATGTTGAGTTATAGATTCCAAAAAGTAGCAGAATATCCTTATTTATAGAGCAATGGCCTATCCAGTGACATTCACATAAATTAAGCTCAGTATTTAAAAGAAATTATATATACACCGTCTTCGCTTCAGAATATATTATTTTATAACTTGCATCTATCAAGCAGATTTTAGTTTAGATTGGATTTAGTTCTGTTGAGATCCTGTCTATCATTTTGCTTGTGCATTTTCTTCACTATATACTGAATAAATAGCATTTTATTTTTCATTGAAGAAATACAATAGAACGCATCACTCTGCAATCATTGGTTTAATGGTACCCTTTGTAGAGTGACCGTACTGTGTCAGTCATAAACAATCAATGAAACATGGGCATAGGAACCCAAAGATATGGATACAGTATATGTCCTACTTAATTTAGTACACTCGGATGTGGATGCCCCCCCCCCCTTATTAGATAGTAGCCCCCACTTACCGCTCATGGATTCCCCCAGCCCATAAGTTGTGATTGTAGCTATTATTTAACCCCTTAAGGACACATGACGGAAATATTCCGTCACAATTTCCTTTTATTCCAGAAGTTGTGTCCTTAAAGGGTTAATAAACAGGTAGCATCATTGTGTCATAGCTTTTTCTTCAGGTGAACGGCACTTACTTTTTAGGTATAGCCATTACAAAAATTACATTCTTGTGAGATTAGATGTTTACCTCTAGTTATTTATATATAAAATATTTATATATACAGTATATATAAGTGAATTAAAAGATTATTTTGGTGATTCACAATATAGAAAACTGATTTCTAATCTGTTTGTTTAATACTGATTATATCAGTACCTTACACTGCAAATATAAGGCCTCCAAGTTATCAGATTCATCTGTGTGGATTATTTGCATAACATTCGAGTTTCCAAAGCTCTTCTCCTCTACTTTTTCCAAAGCTCGGATCCTTGATAGTGGAATAAAGGAACTTTTCTGGAACGAAAATAAATAAATAAAAAAGAATAGGAATGCATGTTCTCAGTACAGATAGTCAACACAAGTACTGCATATACAGAGCAGGGATATGATTTAGTTTTACATTAACATATATTGTACAACTTTTGCTTTATATTTAGTTACAGAATAAAACATTTAAATAAAAAGAAATTTGATATAGATATATAATTTTATTAACATTTTTTATTCTGTATCTAAATCCAAAACACTTATATTTAAAATATGAATTAATATTAATCAGTATTCACGATTGAGAGGTATAACATTGTCAGTGTTTCTTGAAGTGGGTATGAAGTGGTCAGAGGGCTAGCAGCCAGGAGGGTTTTAAAATGAGCTGATTCTGAAGTGAGCTTATAAGTCTTATGATGGCAAAGGAATGTGAAATTAATTAAATCTATAGGGATTGTTAGAAATCTAAAGTGGGATGAGGGATCTGAAAAAGTTATGCAAATCAAGAGGGAAACATATCTAAGGAGAAGGTTTTCTAATATATGATAAAATGAAACTGTGAAATAAAGATGTTTTTGATTCAAATTCTGAGGATTAACATTACAAACTAGCATCGGTAACAGAATGATAACATTTTATGACTTTTGTCCAGTATAGCACGACAGTTATCAAAGCAATGATAAGCTACATTTCACAAACCATTCTTGTACCAGATGCACTGGCAAAGTCAAATAATGCTATCATCTTAAATTATTGTTAATTGCTCAAAGTCAAGCCATAGGACAGTATTGTGAGGCTAAAGGGACATTCTAAGCACCCAAACAACTGTAGCTTAATTAAGTGGTGTTGGTGTACCCCTGCAGTCTCACTACTCAATTTTCGTCCATTTAGGAGTTAACACACTTAATTTATGCATCCCTAGCCACCAGGGTCGTCTTTAATATCAATTGGACCCTGGGCAAGCATTTGCTTGGGCCCACACCCTGTCATGCAATAACGCCTTACACCCCAACGCAGTGGCAGAACTAAAGTAGAAAGAGCCCTGGTGCAAGAATTTTATTGGGCCCCCTAATTGTAAGGTTGGACATATGGTAGAACCCTATCTGTTGTACAACTCCAACAATGTTTTGATAGCTGGGGCTCTACCAATTTCCCAATGCTTGCAGGGTTGCATATAGCACTGAGCAGTGTTTGTGTGTTTGAATGAAAGCATGTTTTTGTATGGAGTATGTTTGTGTGAATGTGTTTATACGTGGTGTTGGAGTTTGAAAGCAAGCATGCATTTATGTTTAGTGTTTTTGAACATTGGGGCGTGTTTATTTATAAGTTTGGTATTTAACACAGAGGTGTGTTTGCATGCAGTATTGACATTTCAATGCAGGAGTGTGGTTACATGTAGTGTTGAGATTTCAATGCAGGGGGTATGTGTATTAACGTTGGTGCTCAGACAAACAGGTACACACACTGACACACATGCAGATTTACACACACGTACAAAATACAGATACACAGACACAGACACATCATAGGCGTGCCGGGTGTGCCTGGGCACACCCTAATCCCCGCGGCACGCCTATGTATTGAGAGCGACAGGGGAGACCTGTTGGCTCATGCAGAGCCAGCGCTATCCGAGCGCCGGCTCTGCTCTAAGCCTCCCACCCAACAGCAGGATGGAGGGAGGCAGGAGAGGACCCGGGGGGGGCTCAACCAGCAGCTCCACGGGGTTCCTCTCGCAAGGTCGGAGCGAGAGTGAACTCTAGCCCCCCAGGCTAGAGTTCACTCTCCATTGGACCACCAGTGATGGCAGCAGCACGATGCCCCCTCCCTACATAAGGTAATAAGGGAGGGGGGATATTAAGTAATGTACTCCCACCTCCACCCCCCACAATCACCCACACACACCCACACACACAGCACCTACACACATACAGCACACACACCCACACACACAGCACCTACACACATACAGCACACACACACACACACACACACACACACACACAGCACCTACACACATACAGCACACACACAGCACCCACACACATACAGCACCTTCACACACACACACACACACACACACACACACAGCACACACAGACATACAGCCCACACACACACACATTCAGCACACACATACACACACACACATACACACAGCACCCACACACAGCACCTTCACACACACAGCACCCTCACACATACAGCACCCTCACACACAGCACCCTCTCACACACAGCACACAAACAGCACCCTCACAAACACACACAGCACCCTCACACATACAGCACACTAACAGGACCCTAACAAACACACACACAGCACACAAACAGCACCCTCACACACATCACACTAACAGCATCCTCACACACAGCACCCTTACACACACAACACCCTCAAACCACCCTCACACAGCACACACACACACACACACAGCAGTGTATGTATGTGTGTGTGTAAATATATATACATATATATATATATATATATACACACACACACATACATATACACACGGCGTGTGTTTGTGCTTTGGGTGCACACCCTAATGTAATAGGCTGCGCATGCCTATGAACCACATACAGATACACAGACACAATCTGACAGACATACTGACATACACAAATACATACATTGACAGGCATACTGACATACACACACACAAAAACATAAACACACACCAACAGACATACTGACACACACAGGCATATACCCTGACAGACATACTTAGACACACAGATACATACACTGATAGACATAGTGACACACACATGCACATATACAGACACACAGACACACATACTGACACACACACACACAGGCACATACACTAATAGACATAGTGACACACACAGGCACATACACTGACGGACATAGTGACACCCGCACTGACAAACACACTGACACACACAGATTCACATACATTGACAGAAATACTGACACACACAGGCTCATACACTGACAGACACATAAAAGAGCTGGGGGAAAGAGACACTCAAGGAGGAAGGGGAGAAAGAGACACACAAAGAGGCTAGGGGGAAGAGACACACAAATGAGTTAGGTGGAAAGACACACAAAGTGGCTGAGAAGAAAAAGACACACAGAAGGAAAGGAGTGTAAAATATACACAAGAGGGGTGGCAGACACACAAAGGAACTGGAAGGAGAAAGGCACACAAAAGAGCTGGTGGGAAGAAAGAGGCTTGGATGGGCAGAAAGGGGCTTGAATGGAGATAAAGAGGCACACACAAAGGCTAGGGGTGGAGAAAGAGTCAGACAAAGGAACTTGTGGTGGAGAAAGACACACAAAGCGGCTAGGGGGAAAAAGAGACATACAAAGGGACTGAGGGGAACAAAAGACACACAAAAAAGATGTAGGCAAATAAGAGATACACAAGGGGGCTGAGGGAAAGTAAGAGACACACACAAGTGGGTTGTAAGAGACATACAAGGGGGATAAGATACAATAAAGGGGATGTAAGACACACTAAAGGGGGTAAGGCATTCAAAAGAGGGGATAAATTAGCCTAAACTCCTTGCACTAGCTCTGACCATATACAGGACACTAGGGAATAAAGGCCACAATTTAATAAGCTCTCCAAACTATTGATCAATTGAAGTGTATAAGAATTTTTGTAGATAAATCATCTGGAAACATTTTTCCAACAATATTGAAGCATTTGTATAGCTTATTAAATCTAGGCCAACACTGAGCCTGAATTAGGGACTGTCCTGCTGAAACAGCTAGGAAGCCTGCTGAAACTCACACAGGTGTCTATATTTCTTATATTTTGTGTTTAATTTAAAATGTCTTATTTCTTAACAGAGCATAAGATAAAACTTCCAAAGTAAACCACTTGTGCTATAAAATCTAATTGAAAATGAAACAATTTTTTTATGCAGGTTCTGCCAGTCAACTCATAAATGGTAGTGAATTGAGCAGTGATATGCAGGGGAATAATCTATACACGAATACTGCTTTATTAAGCTCAGGTTGTTTATTTTTGTGCTTAGAGTACCCAAGAGCAAAAATATGTTTCCTACAGCCTTTTTCATTACCTAAAAGGTTGAAGGTTATGGACAGGCACGTACATTGATGATTCAAATAACTTTTAGGTATGTCCATAACCTGTTATGTTCCGTATGTGCATTGCAGTGTGTCTTTCTTTAACCCCTTAAGGACACAACTTCTGGAATAAAAAGGAATCATGACGGAATATTTCCGTCATGTGTCCTTAAGAGGTTAAGGTAATTAAAAAATGCTCTTCAGGTTTTGTTCATGTGTATTTATTATGTAAAAGTTTTGCTAGTTTTGCTTATTTGCTTGTTCTTTAATTGGTGTAATTAATTAACAAAGAATTATTAGTTAACTTTGCTTGTAAAAGACATCAAGTCAGGCTTATGCAGCAGAACTCAGAAGCATATTACCAGCATAAATATGTAGACACCTTCATGTAACATAACTGATTTAACCACTCTTTTGATCTCCTGTTAACAAGTTAAAAAGATAAAAATTATATTATTCATTCTGTACCTTGGAATATGGCGTTTTTGCAAAGCTCAATGCATCAGCAGTTAATGACACAAAGAGTTTCTTAAAGGAGGATGCCAGCAGATAACCTTTGCATTTCGTTCTGTAGATCATTAGCTGGCCTTCCTTTACTGTGAGGCTTTGTAGGGACAGTGACTTCTGCAAGTCTAGCTCTGGAAGAGAGACGGCATTAATGAAAATATCAGCTGAATGTGAAAGCAACCACATTCTAATTGATGGCAGCATACTAGAATGAGCAGAAAATACAGGTTTCAAAATATCAGGTTTGACATTATCAATGAAAGGGAAAGCTAAAAAAAAAAAAATGGTAATCATTTTCTAATACTGAAACGGTAAAATAGTTCATTGTCCCAAACAATGCACAGTGGTTTATTTTAAAGTGAACCTTGCTTTTCATTTTAGCATATATCATCAAAGAAACAATTAAAGCGGATCTGTCAACACCTGGGGACTTAATCTGCAAAGACCTCCGATGGTGACATCCCTGCTGGGGATCTAAAGGCTGGAAGGAAGAGGCAAAGGGTTTTAATTTTCTGAACCTGTTGCTCACAGGCACCACCATCCTCTACTGGACAGTCCTCTTCTGCTCCTGGCGCTTCATCTGCCAGGAGCGAACATTTTAACTTTGAGGTCTATGGAGGATCCCACTAGACACTAATTTCCCTGCAGCTGTCACTGGTAGCTCCACGCAGTGTCAAGCAGTGTCAGGCATAGGAGAAATACTGAGACACAGTAGTTCTTACTTTGTCTCAGTATAACTTTTGGCCGGGTTGAAATTTCTGTGAAATTCTTACACAGTCAAAGTGGGTATTTCATAAACATTCTAATGGGGGAAGGAGAGGAGCATTAAGTAGCCTTGTAAAATTTAAACCTTTATTTTCTTATGTGCTCTGTTTCTTAAAGCGGCACTGTCATTATTATTATTATTGCCATTTATATAGCGCCAACAGATTTTGTAGCGCTTTACAATTTTATGAGAGGGGATATAACTATGAATAGGACAATTACAAGAAATCTTACAGGAACAATAGGTTGAAGAGGACCTTGCTCAAACGGGCTTACAGTCTATAGCCGAACTTACCTTTCTCCTACTGATTCCTCTACTCTCCCTCTCTCAGGATTTGTTCTTCATTTCTTCCTAACTGATCTAGTTTTCTTTAAAACATAGGACAAATTAGGGACTATTTTGTCTTATATATTTTTACTACACTTGACCCACTCTGACCCAGGGGAGGAGCAAAGTCCGCTCCATTTCCTGTTGTCAATTCTCACTTTCCTCCTGCTTTCCTCCTGCTGCTTCATTCAACATTCAAATGCTGACAAAACAAGGCAGTAGCCACCCCCTATTGTATCTTAGGGCCCCACCCGCCACTCATGGGTGGGGGCCAGACAATAGGTCCCCCTTAAAGTTTAGTGGATTATTTTTAAAGGTACCCCACTAAGGGGCACATTATAAGAATGTTGGGGGGGTCTTTTTTTACAACAGTTAGCAGCCACTGGGTGCTCACTGTTTAGTAGACATGCCCCATACTCGCGGTGTAGCGAGTAGGGACAGAAGGGAGATTTTCATCTCCCTTAATTACTAATACTAAGTAATCTTTACTTAGTATTAGTAATTTTGCCTGAAACACCAATTTAGGTATTTCAGCCTTTTAGTAGATAGCTCCCTAATACAGTGGGAATTAGGGAGCTATCTACTCGCGACACAAATAGGATCGGACTTTCATTTATTCAAATGAAATTCTGATCCTAACAAAAAGTACAGAATTGCGCCCTAACATAAATGAACAAACTGTTCTCATTGTTAGGACGAAATTCGGTAGTTTCACCAGCCTTTGAACACCGAATGAAGCAGCAGAATGAATGTGAGAATTATGGGAAAATTGCTTTGACCACAGGAAATGGAGCAGATATTGCTCCTCCCCTGGGTCAGAGCAGGTCAAGCGTAGGAAAAATACATAAGACAAAATAGTCCCTACTTTGTCTTATGTTTTAAAGAAAACTAGATCAGATAGGAAGAAAAGAACAGATTCTGAGAGAGGGAGAGAAGAGGAATCAATAGGAGAAAGGTAAGTTCGGCATGACAGTGTCCCTTTAATCTGTATTTATTACTCTTTGTGTAACATACAGCTCCAAACCATCCTCAGATCCTCCTGCTGTTATCTGTGATTTCCTCTGCTTGGGGATGTTTTCTCAAGAAGGGCAAACCTTGTCAGTAATGCCGACATTCTGGCTTAGTTGCCAGGATGCCAGTGCTGGAATAGATTGACATCAGTCAATCTGTTCTTATACTCCCTAGCCAGCACTAGGGGCGTCTACTAGGGAGTTTCCAAGATAACCCTAGAGCATGTGCTGTGGTTGCTATGCTTGAGAGAGCATGTGGTTGTTTTTTACTGCTCTGCCTTGTCAGTCAAGTCGTCAGCGTAGAATCTATAAGACCTATTTTTCTTTCAATCTATACATTTACTAGAAAAAATGTTAGCACAATGTATAGATGAAATTTTATATCCTTTCAAAATAGCATGAGTTGTTTGGGGCATGACAGGTCCCTTTTACAGTAGCTTTGTTATTGACTAGCCTGCTTTTTTTATGTGCTGACCTAATGTCTCTTTAAGAATCCTGTTTGTTCCCCCAAAGTTTTTTTTTAACCTTTTGTTAAAAAATCCTTGGTTGTGGCAACCATTTTCAGGATACTGGCAGTGACAGATTGTCTTTACTCTGTCTTATGTATTTACTTTGTCTCATGTTTTTTTACAAGGAGAAACTCAGAATGGAAGAAAATAACGAGAACACAATTGGATAGAGGAAGAGAAATCAATTTAAGAAAGGTAAGTTTGAGATGATAGAGCCACTTTAAAACACATAGAAAAAGGGAAAAAAAATCATACATTTCCTGTCAGGAAACTTCTGTATTTCAGTGGGAAGCAAAAATGTCTCTATCAATCACTGCTAGCACAGCTAAGCTCATTTTTTGAATCACTTGCTAAAAATCAAGTTTTTTTATTAGTTTATCAGTGAGAGACTGACCTCACAATTGGTGCAGGTTGCTGACTGTAACTGAGTGACTAGGTAACCTCTCTAACCTGTGAGTTTTATCAAAAAAGCTAAAATTCTAAACATGGTTTCTGCTATTTTAACATAACATAGTTTCCAAACAACGGGTTTTGTTTAGACGTGTCCAATATCTTTTATAATAGCAAAGCTTGATCAAACTATTAAAAAAAAAATTACCTTCCTTTTCCTCAATATCAATAAGTTTAATAATAAACTCCTTCAGCTGTGAAACTCCTTGCTGGATTGTTGGCTGCAGAGGAGCCATCCAAGATTCCTTAGCTCTGCTTACCGGAGCATCCATGTTTCCTACATTCTGAATAGCCTACAATGAAAGCATTACACATTATTAACCTGTACAAGTTCAGAGAGAGAAAAACATGATTACAGTACATTTTGGAGGTTTATTGTAACATGGAAATATGTTTGACTGGATTGTCCATTTCTTGGACAACTACTTATCTTGACGCACATTATAACATGTATGGAAGATTTATGGCAATTTTGTAATAAAAAAAATATTGTATGGCTTACACAATGTTCCCATGGATTCCAAGTAGTATAATTTACAAATGGATGCCACTTTTTGACACCCAAATTATTTTCTTGAAATCTCAGCTCTCCTCCTGAGTCACACATGCAATTTAATTAAATCTAATCTTACATTCCAAACATTCTTTACTATTATATATATAATATACAAATGACATGGTGTGGGGAGATCAGTGGTCATTTACAGGGATGACATGTAAAAGCTCACATAAGTTCTGGATCATAATTATTTACAAAACCAACAAAAGGGACACAGAACTGCTAAACAGAGGCTAGACACATCCATGAACTGTACGCAGTGTAAGGATATTAGTGACGGTGGGTACAGATACCCAGCAAAATGCCTTGAAATGTTTTAGTAATTTCCCCACTATGGAAATCAAGCCAATGAATCATCATCATTCCCATAACAGCCTAGGAACTCTAAATCCCATTCCTAGATTTGGAAATATATAAATGAAATGCATCAAGTGCGCTAAACAATAACTAGGAAACTATCACTTGACAAACTTGTGATTAGATTATTACATGGATTTTTCACTTACTTAATTAAGTAAGAAAGTAAAGCTTTGGTACTCAGCCCCCTGAATTATTACAATGGAATTAATTGACATATCTAGGGGGACATTTATCAAGGTAAAACAGAGGCTTTTATGGGTAAAATGCTAAATAAAGAGCAATCATCATGGAAACCAATTCATTATCTCTCAACATTTAGCGCCTGTTTTACCTTGATAAATCTCCCAGCTGTTGTTATACTAATATGTCTTATCAGGGCATTCAGTTATGAATAAGTTCCTTTTTGGCATTGAACATATGGCTTTGTCTCCATGTACCAATAAATCACATTGTATTAAATATACTCTTTATTTAAATTTACTGTGAAGACCTGCGTCCAACAGGCTGTGTGTGTTCCTAACTTTTTTTGCTCAATACATTTTGCATGAAGCTGTTAAGGCACTTTAGTAAAGTAAAACAACCATCAGAAAAATTGGTTTGCCTAGGTGTACCTCTATTGGAAAACCAGTAACACTTCGGGTGTCTTACCTTGGCTAAAAGAAGCAAAGTTCGGCTAGTCCGAGCGTCGGCATGCTTTTCTCTTAGATGAAAGAGTTTTGGGGACATTATGGCAGGTGAAAAGAAGCGAAGACACAGGAAACTGGTAACAGCAATGAACTTTACATTCTGAAAAAAAGTGGGGATATAATTTCAAACAAGACTTAGGGAAGTACAACATTTTACTTGTAGTTTTTTATATTATACAACTTGGAACACAATGCAAATAATCCTGGTATTATAAAGTATGGTATACACTGGGTCAAATACTGGTATTATAAAGCATGGTATTGTAAATAATAGGTACTATAAAATATGATAATTTATTTTACGAACCATGTGTTTATTTTCTGGAAAGTGTTCTTCCACTCGCTTGAAGAGCTGCCTGAAAGTGGCTCGTATGGTCGCAGGACACAACTTGACAGACTTTGCTATCGATATCAGAAGGTCGGTCAGGTATGATTGGAGAAACTGGGAACTCTGCAGGATGAGTTCACTTTCTGTCTGGATCCTATGTAAACCTGAACACCTGAATAGAGAAATCACAGGAATTTATGTGTGTGCTACTGGGTTAGAGATAGTATACACGTGGTAAACAAGGGTTGAAAACTCATAGATCCTCTAGCTCTGTAGCAGACAGCACTTGGTCAGGAGAGAAAGCACTAAAGTAAACACTGAGTTCATTTTCAAAATTAGAAAGGCATCATAGAAATGAAGTCGTTTTTTTTAAATGTTACAGAGAGACAATGGAATTGTCTATTCCAGCATTTAATAATATGAACTTGGCACAACATTCCACTGTGGAATCATTTTACAGCTTAGAGTGAGCTTAATTCTAAGTATACTGGGAAAGGCTGAGAACAGCAGATCACAAGACAGCATTGATCTTGTTCATAGTAAGTTCAAAAGCAGAACTGATACTCCAGTGAAATCAAGCCACCAAAACTCTCATCGGAAAAAAGTAAATTCCGTAAGTCATATATGAGAAGATAGGTTCATAGGTGTCTGAGTTGTAAATATATAACCTGAACAGGATATTTCAGCTGTAAGGATATATATCACAGTTTTATTTAGTTCAGTCAACTCAAAGGTCGCTGACGGAACTTGCACTTTCATATCACATGCTAAACTAACCATTTTCAGAATGCAAATTGTCTCTTAGTTTTAGCATATGAAATAATGGGATCTTACCCTGCTTCTTTAATTTCTACTTTGCTTGGATCAAGTTCAACATATTTTTTCTCTTCAAATATTCGATTTATTGTTGGACCAACAACATTATGAAGATACTGTGTTCCTGCAACCTACAAATACAGCAACATTTATATATGTATAGGTATTACAAAATAAAACACAAATAAACTATGTTATATGCAATCTTGTATAATCAATAATAATAAATAGTGATAGTTTTCCTTTACTAACTGGGTTTAGCCATTTTGAATGAAATATATTGACTGTTAATTGGATGAACTCTTCCAGTCATCTATACATCAATCTAGGGGTTTTAATACATTAATTTACCTTAAGAAATGATTCCATCGATTTGGATGCCAATGAGTTACTTCTAAATAATGTATTTGGTTCATCTGTGTGGAATACATTAAATTCAGAACATGATTTTTAAATAAAATATATAAAATGTATAATGTTGAACATAATTATTAAAATCGTAATCAATTAAAATATTACACATTAATGTAAATGTAACTTTCTTCAACACATTCAAAAGAACATTTTATAAATTACGCATACCTCAATATATATACAAAATATATACATACAATGATACACAACTATATAGTTTTAACTGTATTAATTTCCGTGGGGATATTTCTGTTTTAGCTTCTATACAGCAATACTCACCTGCATATTTTAATTGGTATGAATCACTGTTAAGAGATTTCTTACACTTCTTGTCTCACTATTACGTATATAGAGGGCACAGCTTGGTTCTTCAAGCATTAACAGCCAACTACACACAGATAACACCAAAAATGTCAACACATCCTGCTGGGCTTTAATATTTTACATAATTCTCAATGTGTTACTTGGGCTAAAAGTCGTGTATAAAACAGCAGGAAATGTATTGTTTCAAGTTTGAGATCTGTTTTTAGAAAGTGAATTGATGAATGACACAGACATTCTGTATTATGCCAACATTCAAGTGATACAGTGCTTTTTTCTATTTATATGCTCTCATCCTAATGATACACTGATATTCTAGTTATATGTTGACAAATCAGTCATACATAGACATTCTAGTTATATGCTGATATTCTACTAACTAGCAAACCATCTACTTGTATGTTGACATTCTTGTCAGGGTCAGTGCAAGGAATTTTTGTTATGGACTACAAGTATGGTATATAACTTGACCTCCTTTGCATTAATACTCACGGTAATGTGTAGTGTATATGAGAGTATCATAGAGCTCTAAAGCAAACAAAAAAACTCACAGTAATATTGTAGAGCTCCTCTACAATAAAACCAACAGTAAATGTGCAGTGTGTATGAGTGTATTGTTAAATTCCTCTACAATAAAAACAAACTCAGTAATATGCATAGTAGTATATTACTACTGCATTAATACTCACGGTAATGTGTAGTGTATATGAGAGTATCATAGAGCTCTAAAGCAAACCAAAAACTCACAGTTTATTGTAGAGCTCCTCTACAATAAAACCAACAGTAAATGTGCAGTGTGTATGAGTGTATTGTTAAATTCCTCTACAATAAAAACAAACTCAGTAATATGCATAGTAGTATATTACAAAGCACAACATCTATAAAAAAACAGAGAAGTGTGCATTTTGTACATACCAGAGGACAAAAATTGGACAGGATCAAGAAAAGGTTACGTGCATGTGTTTGGAGGCTGCTTGTGGTTTGGCATGTATTTGTAAATAGGTTTGTTTGTGGTGTATTGTATGTAGCTAGGGGCTGCTGCAAATGTGTGTGTGTGTGTGTGTGTGTGTGTAGGGGCTGTAGAGCTTTTTTTTTGTGTAAGGGATATACTGTATATATCGGGAACATAGTGTTTATGTACTGCTTTAATGTGTGCATGCAAGTAATGGGGGAGAAATTTTATTTAAAGCTTATTCCACCCTTACCTATTTTTACCATGGGCCAGGAAGGTGGATATTCAGATCCCTAGTGGTCCATTGGTGGAATATTCATGTCTGCACCTCGGCCGGGTGCAGACCTTGTACTTTGTACATTCCTGTCACATGTTCTAGCACTCTGATAGTATCAAAATGTTTTTAGAAGTTACGCTCCAATACTATCAGTGACAGTAATCAAGCTAGCGAGAGGAATATACAAGGTCTGCACAAGTGAAGCTGCAAACCAAAAGGTCTCTGGACCCTTGATCTCTCCACAGGCCCATGAATTGACACAGCAAACTATGCATAGATTAAGGGGTGCACTATTTTACTCCCAGCCAAGAAGGCCCAAGATAAACGTCCGTGCCACCTTAAGGTACCTCCGGCCCCGATTCTAGTTATACAAGGAAATACACTGACATTCCAGTCATTCTCTTACATTTCATTTACCATTTTTTTTGCTGATTCTAGTTGCACAAGGAAATACACTGACATTCTAGTCATTCTCTTACATTTCAGTTACCGTGTTTTGCTGATATTCAGGTATAATCAGTCCACTCTGTTTATACACCAGCATCATAATAACACACTATTTAAATGATATTCTAGTGGTATGCAGGGGCAAAGGGGAGTTGCCCTGGTCGCCTGCTCTAAAATAGCTCCCTTGAGCACAAAGCTACAAACAGCAGGTCATTTTTATTTTATTGTTTTTTCCCATTGGCTTGATAAGTAGTACACATGCTTTAATTACATCAGTTACATCTCCCTGGCCTTCAACAGAAATAAGTCCTGTTACTTCCTGGTTTGTTTAGCTCAGCAGAGCTAACATCAGAAGAGAGCAATTGTTCAAAACCCAGACATGCAAAGTCTGTGATTGGATAGCTACATAAATTGTGTGCTGGGGAAAAAGGGATGGGCTTGAACAGGCAGACGACAAAAGAGCTAAAGCTTTGCCAGCTGTTTTTTTTCCAAATACAATTTTTATTGTGAATTTAAAATAGATGGCATACATGGAAGCATCAATCATAGACCATGATACAATTATAATAACATTGGTGATAATACAGTTGGTGTATCTAACATTCACTTCTCCCATAAGAAACAACGTGAAAACTAAATAAAGAAAAACGTAACTCAAATGTCAAGTCCTATTATAGTGTTAGTAAGTCACAGTCTGTGTGGTCACTATGTGTCTCAAGGAATGTCCACATGGCCGATCACTAGGTGTTAGAAAGGGAAGGCATGTCCCATCTGAATGATTAGATATAGAGCAAATTAGTAGAAAAGGATATAATGTTGGGGGTGAAAAAGGTTCCACTGGGAATTGATGTAGAGAAGAGTGTACTTCCCCAAAGAACCTGGTTGTTAATCTGGGGCAACATCTATTGTGTAATGCTACATGCTAGGCCTTAGTATACCCCATGGCAGTCACTTTAAGCCAATATAGCCATTGGCACTTGATATAGTACCTAATAGTTACATAAATTGTGGCTACAAATCTTGTGGTAATGGAGGGGATGTCAATGGGTTGCTAGAGGTGCAATGGTATATGGCAGTGGGAATTTCCAATAGTCCCAGAAATCTGAGTAGATGTAGGGCAGACAACCCATGGACGTATTGAAAGATCCAGTAATTGCATGAAACCACACTAAGTTTAAGGAACTGGATGACCGGACAAGGCAAAGCTAAGTAAACTTAAACAAAACTAAATGCTGTCATATCGCATCACACCACAACCCTCCCACTCGAGTCAAGGATGTATCTGGATTTGAACTGGATGGTTACCAAGACATGTGTCGTAAGGGGTCCCGACCCGCCACCACCTCCGCCGAGAACCACGCTGGTATTTCAGGGTGTCTCTCACCTTTGATCTAAAAGAATCTGGATGTATGGTCCCCAAGTCATGAGGAATTTTTTGGCAAGGATTTCCTTATTGGTTAAGATTGTTAGCCAATCCATTTTGAATAAAAACTGAAGTTTAGATAAAAATAATTGTATTCTCACTGCTATGATTTTGGTAAGGAGTTTGAAGTCCTGATTAAGCAGTGAAATCGGATGATAGGAGGCCAGGGCCTCCGTGTCCCTGTCAGATTTGGGAATGAGGATGACTCGGGCCTGGTTGAGGGTATCCAATGGGAGACCCTCCAAGTATATTTGGTTACACAAGTTTTTGAGGGTGGGACTAATTTCAAGCTTCAGGGGTTTGTAATATTCTCCTGTAAAGCCGTCAGGGCCTGGAGCTTTCCCCAATTTCAGGGTCTTGATCACCCTGTGTATTTACTCCACCATGATAGGTTCATTGAGAAGCTCCCTGGACTCCTCGTCCATTCTCAAGAAACCAAGGCTCTTGAGAAAGGTCATGCCGCGGATATGGTCATCCAGCGGGGGCCTTTGCCATTTGCCGGGGCTATTCATAAAACAATTTATTAATCGCCACATGTGAGGTGCAGCGATTACCCTCTGGCGAAGTGATTGCAGGTATAGGTTTGAATTTTGACCTGGGATTGGTCAGTCAAATTAATACTTTCCCAGACCTTCCACCCCACCGGAAGAAGAGTTGTTGCTGGAAATCCAGTTATGATTGTGCATGGTTCGCGATAAATGTGTTTAGGTCGTTTTTGGCGTCTTGATATTTTTGGTGCTGTGCAACCGAAGGGTCAGTCAAATAATGTCTGTGTGCCAGCTCAAGTTCATCTTCAAGTAATGTAAAGTCCCGTCTCCACTTCCTCTTGGCTGAGGAAGTATAGGAGATAATGTGTCCCCTCATAGCCACCTTGGATGTCTCCCACAGTAACTTGGGGTCTTCCTTGTGTTCAAGTTGTCATCAACAAAATTAGCCCAGCTGGACTGTAGGTGACCCTGGAAAGATGAATTATTAACTAGGTATTTCGGGAAACGCCAATGTGCAGTGAAAGGATGAGAGGGTGTAAGGGTAATTGGCGCATCGTTTCAATGTTGGCACTAATGACATAGGGTAACACTGCTGGGGTGACAAACAAATCTATAGATTCTCGAAAGGTGTTATGTACCTTAAAATGGAACATGTAATCCCGCTCCCCACCATGCAATATTCTCCATGGGTCATGCAAGTTATGCCAGCTGTTTTTAGATATACCACCAATTTAAAAAAATGCAAAATTAAAAGCCTGCACGTGTTCAAATTGGGGTAGATCTACTAATTGTATTTATTTATTTTTATTTGGATGTGGCATGTTCCTTTAAGTTTGTAAGAAGCCAATCGACATATGTAATTCTAATGACTAGATTACTAAAGAGTTCAACTATGAAAGTGCACTTATTATTGTCCGCCACCTATTAAATAATTTTTTATTAGTATTTATATTCTAATAACAATGACATTTTAATAACATTCTTTTGCAGAAACAATAGTAAATGATATAACAGATGCTCAGCTATCATGTATTATAAACACGTATGCATGGACTGACTATCAAATACAATAATTTAAGACACAGCTCTTTTAAATTTCTTTGTAAATTATGTGCCACAAGTATGCCAAAACTGTATTACTGTGTAATCATCAAGTGTTACACTATTACTACAAAAGAGCGTCAACACTAATCTGTAAACCAATTAAAAAAACAACTATCAGCTGCAAATATATATTTTAAAAAGACGCAAAAAAAAACAAAACCCAAAAAACCCCACACTTATGTAACTGAAATGCCATTTTAACATCAGCCTATTAGTAAGTCAGTTTTGCTCTTTTGAATTTGGCATAACAGTAGGATACCCATACCAACAGATACATTTTGTT
The DNA here is from genome assembly GCA_933207985.1 of Pelobates cultripes. Lineage (NCBI taxonomy): Eukaryota > Metazoa > Chordata > Amphibia > Anura > Pelobatidae > Pelobates > Pelobates cultripes. The sequence continues at coordinate 217,983,216 of OW240912.1, read as the reverse complement.
TTAGTACTAAATGCAAGTTTGCCACTCACTTGTTTTGTCCAGCTCAAGTCTAAAGAGCAAGTCAAGGAATTCTTTTGCCATCCCTTGTCCTAGGAACAGTTTGATAAGATTGTTAGCGACTTCCTGTCTATACTCAGCAGACGTAGTCTCATCTATTAGCGCTAATAAATGTCCTCCTTTTTCCTTTTTGAAAAAAAAAAAGAAAGAAAGAAAACAATGTTTTTAGCATAACAAAATATTCCCCACTCTTTTTTAATGATAGTTGTAGAATTAAAAAAAAAAAAACACTGAAAAAAAATTATATCTGAACTATTCACTTTTGAACTACAGATAAGGGTTATAGACTTGACAGAGCTTTTGATTAGATGTGTTATTCTGTACTCCAATTAAGGAATATTTACTTAGAACATCAGCTGATTGCTCTGGGCAATAAGGTAAGCCCTGCATTGCTCAGGTGATTTAGCAGAAGTTCTTGCTTAGGAACTTCTGCCTCACCGACAGTAGTAGTTGAGGCAGGATAAGATGTCCAGGGACCCCAAATAATAAGTCAAACCATTAAAACATAGTTAGACTACTTGCAATGGGAGGGCACAAGGATACTCCAGACCACATAACTGCTGCATTAAGCTGCAGTGGTTATGGTGCTTGGAGTGTTCCTTTAAAACAATTTATTCTCAAAGTCCCTTGTCAAAGTCCCACCTTAAATTGTTTGACCGTTTTTGTCCAGTCTCTCTTGTCCCTTCACTGCTAACATACTGAGCAGAGAGGGGAATCATTGAGAAGCAATGGACGCTTGTGATTGGCTGAGAGTTTCAGCAATGCTGTCAGCCCATCACTAGCCAGCCATTATGAGTACAGTACATGCTGTTACAGTAGGAAGCCACTTAGAGGCTGGTAATATCACTTGAGCAAGACTCCTGTTAGAGGTGAAACATTGTATATGTATTCCTAGTAAATTGCCAAGCTATATGACTCTCTGTGCCCGGTTCCTTCTACCTTTGTAAGTACTGGATATATCATCTTTGCAATGAAAGCTCCTTACTTTCCCTCCCATGGGGACAAAGGATTGGACTAAGAGTAGGGACAAACTCGCTGAAAAAAGATGACTGTTGCTTTCTTTCATGACTACCATATTAGCGGGTATTAGGGCAACAGGTATGATGTCCCTACTGAGAAGATTGCCAACATTTTTGGATTTACACTAATAAATAGTTTTATTTTAAGATTTTATTTTGTCCCAAAAGGTGCCAAAAATGTACAGAAATTAATTCCTTCATGTGAGGGTGTCCTGAAACCTTTTCCCCCTCAAATAATACCATGAAAATGACAGACTCGAGACATATAAAGCACTTCAGCAGTTGAGTATTCCTTTCTCTTAGCAAAGCTAGTGTTTATACAGTCACTCTTCTCATCAACTTTTCCTCTGTTTTTTTCCTTGTATTCTCCATCTCTGCATGATCTTCTCTACTTAATCTTTCCAGCCTGTCACTGTTTATTTTTTGTCAGTGTCTCTTACCCTTTCCACATGATTCACTAGGTTTGTTCCAAACGGGTCTCTCACCTTTTCAAACTTTGCTATTTTGACCAAAGTTTTAGGCTTTTAGAGACTTATCAAATCAGTGTTTACTGAATGAACCCTCTGCCTGCTTAATCTTTTATTTAGTGAGAAACAGACTGGGGCAAGAAGGAATAGAGACATATATATATATATATATATATATATATATATAAATACACTGTCTAACACTGTTACATACTGTACATACACACACACACACACACACACACACAGCCTAATACATACACACACACACACACAAACTGCCTTATGCATAAACACACACAAACTCCCTAATTCATACACATAAACTGTCAAATGCATGCATACATGCATACATGTACACTGCCAAATATATACACACACAAAAGCTACCTTATACATACACGTACACAAACTGTCTAACATATAGAAACTGCAGAATACATACATACACCAACAGACACGCACAAACACACATACAGCGTTATGCATAACAATGAAATATATGATGATTACATACATGTGATACATACATACACTAATACACACAAACTGTCTCATATTCACACACATTGCATAATACATACACGCACACACAAACAAACTGTCTAATCGACACACGCACTGCCGAATACACAAACACACACACTGCCTAATACACACACACACAATGTCCAATAGACACACACACTGCCTAATAAATACACACACAAACTGTCTTATAGACACACACTACCTAATACATGCACACAGCAAACTGCCCTCCTTCATACCTCACATACTCAGGTTGGGCCTGGACGCACTGGAAACAGCTCATTCAGTCAGTGTGGTGCCTCCTCTGCTACCAGTCTGTCTCCCACATATAGGAAGAGGACAGGGGGAACACCACATAGAATCTCCGCCCTTGCACTGCCCTCCTCTTTAAAGGACTGCTGTCCGTAGGCATGCTCTTGGGAGGAGGGAGCAAAGGCAGGCTGGGGAGGCAGAGTTAAATTTGGGGGCTGGGCAAGTTAGATTTAGTTGTGGGAGGGACAGGATTAAGGTACTCTGGGTGGGCAGAGGTGGAGTTACAATCGTTTAAACAGCAGAATTATCATGAAGAGTGCAGGAGGGTGTTGGCAGCTCTGTCACAGCGGGAGACATGGTTTCTGTGCTTGTTCTCCATGACTGAACACGGCCAGCATATTCTCATGAGGGGGCAGTCCAGGTGACAATATCAGTCCTTGTGGGTGCCCTCTCTTAAAAAGAGTCATAGCTACTGCCCAATTACCCTAATAGAAGTGCCGGCCCTGTTTTTGATCCATTTTTTTAATGCAACAATTCCAAGTCATGTGTCTGCTGAAGTTACCTTTTGAGATTTCGTAACTTCTTGACAAAGTAACTGGACCAGAGGCTGGTAGTAGTCGGATGTTAATACTGTGTCATCGCGAAGTCGCACTTGGAGCTGCAAGGAACCGAGGTTTCCTCTAAATGGAAAAAGCAAGGAACATTAAATGGTAAACCATATTTGTGAAGAAATATACACATTGTTATTCAGTAAAGTCAGAAAGTTCAGGAATTCAAAGTCAAAGTAGCCAAAGCGATAAGATTCTGCAAGTCAACTATGTTTCCAGTACAGCTATTTCACTTTAAATTCACAACAATTCCCACTTTAGTAAATAACCCTGACAAGAAAACTATTGCATTTTTTTTCTGCCTCAATTAATGTACACTTGGATAACTTTTCCCTATCTGCTCTGGGTTTCTCACTTACACAAAATGTCAACAAAGCGAGAAGCAGACGCCTGGCAATCATGGCTATTATAAATACTACGAATAATATTATTATGTTACATGCCATTTTTATATAACAATAAAAAACATTCTGATCCTCATGTCTAAAATTGCTGAGATAGGATCTAGTCTGAAATGGGGTGTAAGAGAGTTATGTATAGTTTGTTTTCATACGACTTGAGAACATTGGAACTGCTGCACGATGTGTAAAGGCCCACTGTAGGACCCATAACAACTTTATATAAACAGAGTCCATTTGTGGTCTGGAAGTTCTGGAAGCCATCATATCTTATTGGGTTAATCCACTTTTGAATGGCCAATGGCCTCCTCCATTGGCTCCGGCACTAATACAAAAGTGTTATGTCCCTATGGTTGCTGGTAGCAGGCTGCGAGTATCAGCTGTCCTGTGTACGTACCTTTTAAGTTTTTCTCTCAATAAGAGGCCAGTGATAAGCTGAGAGTCCAAGGTAAAGGCGTCCACATTACTGGACATGATTGAGATATCCTTTAATGTAATATTTTGTACTCTGCTTGTGTATAGGATTTGTGAAACAAAGGGTTATTGAAGTGGTTAGCAAGTAAAGACTTTCAATATTTCTGTTCCTCCCTTTTAGTAAGCAGCACAAAATTAACTACAAAAACGAGAGAAAACTACTCCTAATAGTATAAGAAGGCAGTTCCCAGTTCTTGGAAATCCGGTTTGCCTTTATTTTAAGGTTAAGTATGTGAGCACATCGACTTTGTCAAGGATAAAAAAGAACATAGGACAAGTTATATTAGACATTAATATAGCTATCTGATTCTGTTTACACATACAAAATTAGAACATAATGTGCCAATAAATAAATGGGTGGAACCCCCAAACAGGTTTTCTCACTCTTGGAAATCACTTTATGTGTTCTAACATGACACATCCCCATACATTTAAATTCACCATTTTATTTCTCATTAAAATATCTGTCATGGTTGAGTATTTCCAGCCCCCTAGTATTGCTAATAGTATTATTATGTTTGAAGAGATATTAAGCAAAGAGATAAACAGGGCGCAAACATATTTTTTTCTTCCATAATTCATTTTGAATCATATAATTGTGTGAGGGGCAAATAAGGCCGCATAGGGAGCAAAGAGGGGAAATAAGGCGGTTGAGGTGTGCCGGAACCGACGTCGTGGTAGGCCTGTAATAAAAGAGGGCCCACTCATGAGGTGTAATGAAAAGTATAGATAGAGGGAGTGGAGGGTGGGGACATGCGAATCGCTAACACACGTACGGGACGGAGGAAAGTGAGTAGGGGGTTTATTAAGTATGGAAACATTCCCCTCCCACAACTGCAGGCCAAGCCTTTACATTTGTGTGAGGGGCAAATAAGGCCGTATAGGGAGCAAAGGGGGAAATAAGTCGGTTGAGGTGTGCCTGTAATAAAAGAGGGCAAAAATAGATACCTGCCAGAAACGTAAAACAATCAACAAAAACCTTAATTGCCTAGTTGTATGGTAAATGCAGAGCGAGTAAATAGGTGCCTGGCATTTTAACCGGCACTCTTAATTGTGCAAGGGGAAGTAAGGTATACTAAACGTGTAGGCCATCTAGGGTAGACTATGTGTGGGGTAGAGAAAGTAATCTCTAGACTGCATGGATAGGTGAGACTTCCTGAGACAATATATTGTTATTGCTTTATCCAGAGTGGTTGATTGGAATAGTGGAGCTGAGTGGTTGAGGTTGCTGACAGAAGAGGTAGTCTATAGCTATGTTATTTAATCAAGTTTACTTATTTGGTTGACTTTTTCATGCTTTCTGAAAAACAATAAAGACGTATTTACAAAAATGAAAAATAGGGTGTGTTTATGTTACTCTGAGTGTAAAGGTTTGTGTTAATAGGGCACTGTATATAGTGCTAATGCCAGATAAACCAAGCAAGAAATATAATGTGCTATCTATATCTGTATGTGTATATAAAGTTTGCACTCTATTGATAGTGACATATTGTAATATATTTTATTGCATTTGCGCATTAATTAATGCAGTTCAAACTGTTTACAGTAACAAGAAAGCTCTCTTAGAACAACATCAATGAGGTTTCTGGCACTTGATAATTCTTTCTGCAATACACAATAAGACCATTCATTTAATGAAAAATTTTATGTATGAAAAACACAATTAACTGTAAAGACAAAAATAAATAAGTAGACGCCAATTTATATGAGGCATTAATGTAGCTGCATGTGAAATAGGAACAGATTGTGCCAATAAATAAATGGGTGAAACTACCATACAGGTTTACTCACTTACTTTATCTATTTTTGTATCACACATTCTAGGCCATACAGTTTCACAATCCTTATGACATTCTTTTTGATTTATGTATTTGTTTTATTGTCTTAGCAGCCAGTGCTGACTGCATGTATAAAAAAGACTGACATAGGGAGAAGTACAAATTCCATAATGAACAGAAAGAACTGAGGGATTTTACAGGTACTAGCTTTATTGACCCCTTACTATATTAAAGAAAGGGCGTAGGGGATCCCTATCCACCTTGGGGCAGGGAGAGGTGTAAGGATGCGGACAATCGCACGCTCATCCCCCTTCTATATTTAATTGTAAACCCCACCTACCTCTCATGAGTGGGAGCTGGGGATACAACAGGTTTAGCACATGTTATAATAAACATTAAAGCCCCCACCTGCAGCTCATGGGTTGGCGCTGGGGCACGACAATAGGTTCTCCTGTTTATTTTATTAGAACACATGATGTCCCCTCATTTATTTAATACATTGCACCCATTGTGGGACAAAGTGTCGAGTGGGGGCATAAGGGAGGTAATAAGCCTCTGTTATACTAATATGTGCAGCGCTACTGAATCTGATGGCACTATATAAATAATAAAATAATAATAATATTACCACACATAGGCATATTTGAACTATTTAACTGCTGAAAGCAAATGCTTAAGATACTGTCATCAATGTACTGAGCATGTGCAAGAACTGAAACCACATTCCATTCTCCTCAAGGATCATACTGCCTGTCCATATAAGGTAATCCTGTGTATCCTGTTTGCTGATTGGTGTAAGGGTACAGATGGGGGATAGCTTATAAAAAGCCTCTACTCATTGCTCAGTGCTCAGACCTTTTGAACAGGAGTTCAGATGAGACCCGTCGTTGAGAATAAAGACCTTTGCTTCCTGAAATGACCTGTGTCTGGATTCTCTGTACGTGGCTTCTTCAGTGTTCCCCTGCAACAATACTAGTATGGGGGTCATGTAGACCCTTTCCTTTTTTTTTTTTTTCTCTTTAATGTTTAAACAAGCACAGGTCAATGGTCACATGATTAACCCTTGAAGCCTTGAATTATAATTTTTTTTAAACAATTTGCCCAATAGTACTTGCACAAAAGCAGGTGAACAATAATTTGCAAGTATGCATACTGGTGAATGCATAGGGTCTTTATTCAGTTTACAATCGATACTCTGGACTTTTGAAAAGCATTGATTTTAAACCAGAAACCGAATGCATTTGGCTGCTTGGTGCCTTTTTGGTCAGTTTGATGAATTTAGACCCGGAATATAACAATTGCCATTCTGATCAGAATTCTGCCATTATCACTGATTTTTGTCCATCAAGGCAACATCTGGTGATTAGTGAATAACATTGTCCATGCTCATTTTTGCCTGTATGAATCTACTGGAATAAAAAAACAAAAGAATGGAAGAAGTCTGCGACTTAATCCACAGATACCACCACTATAAATCCGTGAATATCAATATTGTACCAGAGAAATGATGACACATATTATATTGTAAAACACAAGAGCAAATTTTATATTTAAAGCTATTCTAGTTAAAACGTTGAAATGAAATGTAATACCTGTATCCATCCTGTGACAGTAGTCACTGTCACTTAGGATGTAGGACAGACACTATATGTAGGTCCCCAGATTCCTCTTGTGTTTTGGTCAACCAGTGCCAGTGGCGTACACATGACCCATGGGGCCCCGGTGCAAAAATTAATCCATTGAGTAATGCTTTCCTATGGGTGGTTTAAATGCGCGCGCGCGCCTCTTGCCGCGCATGTGCATTGGGAGCTGAGAGGCGGAGGGATCCCCAGCGCCAAGGAAGTCCGGCGCTGGAGAAAGGTAAATGCTGAAGACACACACTCTCACGAACAGACGCATACACACTAGCTAACAAACACACACATTTACTGACAGATACACACTCAGCGACAGGCATACATACACACTCACTTACAAAACATACACTTTCACTGACAAACACACACTGACTAACAGACATCAGACACACTCAGTAACAGACACACCCAATAACAGACACACTAACACCCACATTAACACTTACACACACACACACTAACACACACACTCTAACACACACACTAACACACACACTAACACTAACACACACTAACACACACACACACACACTAACACACACATACTAACACTAACACACACACACTAACACACACACACACACTAACACACACACACTAACACATGTTTTTTTTTTAATTGAATCCCCCAGCCTCCTTACCTTTTGGAGTGCTGGGGGGATTCCCTGGGGTCCAGTGGTGTTGCTGCTGGGCGGGCTGGCTGGCTGTCTGGGTGGCTGGCGCGCGAGGGAGCACTTTCCCCTGAGTGCTTCCTCTTCCGCTCCCTCGCGCACCGCACTGATACCGGAGCCGGAAGATGTCATCTTCCGGCTCTGGTATCAGTGCAGTGCACGAGGGAGCGGAAGAGGAAGCACTCAGGAAAAAGCGCTCCCTCGCGCGCCGGCCACCCAGACAGCCAGCCCGCCCGCCCACTGGGGTCAGCTGGGCCAGCCTCGGGGGGCCCTGGGGTGGCCAGTTCCTGGGCCCCCTAGGAGAAGAGGCTGGCCCTGTGGGTACATACCGGGTCGAAGGGGCGGCTGGGCCCCTTGGCGGGTCGGGCCCGGTCGCAGCCGCGACCCCTGCGACCCTGGTATGTACGCCACTGACCGGTGCCCATTATTGGTTCAGGGCATGTTTAATGTATTGCTTGTCTGTGCTTCACCTCCTCCTTCTTTTTCCTGTTCTATTGTTTCCCCAGCAGGGCGTTGTCAGACTAGTTTAAACTAGCTGCTTTGTCCCTCCTCAATCTCCCATCAGCCCTTGCTATTGTCTGACACCACCCTTCCTTGTACTATAGTGCTATAGTCCTTGTACTATAGGTAACAAAACATAACGTTCCTTCTGTAAATTAACATGTATCCAACCGTAATTATTGTATGTAACCGAGGTTGTTGGGAGCTTAAATGTGTGTGATATGTCTATTAAAGTAAGTTGCTGTTTTAACCTTCACCATGTGTCGTCTGGTGTTTGGTCCATGGTGGAAAAGGCCCTCAGTGATCCCAGTCAAGCCTCAGCGACAGGGTCAGAAGTGCTCCAGGATCCCTGATAGCAATGAGGAAGCAGACTTGGCTGAGGTACTCAGTTGGAGTACTGATGGTCTGTCACACATCCTATCTACATTCCAACTGCAATCATGTAGCAAGACACACGATACTTGAGGGAAACATGTCAAGGAAATGCACAGGTACAGATACAATCAAAAGAGAAAGAAACAAAACTCCAACCAGACGTCCTACCTCATATTTTTTTCTGGAATCTCATAACAAGTATTATACCTTAGGAATAAAATCTTTCTTTACTCTAAATAAAACAATATGCATAATGAAATAATATACATTTATTTTGAGTAATGCAAAATATTCAATTTGCTTTGTGTTACTTTATATTACAAATTCACTGGAGTTTGCTTGAAAGTAAGCTATTTAAAGTAGTCTCTTTTAAGTAGGAGTTGAAACAACAGGAGTTTCTTGGAGAACCGGTGAACTGTGGTTGGTATTAGTTAATACCAAGTGAAGAAACAGGTTTACATTTCTTTTTCTTTTTTTTTAATAGATATTTTTAATCTTTGCTGATTTTATTCATAACTTTGTCCCTTTATTTATATTTTTCTCTTTGCTGTTTTAATTTAAAAACTTTTTCCCTTTCTCTTATATATATTTTTATTTCTTTGCTGTTTTTATTTAAAACTTTGTCCCTTGTTTAGTTATTTTTCTCCATGCTGTTTTTATTTAACCCCTTAAGGACTGAGCCAAATGTACAAGTTGTGATCAAAACAAAACATAAACAAAACCTGGCATTTGCTCTATATGTCTGTCCAACCGTAATACACCTCTTTCATAGTAAATGCACCCATACTTATTATATATCATTTTATTCAGGGGAAACAGGTCTTTCATTTAACATCAAATATTTAGCTATGAAACATAATTTAATATAAATAAAATATAAAAAAATGGGAGAAAATAAAATTTTTAAAATATTTTTTAGCTCTACATGACATTTTAACTGTGAATGTCATAATACTGTTTGCTTTTACTGCAATAGAATACACATCTGTATTCAGTGATGTTTCACGTGTAAAACTGTACCCTCTATGTAAAGGTTTTATGGTGTTTTGGTAAGTTACAGCATCAAATATAGCATGTTACATTTTTCAGTTTTTTCACATTGAAATTCGCCAGATTGGTTACATTGCCTTTGAGACCAAATGGTATCATGGCACTAGAAAAAGTGCAGAGACGAGCTACAAAATTGATAAAAGAAATGGAGCATTTTAGAAAGGTTAAAAAATTAAAATCTCTTTAGTTTGGAAAAACTCAGAGGAGATATGATAACATTATACAAATATATTCGGGGCCAGTACAAACCACTGCTATTTTGGGGTCAAGAAGGAATTTATTCCTAGTTTGTTGCAAAATTTGAAGCACTTCTGACTGGGTTTTTTTGCCTTCTTTTGGATCAACAGCAAAAACATATGTGAGGAAGGCTGAACTTGATGGACGCAAGTCTCGAGAAATTAAGGCTATCTATTGGAGGTAACTCCTCTTTCGGCAGTGTCATTAGCCAAGCGGGAAAGAGAGTTCTAGGCTTCTAGATAAATTTTTTACTCAGATTAAAAGTTCTTCTCATCTATGATTTTTCAAGAAATTTGCCCACTTTATTTATTTATATAGCGCCAACATAATCCCCAGCCCTTAATAAGTTTAAAATGGGGTGAACCAATGTTCAGTGTCACACCGGCTGCGCAGTTTGAACAGGTCATTAATGTGTGAGGGTGTGGTTAGCGGAGGTAATTTTAGCAGAGGTCCTGTTCCTTTTATGTCCCAAATACCCAGAGCTTATAAAAACTAGTACTATCTCTAGGTTTTAAATACAGTTATACAGTGATTTTTTTTTGTCGGTGCAGATTTATTTTTATAAACTGAAATATCTATTCTAACTAAACCAGATATCATATTTTACTAATATATCTGTAGTGACTTGTGTATGTAATTTATAAAATTCCATGTGTTTTCATGGTGGTTGCCATGGTAATGGACTAATATCTGTTTATGCAAAGCTTTGACCCTTGTATTTTTTCCATTAACTTAAAAGGACGTGGGAAGCCCTGGAAAATAATATTTACAAAACATGCAGTATAATAACACAAATACTCTGCTGACAGGGAAATAAATTGTGGCCTTCTGGCTCCCAGCCATATGTTACATATTTAGGATATCCAACAGCCCAGTTCTGTATGCTGACTGACAGCTTCCTGAACACAGGACACTGAGAGTGAGATAAGGAGCTCTACAGAACTAAGAGTGCAGTGTTTAAGGGCTGTGTTGAAATACAATTGTGAGATTCTGCCATTCTCATCTTTGTGGCAGAAATGATTTGAGCAATTTGTGTCACTCACATTCCACCTCACAAGATATTTTTATGATTGACAAATTTCTCAAATGTTCAAGAATCTACCTAAATCTGAAATTCAGGAAAACATTTTTCAGACAATGGTGATTAAAAAAATGTCTTATATATGGCTTATATACAATTCAAAATGCAGAAAAAAAATTCTATGGACTTTCAAATTATGGAGTAAAAGTTCATTTAAACATCCTGTACATTAAATAAAATAGCTGACTTGCTATTAAAAATGTAATGTACTTTGGCGGAGCCTGACTGCTATGCCGGCTGTTTGAAAGAAGCTCCTCACTAAACTCTTGGATATCTGGCTTCTATTACTCCAGCGACTACACACCCAACCTAACTTAAAATGGGAATCCCTCACCTCAGTTTGAGCTCCCACTCATTACTTCATGGCATGTAGTTCCGAATCCAGCCTACATAGCTAGGCAGGCCCTGGGGAAGGGAGAAGAGGCAGATCTTCTGAAGCGGCGATCTCATCGGCTTAGATGCCTCTAAGGTTTTCTGTTGGTGCCCCAATGCCCCCCGGACCAGTGTAGTTATCCCAGTCTCCACCAGTGCAACTAGCGTACCCTTGCTACTGGGTCAGTGGCGTGTGTGTAGGAACATGTTTCAAGCTGTACCACACAGAACAGTTGTAAGAAGTGTTCCTGAATTTTAATTTTATTTTTTGGTTCTTTGGAAAGCTGCCATTTTTTGTTAGTTTCCTTCCCCCAAATCTACAGTTAGATTCTACAGGGAGTGCAGAATTATTAGGCAAATGAGTATTTTGACCACATCATCCTCTTTATGCATGTTGTCTTACTCCAAGCTGTATAGGCTCGAAAGCCTACTACCAATTAAGCATATTAGGTGATGTGCATCTCTGTAATGAGAAGGGGTGTGGTCTAATGACATCAACACCCTATATCAGGTGTGCATAATTATTAGGCAACTTCCTTTCCTTTGGCAAAATGGGTCAAAAGAAGGACTTGACAGGCTCAGAAAAGTCAAAAATAGTGAGATATCTTGCAGAGGGATGCAGCACTCTTAAAATTGCAAAGCTTCTGAAGCGTGATCATGAACAATCAAGCGTTTCATTCAAAATAGTCAACAGGGTCGCAAGAAGCATGTGGAAAAACCAAGGCGCAAAATAACTGCCCATGAACTGAGAAAAGTCAAGCGTGCAGCTGCCACGATGCCACTTGCCACCAGTTTGGCCATATTTCAGAGCTGCAACATCACTGGAGTGCCCAAAAGCACAAGGTGTGCAATACTCAGAGACATGGCCAAGGTAAGAAAGGCTGAAAGACGACCACCACTGAACAAGACACACAAGCTGAAACGTCAAGACTGGGCCAAGAAATATCTCAAGACTGATTTTTCTAAGGTTTTATGGACTGATGAAATGAGAGTGAGTCTTGATGGGCCAGATGGATGGGCCCGTGGCTGGATTGGTAAAGGGCAGAGAGCTCCAGTCCGACTCAGACGCCAGCAAGGTGGAGGTGGAGTACTGGTTTGGGCTGGTATCATCAAAGATGAGCTTGTGGGGCCTTTTCGGGTTGAGGATGGAGTCAAGCTCAACTCCCAGTCCTACTGCCAGTTCCTGGAAGACACCTTCTTCAAGCAGTGGTACAGGAAGAAGTCTGCATCCTTCAAGAAAAACATGATTTTCATGCAGGACAATGCTCCATCACACGCGTCCAAGTACTCCACAGCGTGGCTGGCAAGAAAGGGTATAAAAGAAGAAAATCTAATGACATGGCCTCCTTGTTCACCTGATCTGAACCCCATTGAGAACCTGTGGTCCATCATCAAATGTGAGATTTACAAGGAGGGAAAACAGTACACCTCTCTGAACAGTGTCTGGGAGGCTGTGGTTGCTGCTGCACGCAATGTTGATGGTGAACAGATCAAAACACTGACAGAATCCATGGATGGCAGGCTTTTGAGTGTCCTTGCAAAGAAAGGTGGCTATATTGGTCACTGATTTGTTTTTGTTTTGTTTTTGAATGTCAGAAATGTATATTTGTGAATGTTGAGATGTTATATTGGTTTCACTGGTAATAATAAATAATTGAAATGGGTATATATTTGTTTTTTGTTAAGTTGCCTAATAATTATGCACAGTAATAGTCACCTGCACACACAGATATCCCCCTAACATAGCTAAAACTAAAAACAAACTAAAAACTACTTCCAAAAATATTCAGCTTTGATATTAATGAGTTTTTTGGGTTCATTGAGAACATGGTTGTTGTTCAATAATAAAATTAATCCTCAAAAATACAACTTGCCTAATAATTCTGCACTCCCTGTATTTGCAGGAGTCAGTTTAAAGATTGCTGCTAAATGTACATTTGCTACCTGCACATTTGGTCTAACACGTTTTCTGGCAGTAACACATAACCAGCTGGCCAAAACCAGATGACGTGTGCATAAAAAGTTAAAAAATTACCACTACACTTTCTCTGTTTTTTGGGGGGGCAAAATGGTTGGGGGAAAGAAGTTAAAACACCCCATCTTCTATAACCTTTGATGTCTACTTTATAAAAATATATACTATATATACTTTCATGATGGTAACATTAACTGCAAAAATATGTCAAACTGAAGATAGACCAAGCATACCTATATATCAAGTTGAAAAGCTGACATGTACAAGTTCTGATTGTTGCCTTTTGGCCCCCAAACAACCCAGCAACCCTATACATGGGGGGTATCACTGTACTCGGGAGATGTTGCTGAACATATTGGGATGTTGTTTGGCAGTGACATATAACAGGATCTGTTAATTCATGCCTAAAGTACAATGTGTGTGACAAAGAAACAAAAAAAGATTACTACCCAAAAGTTTGACAAAGGCTGGTGGTAGAATTCAGTGCATGAAAAGTGTTAAAATACCACCATTTAAAATACCCTGGGTTGTCTTCTTTTCAAAAATATATGGTTTGATAGGGGTAAAATACATTGGCCGGCTTCAAAAATGTCCCAAATAGGACATGCAAGCAAGTTGACTACATGTCAAAATTCCAAGCTGGGAAACTGATATGCACACCTGCAAAATGTGGCCTTTTATCCCCCAAACAACCCAACACACCTATACATGGGGGGTATCCCTGTACTAGGGAGATGTTGCTGAACACATATTGGGGTGTTGTTTGGCAGTGACACCTAACAGAATCTGTGAATTTACACCTGAATTGCAACATAAGTGAAAAAAAATAAAATAAATAAACTACCTATGCAAAGTTTGGCAAAGGTTTGTGGTAAACTGGCTGCATAGAAAGTATCAAAATATTCTTAGATGAATACCCTGGGTTATCTAGTTTAAGAAAAACATATACATGTGGGGTGTTTTTTGGAGATTTATGACATAACAGTGTTACAATGTCACTATTGATACATTTGAAAAATGTACATTTTGAAACAGCAATTTCCTACTTGTACTTATAGCCCTATAACTTGCAAATAAAAGCAAAAAAACACGTAAATATTGGGTGTTCTTAAACTCAGGACAACATTTTAAATCTATTTAGCAGTTTGTTTTATTTGATTTTGTAGATCAGTAAAATATTTTTTAAGTAAAAGTAAAAAAAAGTGTTTTTTTAAATTTTTCACCATATTTTTTATTTAAATTAAATTATATGACATGATAAAAATAATAGTATGTAAAGAAGAATCAGTATGAAAAAAGAACCAGCACAGTAAATGAGAGAGCAGAAAATTACAGCTAAACACAAACACCACAAAAGTGTTAAAATAGCTCTGGTCCTTAACATACAAACATCGCAAAAACAGTCCGGTCCTGAAGGGGTTAAATGTGCAGGTACCTCAGGTGCCATGTGGTATAAAATAACTTGTGATATATTATTCTGTGTAACCAACTTATGCCTATAACTGCACTTTGTGACTGTAACATAGCACATCAAAAATAGAGATTTACACAAAAAATAAAAATGACAGTACTGGTGTAGAACTGACTCCTTAAACAAAGTCTATTTAGATGTTCTAATAAAAGAATTCTGGGTCTAATGATAACATTCTAAAGGGACAGCAAAAAAAAACAACAACTCCTTGGTGTACAAATGAAATGTTACCCACTGATGCTTGAAGACAGGAAATGTCACCCCATGCAAAAGAAAAATGGCAGAGGAACAAAAATAATGATGTGGAATTGTCTGTCTACAATGATTGTTTTGTCATATTTAGTAGATATCTTAAAAAAAGGCCTGGAACCATTTCGAAAAAAATGAATTTTGATCTAAGGAGGGATGTTGACATCAAGACATATGCCAGTTAAAAAATAACAATGTAATAGTTAAAATGAACAACCAAGAGCAGAATTTGGCATTTAATGTCTTTTTAGGCAAACTCAGGACTCTCCAGAGCTGAATTTTCCCTCTATCATGGTTGGCCGAGGGTTGAGAGGAAAACTGTAGTTAGTGAAGTTATGGGAAACAGAATATCACTTACACATGCATAGGTTTCTGTGAATGAATCCTCAGGCTGCACAGGTCATACTGATGGAGGTTGCAGAGATATATGATGTCATACCTCATGACTCACTGAGCCCTTATCTGTCAAACACATATCACCTGTGATGTGTGAGAAGTAAGATACACCAATATATTTATATGTGTTTTGTGTATGTGAAAAAGGCCTTTCATTTATATTTGACCCTAGGCTAAATGTTGCCAGCCCTCTTCTGGGTTTACGTAACTGCAAGACGAACATAGTATTCTACATAACTATACACTATCTACACAGATAGTGTATAGATTTAAAATTCTTCAGACGCAGTGCATGGCTGCAACATCTCTAAAGGTCTGACATGTTCTTGGCTTAAGTAAGCTTTCAAAATTATTAGTGACTCAGTCTGCTATTTTGTATTTCTAATTTTGTCAGTTTTCCAAAGCCCAGGCCAAAGCAAGCACTGGAATGTGAAAATACTATGAGGCTTATAAAAAGGTACCTCTGTTTGGTCATTTTGGTACCTCATCTGCATATAAATAATAAAATGTAAAAGGATTCTAGATATCTGAAGTTAAAGGAATTTTATACGTAAATAAATGCATATCCTCCCCCCGTCAACAGTAGACCTACTGTCACTAATTGATTTTTCCCCTAAAAATGTAAAAATGAGCTTTAGAAGTACCTGTGTTAATCTTTATTTTGAAAATACAGTTAAAGGAACAGTGCACACACAAATAAAAGTACAGGGAATCTGAAATTAAGGAGTCTCTTGAAGCAGTTTAAACTGCAAATCCATTTTGCAAGTTAGCATGTAAATCTCCCATGTTAAATTAGTTTAAGGCCCACCGATATTGGGTACTGTGACATGGTGCTAGGATTAACACAATATGGCCATATGGTGGAACTGAATGCCCATATTTATTTGCTAAGATAGGTGAGTTTAAGTAGCCTTGTTAAATTTAAAACTGTATTTTTGTTTGTATGCTCTGTTCTTTTAACTGTATTTTGTAAATGTTTTGATCTTTATTGGCAGCACCACTGCTTAACCCCTTCAGGACCGGACTGTTTTTGCGATGTTTGTACGTTAAGGACCAGAGCTATTTTAACACTTTTGTGGTGTTTGTGTTTAGCTGTAATTTTCTCTCTCATTTACTGTTCCGATACAAATTATATATTGTTTTTTTCAGGACAAAAAGGGCTTTCTTTACATACTATTATTTTTATCATGTCATATAATTTAATTAAAAAATAATAATAAAATATTGTGAAAAATTAAAAAAAACACTTTTTTTTTACTTTTACTTAAAAAATCTTTTACTGATCTACAAAATCGAATGAAACAAACTGCTAATAGATTCAAAATGTTGTCCTGAGTTTAACCCCTTAAGACCGGAGGGCGTACTATTACGCCCTATTTTAGGTGGCTCTAAACGCCGCCGGGCGTAATAGTACGCCCTCCATTTTTTTTTTTTTTTACTTACCCGGTCGCTGGCGATCCCACGCCGGCAATCACGGTTGGGGGGACTCCCAGGGAGCCCCCCGCATTACATCCGACCTCCTGCAGTCCCCCCCGGCCATGTGAGAGTAAGGTCCTTGCGAGGACCTCACAATCACATGGCCAGGTTAGCTGGCTGCTGCATTGCCAGCAGGTGGACTGCCTGAAATGACAGTTAGTCCCCCTACTGGCTGGAAATAAAATAAATTAATGTTAATAAGTGTAAAAAAATAATAATCATATACTTAGATCATATATATATAATATATATGATCTAAGTATATATATACACATATACATATACACATACACTGTCTAGGTGTATTTTACTATTAATATATATATATATATAGTTATATATATATATATATTAATATCAAATTACACGTAGACTGATACTGATTAAATATATATATATATATATATATATAATGTTATATATATTTATATATAATATAAAAAATAAATATGTAAATACATAAAAAAAAACAAAATTAAAAAAATAATTAAAAATAAATAATTAAAAAATATATAGATGTATGTTATTTTATTCTAACTGTATTGTGATATTAATATATATATATATATATATATATATTTATATCAAAATACACATAAAACAAAATAATATATATATCTATATACATAAATATATACGTATATTTCACTATATATATATATACCTATATATAAATAAAAATATTTAAAAAAAATTATATATAGATATATACGTATATATATATATATATATATATATATACATATATTAATTCTACATATATATTTATGTAATATTTTTACATAATTAGGTATCTTAATTACAATTAGCGGGACCTGCCTGACAACCCATGCCGAAAGTAAAGGGAATTTAATTTGCTAGCACTATATTTAGCCCTATAACTTTCCAAGACACCATAAAACCTGTACATGGGGGGTACTGTTCTACTCGGGCGACTTTGCTGAACACAAATATTAGTGTTTCAAAACAGTAAAATGTATTACAACGATGATATCGCCAGTAAAAGTGAAGTTTTTTGCATTTTTCACGCACAAACAGCACTTACACGGACGATATTATTGCTGTGATACTTTTTACTGTTTTGAAACACAAATATTTGTGTTCAGCGAAGTCTCCCGAGTACAACAGTACCCCTCATGTACAGGTTTTATGGTGTTTTCAAAAGTTACAGCGTCAAATATAAGGCTTGTGTTTCATTTTTTCACATTAAAATTCGCCAGATTGGTTAGGTTGCCGTTGAGACCCTATGGTAGCCCAAGAATGAAAATTACCCCTATGATGGCATACCATTTGCAAAAGAAGACAACCCAAGGTATTGCAAACGGGGTATGTCCAGTCTTTTCTAGTAGCCACTTAGTCACAAACACTGGTCAAAATTGACAGTTTTTTTTATTTTTCACTCACAAACAAATACTAACGCTAACTTTGGCCAGTGTTTGTGACCAAATGGCTACTAAAAAAGACTGGACATACCCCATTTGCAATACCTTGGGTTGTCTACTATTGCAAATGGTATGCCATTATGGGTGTAAATTTCATTCCTGGGCTACTATACAGTCTCAAAGGCAACATAACCTATCTGGCGAATTTCAATTTCAAATGTAACGTGCTATATTTGACCCTGTAACTTCCCAAAACGCCATAAAACCTGTACATAGGGGGTACTGTTTTACACGTGAGACTTTGCTAAATACAAATATGTGTATTTTATTGCAGTAAAAGCAAACAGTATTATGACATTGACAGTAAAAATGTCATGTAGAACTAAAAAAATAAAACAAATTCTTATTTTCTCCCATTTTTTTCATATTAAATTATGTTTCACAGTTAAATATTTGATATTAAATGAAAGCCTTGTTTCCCCTGAATAAAATGATGTATAATAAGGGTGGGTGCATTTATTATGAAAGAAGTGAATTACGGTTGGACAGACTTGGACAGACATGTAGCGCAAATGCCAGGTTTTGTTTACATTTTGTTTTGTTCACGTGTACATTTGGCTCTGTCCTTAAGGGGTTAAAAACACCCAATGTTTATGTGTTTTTTTGCTTTTATTTGCAAGTTATAGGGCTATAAGTACAAAACTGCTGCTTCAAAATGTACATTTTTCAAATGTATCAATAGTGACATTGTAACACTGTTATGTCATAAATCTCCATAAAATAACCCACATGTATATATTTTTCTTAAACTAGATAACCCAGGGTATTCATCTAGGAATATTTTGATACTTTCTATGCAGCCATTTTACCACAAACCTTTGCCAAACTTTGTATAGGTAGTTTATTTTTTTATTTTTTTTCACACACATTGCAATTCAGGTATAAATTCACAGATTCTGTTAGGTGTCACTGCCAAACAACACCCCAATATGTGTTCAGCAACATCTCCCGAGTACAGGGATACCCCCCATGTATAGGTGTGTCGGGTTGCAGGTGCGCATATCAGTTTCCCAGCTTGGAATTTTGACATGTAGTCAACCTGCATGCATGTCCTATTTGGGACATTTTTGAAGCCAGCCAATGTATTTTACCCCCATCAAACCATATATTTTTGAAAAGTAGACACCCTAGGGTATTTCACATGGTGGTATTTTAACACTTTCCATGCACTAATTCTACCACCAGGCTTTGTCAAACGTTAGTAAAAATTTTTCTGTTTTTTTTCACACACATTGTACTTTAGGCATGAATTAACAGATCCTGTTATGTGTCACTGCCAAACAACACCCCAATATGTGTTCAGCAACATCTCCTGAATACAGTGATACCACCCATGCATAGGCTTGTCGGATTCTTTGGGGGCTAAAAGGCCACGTTTGGCAGGTGCGCTTATCAGTTTCCCAACTTGGAATTATGACATGTAATCAACCTGCGCCCATGTCCCATTTGAGCCAATGTATTTTGCCCCCATCAAACTATATATTTTTGAAAAGTAAACAAATCAGGGTATTTTAAATGGTGGTATTTTAACACTTTTCATGCACGGAATTCTTCCACCAGCCTTTGTCAAACTTTTGGGTAGTAATCTTTTTTTGTTTCTTTGTCACACATATTGTACTTTAGGCATGAATTAACAGATCCTGTCATGTGTCACTGCCAAACAATGAACCCTCTGTATTTGCTGTCGTGAAGTCTTCTCTTTATGGTAGACTTTGGTAATGAATGTAATGAATGATATGCCTACCTCCTAGAGAGTGTTCTTCACTTGGCTGGATGTTGTGAAGGGGGTTTTCTTTACTATTAAAATTATCCTACCATCATACACCATTGTTGTTTTCCATGAACATCCAGGCCTTTTTGTGTTGCAGAGCTCACCAGTGCATTCTATTTTTCTAAGAATGAACCAAACTGCTGATTTGGCCATCCAAATGTTCTTGCTATCTCTCTGATGACTTGTTTTGCAGCCGTAGGATGGTCTGTATCACTTGCATTGAGAGTTCCTTTGGCAGCATGTTGTGGGCTCAAAACAACAGCTTCTGTTGTTCTCGGTTATATTTTACATACACTGATCAGCTACACCGTTAAAAACACCTGCCTAATATCACGTAGGCCCATCTCATACTGCCAAAACAGGTCTGATGTTCATGGTCATCGGCATGCAGGAGCTTTACTCAGCTCAACACATGCCCCCAATGCCTGCCCAAGCCTCCTTGGAGTCCTCAGCATTCAGATACTAGAGCTTACCACATCACACACACAAACATTTCCTCACCACATTAGGTGTCATATAGTGTCATATGTTTATTATAAATAAATATAAAGAGACAGACAAACTTATCAATACTTATACTTTCACCGGAAGTGAAAGGGAGTAATTCTCATCTGCCCACTAGCAGCTTCTCACACAGGAAATGCCGTGAAGGTGGAGCCAGGACAGCAGAGAATGATGTGCACTGTTTAACAGCTCATTCAGTTCTGCTAACAATCATAGGAGGCTGACTGGACAACAGAAAACAGGAAGGTGAGAACCATGCAGATAGTCGTTCAAATACATTTCCCTAACCCTAAATTTAACCCTTCACAAAACCTAAATAAACCATTTCCTCTAGCACTCATAGCCTAAACCTGAAAATGAACGCTTTGCCCTAATCCTAGGTTTAACTCCTCTTGGAGTATTATATCCCAATACTAAATGTAACCCCACTCTAACTATAAACTGAATAATCCTAACTATAAAGTGAATAGTACTAAAATACTTACTTTAACTACACCATAATCCTTATCCAAAAATCCTAAACACCCCTTATTCCACAACTATAAGACCTTTAAGCTATTAATACTCTTAAATGATAACACCCCACCTGTAAAGCACTTCTTCATTGGCTCTGTACACCACCACAATGGATTTGAAACAAATGAGATGCAATTGAAGTGCAAACTTTTAGCTTTAATTCAAGGTGTTGAAGAAAAATACTGTGTTAAATGTTTAGGGATGTTTCATACACAGTCCCCTTATTTTAGGTGCTAAAAAGTAACTGGACAAATTTACACAATCATAAAAAAAGGTAAAATTTTCATACATGGTCGAGAATCCTTTGCAGGCATTGACCATCACCAAACATGGGGTTTCCTCCTTTGTGATGCTTTGCCAGGCCTTTACTGCAGCTGTTTTCAGTTGTTTGTTCGTAAGATTTTTTGCCTTAAGTTTTGTGTTCAGCAAATGAAATGAATGCTCGATCGGGTTGACTTCAAGTGATTGACTCGGCCATTGCAGAAAATTCCACTTCTTTGCCTTAAAAAACTCTCGAGTTGCTTTCACTGTATATTTTGGGTCATTCTCACTTAATTTGGCTGAATCTAAGCAGACAATATATCCCTATACACTTCAGAATTCATCCGGCTGCTTCTGTCTTCTGTCACATCATCAATAAACACTAGTGACCCAGTGCCATTGGAAGCCATGCATGGCCATGCCATCACACTGCCTCCACTGTGTTTTACATATAATGTGGTGTGCTTTGGATCAAAGCCTTCTCCATACTTTTTTCTTCACATCATACTGGTACATATTTCATCTGTCCAAACAATGCTGTTCCAGAACTGGGCTGGCTTTTTTAAGTCTAATCTAGCTTTTCTATTCTTGAGGCTTTTAAATGGTTTGCATCTTGTGGTGAACCTTCTGTATTTGCTGTCGTGAAGTCTTCTCTTTATGGTAGACTTGGGTAATGAATGTAATGAATGATGTGCCTATCTCCTAGAGAGTGTTCTTCACTTGGCTGGATGTTGTGAAGGGGTTTTTCTTTACTATTAAAATTATCCTACCATCATACACCATTGTTGTTTTCCATGAACATCCAGGCCTTTTTGTGTTGCAGAGCTCACCAGTGCATTCTATTTTTCTAAGAATAAACCAAACTGTTGATTTGGCCATCCAAATGTTCTTGCTATCTCTCTGATGACTTTTTTTGCAGCCGTAGGATGGTCTGTATCACTTGCATTGAGAGTTCCTTTGGCAGCATGTTGTGGGCTCAAAACAACAGCTTCTGTTGTTCTCGGTTATATTTTACATACACTGATCAGCTACACCATTAAAAACACCTGCCTAATATCACGTAGGCCCATCTCATACTGCCAAAACAGGTCTGATGTGTCGAGGCATGGAATCCATAATCCCTCTGAACATGTCCTGTGATATATGGTACCAAAACTTTAGCAGTAGATCCTTTACGTCCTGCAAGTTGCAAGGTGTGGCTTCCATGGATCGGATTTGTTATTCCAGCACATCCCACAGATGCTCAATTGAATTGAGATCTGAGGAATTTGGAGGCCAAAGCAACACCTTGAACTATTTGTCATGTCCCTTAAACCATTCCTGAATGTTTTTTGCAGTGTGTCATGGTGCATTATCCTGCTGAAAGAGGCAGCTGCCACCAGAGAAAGCCAAGGCCATGAAGGTGTGTACATGGTCTGCAACAATATCTAGGCAGGTGGCACATGTCAAAGTAACATCCACATAAATGCCAGGACTTAAGATTCCCCAGCAGAACATTGCCCAGAGCATAACACTGCTTCTGCCAGCCTGTCTTCTTCCCATTGTGCACCCTGCAGTCGTCTCTTCTCTGTGTAAACGACACACACGCACCAAGTCATCCACCTGATATAAAGAAAATGGAGTTCATCAGACCAGCCAACCTTTTTCTACTGTTCCGATTCTGACGCTCACTTCCCCATAGAAAGGGACTTTTGGATGTGGACAGGGATAATCATGGGCACTCTGACCGGTCTGCGGCTATGTAGTTCCATTTTCAGCAAACTGTGATGCACTGTGTGTTCTGACACTTTTCTATCATAGCCAGTATTAAGTAACTCAGCAATTTAAGCTACAGTAGCTCTTAATGTGTAATCAGAGCAGACGAACTAGCCTTAGCTCCTCATGTGCTTCAATGAGACAATGACACTGACGATGGTTCACTGGTTGCCCATCTTTGCACCACTTTTGGTAGATACTAACCACTACATACCAGGAACACCCCACAAGACCTGCCATTTTGAAGATGCTCTAACCCAGTTGCCTAGCCATCTCTATTTGGCCCTTGTCAAAGTCACTCAGATTTTTTTGCTTGACCATTTTTCCTGCTTCCAACACATGAAATTCAAGAACTGACTGTTCACTTGTTGCCTAATATATCCCCTCTTTGACAGGTGCTATTGTAATGATATAATCAATGTTATTCACTTCACGTGTTAGTGGTTTTAATGTTGTGGCTGATCAATGTAAAAACGGTCCTTGTTAAAGGTTAAGGTTATGAGGAACAACATTTTTTTGGACTGTGACACATCAGCCTTTCTGCATCACATTGTCCCCTTATAGGTGTGACAGAATCATACGAGATATATCTTACTGGACAGCTGATATCCAAAATTGTTTTGTAGCATAAATGTGTAGACTTTATATGAGCTCACAATCTGAGCATTTCTCATAAACCCTGTCTGATGACTGTCATATCTATGCCCTTAGACTTTATATGCTTTATATGCTTATATATAATGCAAAAAGGTTTATTAAGCCCTCAGTGGAGATTTCCACCTAACACTATTAACCCTTTCAGTTCCATTTTAATGCCCTTAGTGTATGCCAGTTGAGTTACTAAGTTACTTACATTATATATTAAAAGACGTTTTCAAGCCCCATAAGCTTTATAGTCCGCTATAGAGCCCTACCAGAGTAAATAGTAAAACTGTTTGCATATGTTTTGCACAAGGTGCCAGTTTCAGCCTGTGATCTGGCTCATTGGTTGAGAATGCCAATGGAGTACTTACAGCAAATAAGCTAAGCCCTGAACTGCGAATTTAGCACGGTGCAGAAAGCTTCTGGCCTTGCTCACACTCACACTACATTACTGAGGTTTCTGACTGAAGATGTCCCTCATGTATTATTCACTATTCCCTATTGCATTTTTCCCTTCTTCCCCTTACTGCTATTGTTCTTTTCTGCTTTAGCATTTTTGTTAGTCTATGTTGTTGTATGGTTTTAAAATAAAATCATATATCACATAGTGGATTATATTCGGGTTTCTTTTTATAACGTGACATGTGAAGTACATGCTCCCCTTTTTCGTTTCATAATCATTTCTCTCATTATCTTTTTTTTTTAGAATCTTTAAAGTGTTATTATTACACAAATCCACTTTAATGGCAAGTAAATGATTTCTTTTCACTTTGTAAATGCATTTAGCTTTTTTGAGTCTTTTGTGCTCACTTTGTAACCTACAGAGACATTGAAACATCATTTCAATAGACAAGCTGTGATTAGCAAATGCTTACATGGAAACCTGTTTCTTACACTTTTAAAAAAGTGTATTGTTTAGCTGAAACTGTACATTTATTTTGTTGCACTTTAATTACATATTTGTTACTAGATATTTTAAAATAACAGAGTTTGATATGTGCTTGTTATTTGGATATTACATTAGTTGCTGAGAAAAATCAGTATGTGGGAATAAATGTGAATGTTATGCAACCAGAATATAAATGCAAATGGCTTGGTCGGAGATTTATTGTTTCATGTTCTCGCTGGGAAGATCATCTAATGTTAGAAAGCGTTTTCTTCTTTCATACTTGTTAAGAATGAATGTAAATGGCATGATTTTACTACACAATAAAACATAAATGAAACAATTATAAATATAATTTTAATAAAACAGTCTAAAAATAATATTAAAATTATACTACGATGTTTCTTATGCCACATTACTGTTACCGCATGTTTCTTTTATGTCTGCACCAGCTGTCGTGGCAGTGCAAAACTGCTTGTTAATTCTATGCACGAATAAAATAAAGATTTAAAAAAAAATAAAAAATTCTACTACGGTCTGGAATTGTCCCCCTTCTCTTTTTAAAATGCATCATATAAATAATGCTCAAAAATGCTTAAAGAATAAAAATACATGTATAAGTTGTGTGTGTGTGTGTGTGTGTGTATATATATATATATATATACACACACTTGTACAAGCAAGCAAGCAAAAACAAGGAAGCTGGTCAAATAAATAAGTCTATTGTTCTAGTTAGTATATCTATTGCTATAAACACCTGTCCAGTCACAGTTTATGGGATATGTAGTTGAGCCCCACCATCAGTTTCAAGATTTAAGATACTCCACTGATTTGCAAAGTGTTGCAGGAGGATAGCAGTTTAAAAATGTATGTGCCTTTAAGACAGTGCTGCTCTACAATGTGCTATACACATTTGTAGCTCACTTTGCTTTGAGTAAAGCAGTAGCATATCTCAGAAAGATTACTGCAATGTAAAGAAGGATATATTTAGCTTAAAGGACCACTATAGGCACCTAGACCACTTCAGTTCAATGAAGTGGTCTGGGTGCCAGGTTCCTCTAGGGTTAACCCTTTCTGCTGTAAACATAGCAGTTTCAGAGAAACTGCTATGTTTACCTATGTGTTAATCCAGCCTCTAGTGGCTGTCTCATTGACAGCCGCTAGAGGCGCTTCCGTGCTTCTCACTGTGATTTTCACAGTGAGAAGACGCCAGCGTCTATAGGAAAGCATTGAGAATGCTCTCCAGTGGACTGGCTGAATGCGCACGCGGCTCTTGCCGCGCATGCACATTCAGCCGATGACGGGGAAAGGAGGAGGAGAGTCCCCACCGCTGAGGTAGCCCAGTGGTGCAGAAAAGGGTAAGTGTTTAACCCCTTCCTCACCCTAGAGCCCGGCGGGAGGGGGACCCTAAGGGTGGGGGGGACCTAGAGACCCTATAGTGCCAGGAAAACGAGTATGTTTTCCTGGCACTATAGTGGTCCTTTAAGCCAAAAATGTGAAGATTCTACAGCTTTTATATATGTTTTTTTTTTAAATTACCATTATAATGATTATCAAAGTATCACCACCACGTTTACAACTAATTTTCAGTACATTTTCAGCACAATGTATTAAATATATCAGATTTTTTTTATCTATTGTTTCATTTGCACCCGAACTGTCATTTTTACATATATACATTTTTTGTGATGCAACAGATTTATTGAATTTTAAGTACTGAGAATTTCTGTTGAAACTGGCAGAATTTGTTATAAAGACTGCCACTTTTTATAACACCTTAATAAATATGATCAGAATATATCATAAAACATGTATTGATAATTGTATACAGGTAAAAATATGCCCATAATGTTAACTTACTCATCCACATTGACTTTGGATTTTCCAGGACTCAATCTAAACCAGCCTTCTTCTTGTAAGTCAGTTTGAAGTCCATTTAAGTTAATCACCACCTTCAAAACACAAAAAGTTTACCCACAAACATTACTAGTTATGTTATTCACTGCAGAAAATGTATCAAACATCTGCACATTTCAAAGTGCAATTACTATAAATACAGCACAGAAGTGCTATGACAAGCTGATTTTTTACCTTAACAAAGGTATTCTAACTTTAATCAGAGCAGAACCTATATTTACCCCTGTGTCTAAACACATTTAATCCTTACTGTCTACATTAACACTTCATTTTTAAAATAAATTTCAATTCGGTACATGAACAAGCTAGCTTTGATCTTTTGGTATCTTGTTATGGTTAATTATATAGGCAAGCAATTTACGTCATAGAGTGCTATACACTACATATTCATCTATTTTCCTTTCCTCGGTTATGGTATAAGTTCCAGAGCTCCATTTCCCTATCTCCATGCAGCCTAGTAATATTACTTGTAGAAAATCACAGCAGCAATATGCTCATCCTTATAGTAATCATTTCTGTTTTGAAAGCTTTTTTTATTTACTGCATCTTTAGACATTGAGCAAAGCCATTTGGCTGAGAACATGCAGGCAGGGTGTGAGACTTGAATGACAACTGGACCCGGTATTTAGGCATGACAGGACACAGCAGGCACATCCATAGCACTTGATATACTTCTAGACACTAGTGGCATTAATTAAGTTCCTCACCCAAACTCTAGAAAGCTGTAATATTTCCAGAATATGGCACTACAATGAAAATAGTAAAGACTTTGTGTCTCTCCTAATTCAAAGATGCCAAAATCATTCATTATCATGGAATGTTTTCTTTTCCAAGATAGGTACAACCCTACTAAGAAAAATTGAAATTGTACTGTTTGTATTGCTGTTTTTAGTTAAATGTCACCACCAATTGTCCTTTATGTTTAAAATAATGTTACTTAAAGTAACACTACAAAACCACAAGTTGTACAGAATACTGTAGTGACAACAGTGCATTGGTACCCTGCTAGAGTAAGTAGTCAAACCAGTTGGTAACGGTTTAGCTACTTACCTGCGGTGCACCAGGTGCCAATCGCCTCTTTCTCTGCAGCCTGGAGGCTGCAACACAAAGCTAAGAACATTGGCTGAGAGCGCCCTTTTGACAGTGGTTATAGTATGTGCTGCAGTAGTTATGGTGGTTGGATTGTTCCTTTAAAAATAAAAACACACAAGACCCAACATAATATTTAACCATTTTTTACAATTGAATGTTATTGCTCTTTTCATGATAATCAACAGTTATTTTGTTTCAAAGAGTGTCTGCTCCATAAAGCATATAAGGAATTATAATGAAATAATGCTGTATTTCTTTACCTTTCCCAAAAAATCATTCCTGCTGACAAGATCCCAGTCCCAAACCTCTATGGTTAATTTCTCAGTAAAAGACTCATCCAGGTCAAATTCAAATGCTTCATTCCAGCGGGGGTAACATGACTTCTTCACAACCTACAGTGACATATATATGGGAAAACGTATAACATATAAATTGCCATTGTGGACACCAATGTAAACAGTACACTAAAACCAACCGGTCAATACATCCTACAATAATTCCTCTCTTCCCTACTGATAATGCCTGGTGTCCGGTGAAAGTTCTCGACCAACTACGGTCAACTTTTCGCACTCACCTGCCAGACTCTCCGCTCTTAACATTACAAGGGCACCCGCTTACCACGGCAAAATTAATGTCACATGTCAGAACCCTGTTATCTAAGCTCGGACACAATCCGGCTGCATTCTCCGGGCACTCCTTCCGCATAGGAGCCGCCTCAGCAGCCTCAAGCACAAACGCACCGGTCCACATCATCAAAAGGCTCGGGCGATGGAAATCCTCCATATATAACGCATATATTCCGCAACCAGAGAAAGAGCTTCGCCAAGCTTTCAGAAACTTGGTCTTGTAAAATGCAATAAAGTGTGTATTTTCTCGAATTTATCTTTTTGCCCTCTTTTATTTACAGGCCCACTCGTACGTTGGTTTCGGCACACCACAACCAACTTTGCTCACAGTTACTATCCATCACGTATTTAAATTCCGAGCACAAGTAGAAAGGCCATTAGGCCTGAATTTGTGGGAGGAGTAAGTCCCCTACTTAAGCTCCCAGCCCCTACTCACCGCTGCCGCTCAGCTGATTGTCCCCACCCACCTACACCCTGTTTTAACTACATTATCCTTGGTGGGCCCTCTTTTATTTACAGGCCCACTCGTACGTTGGTTTCGGCACACCACAACCAACTTTGCTCACAGTTACTATCCATCACGTATTTAAATTCCGAGCACAAATATATATATATATATATATATATATATATATATATGTGTGTGTGTATATATATATATATATATATATATATAAAATTACCCACTATTAAATATCATGTGTAATATTAATATACTATGTGCTCATGAAATTAAAATAATTATGTTATAAGAATCCCCTTGTTGCATTCTCTGTTGTTATATTATTTTAAACTGCAGAAAAGAAGATAGCTAACAATCATATTATTGTGTTCAAAGTCATTGGAAGTCATTCTCAGTGGAAATCTTCATCCTCATCTTGGTATTGTGGGAACATTCATCTCACAGAAGAGCATTGGATCTTGCTGGCACAATCAGTACTGTATTTAGCGCGAGGCTGACAAGGCATTTGCCTTGGGCGGCACTTTCAGGGGGGGCATCAAAAAAAAGCCCCCCCCCAAACACCCTGGCAAATGCCTTGCCAGCCTCTTGCCCTGGGTGACCAGAGAGCTGGCCGGCTTGCTGGCTGGCCACCTCAGGGCCCCCCCGAAGCTGGCATGCAATGATGTTGAAGGTGGGTAGAGAGGGAGCGCTCTCCTCTGAGCTCTTCCTGCTCAGTTCCCTTGCCCGCACCTCAGTGATGCCGGAGCCAGAATATGACGTCACTCTGGTTCCAGCACGGGTGAGCTGAGCAGGAGGATCAGAGGAGAGAACTCCCTCTCTACCCACCTCCACTGCTCACCGTGTGACTGCCCGCCGAGCTGCAGCAAGCCCCACTGGACCACCGGGAAAAAGCCACCAAAATGTAAGCAAACATTTTTTTAAAAATTGTAAGTGTGTTAGTGAGAATGTAATGTGTGTGTCTGTTAGTGAGTGTTAGTGTGTGTCTGTTACTGAGCATGTATATGTTTGGATGCGTAACTACGTCACGTCTACGCGTTTCGCCGTGCACAGACGGCTTTGTCAGGACGTTTGAAGCAGATCAAAACGTCTTGACGAAGCTGTCTGTGCACGGCGAAACGCGTAGACGTGACGTAATTACGCATCCAGGTGGGCGGACCCAAGCGTGAATGGGAAATACGAACGGCAGCTACACAGCTCAGAGCCTCGACTCCACCAGACGGACACCGCTGAGATCACAAATCTTCATGGGAAACCCCCAATGTGGGAAAGCGTGGTTGTGAGTAGCGGGTACATGTACCGTTATACTCCCCATTCTATTCTGTAAGTGGCAACCTGGTTGCATACTTTTTATGCATTAGAGTTTTACCATACTTTGTTTTATTGCTTTTTAAACCTATGGGTTTCAAATAAATTGTTATTTTTACTACTTATTTACCAATCAACATATTGAATGTGATTACAGTATAAATCTAATACAGTATAAACAAAACTATTCACACAGATCTGCACTATTATTATTTCCTTATTCTTTTTTTATTCTTCAATGAATTACAATCTGGTCTGCGATGCCACGACAGGAAAATAAACCAACATAGTCAAAACAAGTGTCCAATGTCATGGCATACAAGAAAATGCACATTTTTTATATATAGTGGTCATGCTTATACCATAGATTTATATAGGGGCCCTGAACATTGTTAGTAATAGTAAATTATAACAAGAAAAACTTTATGCAAGGAATGAATGGTCGGGCTAGCGGTAAGGTATTAGGAGAGTCAAGATGGTTCATAAGTATGCAAACGATAACAGAATGCTTAATACACCATCACCTATGTAGCTATAATGGTTTTTACTAGCAATGATGTAACAGTCAGGTATTTGGTCCGGCAACAGTCAGGGAGCTCCAGTCACGGAGGGTCAGAGAGTCATCCGATGCCTCTAATGGGCCACTTCAAACAGTCTCTGCCATTTAGTCTCTGTCCATGTCAGCCATGGGGTATGCATGATGGACTGAACCTCTGTGGATTCCAGTTCCCGTTGCCTTTGTCGGTCTCCGACCACGGCCGACTCTCCACACAGTATACAGGCTCTCTCCTGAGGAGTCCAGGGCACCCAGTTCGCTGCGGAGTCTTGGACCGCACGCAACCTGGCGGAGGTGTTGAAGTCTTCTATCGGAAGAGGGTCTCAACAGGGGGGCTCTGCGGCATGCTTAACCCCAGGAGTCGACCGCCAGGTTTGTTTCCTCTTTCGTCACCTGGGTGCGGTACCATTCTGCTTCAGATGGATCAGCAAGAACCTTTGAGGTGCAGGAGGTGAGTGGTGCGGCATGTTTGCCCTCTGCTGCCTCTCCTCAAGTCTCCGCCAGAATTCCTCCAAGATTTTGTCCAGCTTAGTTAGATTTGAGTCTGCCAGGCCTTGTGGCATGGTGGGTGGCCCGGTGTCTGCCATCTTAGGTCGGCTGTGGGGACAAGCCTCCTGTCGCAACCCGTGCCGGGGAGATGGGACCACCAGTGACCGGTGAGTGTAGCTGGGGTGATGGGCCTGGGATAACTCCCACCGGCAGGGAGGGAACGGGATCCCGTACTGTTTCAGCTTGTTCCAGTGGGAAGGCAAGCGGGGAGATCGACCGCCTCTCCCACGCTCTCACCTCTGGGTAGGCCGCAGTGGCATTTCGAGTTCAATCTGCTTGGCATGTGTCGGCTAAGTTTTGAATTATAGCAGGGTTGATTGTAGGCTGTATCCAGCGCATAGATTGCTGATTTTTAGTAAGAGTCAATATTGTAGAGATTTTGCAGATTCTCGATCAGAGCTCACTATGCATGCGGCCATTTAGTTTGGCAGCCAGGCCCCGCCACCTCCTTATTCTTTTTTTACATGCACTATACTGCCCTGATTATGTGACTGTCGTCTATTGGGAGTATAAGTATAATTGCTATTTGAATTTTTTATGCATGTGGTAATGACTCATAGTCTTTGTAATGGATCCACGGTTGCCCATATTCTGTTTATCCTTGCATCATGACTGCCAAAAGATCATCCATCCTTT
Source organism: Pelobates cultripes (assembly GCA_933207985.1). Classification (NCBI taxonomy): domain Eukaryota; kingdom Metazoa; phylum Chordata; class Amphibia; order Anura; family Pelobatidae; genus Pelobates; species Pelobates cultripes. The sequence goes on along the minus strand of OW240912.1, from coordinate 217,951,220 downwards.
GCATATCCTCAAAGTAATGTACATATCATTAAAGGAAAGTGTGTGTTGATTTACAGTGTAGTGTGAGCAGTGACTGCATCACAACAATCATCTGTCAATACAGAGGCCAATCCATGATGGTCTTGCAATTTCCTTCTTACCCATAACAAAGGAGAGAGGCCTATGGTCATCAAAAACAAGAATCTGATTAAGAATCGAGAAAACATGGGGTGTATAGGATGAGGCCTGACAGAGCTTTTCAAGATTAGTGGATGCTTCAAAAAATGTGGACAAACAGTAAACAATTAAAGGAACACTATAGTTACCAGAACAACTACAGCTTATTTGTTCAGGTGAGTAGAATCATTTTCTTCAGGCTTTTTGCAGTAAACACTGTCTGTTTTTTTTTATTTTATTTTTTTTAAAGCAGTGTTTACATTACAGCCTAGAGATAACTCCACTGGCCACTCCTCAGATGGCTAGTAGATGTGCTTCCTGTGGCAGTGCTGCACACTGTGCAGTATTGGCATTAAGTGTCTTCACCCTCTGCATGCAGACACTGAAAATTCATCATAGAGATACATTAATTAAACTGATCTCTATCAGGAGATGCTGATTGGCCAGGACTGTGTTGTACTTGTGCTGGCTCTGTCCCTGATCTGACTCCTTGACAGTTTCAGACAATCATAAGGGAAAGCATTGTGATTGGCTCACAGAATCATTTCTGATTAAGTCAGCAGGCAGTTCAGAGGCAGAGGCAGTAATTGCAGACTTGAATACAAGGAAGATGTTACTATATTTAGAGGGTGGGGACAGGGGGGCTAGATGGTGTTTTTAACACTATAAGGACAGGAAAACATGTTTGTGTTCCTGACCCTATAGTGTTCCTTTAAATAGTTCCCTGGAAGAAATGTGGTCCTCTTGAATCAATCCTGGGAGTGACATTATTCAATTTTGGCTAGCTATAGAACAGTGAGAGTACCTCTCCCAGTATAGGTGTTCTGTGTTTGTAACCACTCCACAGTTTTATACTGTGATCCAGTCCTTTCATACAGTGTATAGACTTGGTTTAGCCATACTTTATGCAAAAATGTCAGCAATCTGATATGCACTGGGCAGAAGATGAAAAAAGGTGGAGGAAGGAATAGAAACTATAAAATCTTTTAAAATATAGGATTGTGGCCTTTTCAAAAACGAACATGAAGAGTTTAATGATTGTTCCTGTTAATCAAACCATTACATTTCCCCATATGAGTTCTTAGAACTGGAAAGATAATAATTATAAATCATTTATTAAATATGAATCACTTACTGAACTCTCCTGTATTTTTCCATTGTATTGTACTCTAACAAATGGATCTGATGCACCGTTCCTGTCTTTTCGTGCCAAGTCCCTGAAAGAAAAAAAAAATTATCTTTAAAATTCATGTTTCTACTATGTGTTTCAAAATATTTTTTAGTCCTTATTTTGATATATTTTTCCTTTTTAATTATTCCTTATTACTGATTGATAGGTACAGGTACAGAACTTAACTAAGGCAAGTAAAAATCACCATCCATTTTGTATTAACCCCTATTTTTATTGAAATAAAGGCATAGGAAATGAGTCCTGAAAAAGAGCAATGCATTTAGAGAATGTACAGTATATACAGAATTTTACAGACTGATACTGTTTGCTTCATCAGCCTACACTTCTAGATGCCACATTTGGAAGATAAGAATTGCACACATATGATTCATCCAGCATCCAGAGAACTCAGTCAGATTAACATCTAATTCCCCCAGGAAAGAAAGTATGTAGATCAAATGCACAAACCTTTCCTGAGACTCAAAAGACAAAAGATGATACAAAAGTGTAATGACTGCTAATACTACAGTCAAATTGTTTTACAATCTTGCTATCAAGTCTTAAGCTAACTTAATTAACATGGTACATCTAATAAGCAGGAGAAGTGAAGGTGCAGAAATAGGCTTATCTGGACCCACCTCATCCTCATGTACCCACCATGGCGCTGCCAGATTATAACACAGTGTTGAATGCCAGATTTCTTATTTGTGTTTGATAAAAACATTGCAAGCTCCATTACAGTTTCTCTAAAGAACATGCACTCTTGAATGGAGACTATAGTCACCAAAACAACTTTAGCTTAAGTAGGCAGTTTTTGAGTATAGATCACAGATTTAAAGTCTCACTGATCAATTCTCTGAAAAAGCAGTGTTTACAGCAAAAAGCCTGCAGAGACAGGTTATAGACATCAGAGCAGCTATATTAAGCTGTAGTTGTCCTGGTGACTATAGTGTCCCTTTAAACAGACTGAACAATAATTGAAGTTTAAATATTAGATAAGTGTTTAGTAAGTCTGAGCATGTTACATGCAAGAAGGTGTGATTAGGGCGGCATAAACAAAGTTAATTAACATCTAAATGGCAGAGGATTGAGCAGTGAGACTGCAGGGGCACGATCTATAAACAAAAACTGCTTCATTGAGCTAAAGGTGTTTTGGTGACTACAGTGTCCCTTTAATTTCCCCTGTGACAACCATCCATCAAACTAGCTTTAAAGGACCAGTATAGGTAACCAGACCACTTCAGCTTAATGAAGTGGTCTGGGTGCCAGGTCCAGCTAGGATTAACCCTTTTTTTCTGTAAACATAGCAGTTTCAGAGAAACTGCTATGTTTACCTATGGGTTAATCCAGCCTCTAATGGCTGTCTCATTGACAGCTGCTAGAGGGCTTCCGCGCTTCTCACTGTGATTTTCACAGTGAGAACACGCCAGCGTCCATAGGAAAGCATTGAGAATGCTTTCCTATGGACTGGCTGAATGAGCGTGCGGCTCTTGCCGCACATGCGCATTCAGCTGGTGACAGAAGAAGAGGGAGGAGAGGAGGAGAAGAGCCTGGCGCTGGAGAAAGAGCCTGGCGCTGGAGAAAGAGGTAAGTTTAACCCCTTCCACCCCCTAGAGCCCGGCAGCAGGGGGACCCTGAGGGTGGGGGCACCCTTACGGCACTATAGTGCCAGGAAAACAAGTATGTTTTCCTGGCACTATAGTGGTCCTTTAAGCATGAGTTACAAAACCTTTTATAACAGGATGTGGTATATCACTATTGGCAAAAAGCACTTAGCCAAGAGCCAACTGGGCAGAAATGGCGGAAATCTGTTACCTACTCATAGAATTTGGTTATATTTCTTAACGCTTTATTGAAACACAATAGCTTTTACAAACAGTTGAAAAGCAGAGACAAAGACTGTTTGTTCTTTACATGATTTGCTCTATCAAGCAAACACTAACCAGTCATAACTGATACAGATGTGTATATTATATATTTCTCATCTGGTCAGCATATTTTGAGGTTATCTATATATTTAGCAACGTATCTTGTGCAAAAAGCTTTCAATGTGAAACATGTTGATTTTGAAATTAGAGATCAGTGTGTATTTAGAACTGGTCAGTCCAAACAAGATTATTTTATTTTCTGTAAATCTATTTGAGAATATTTTAAAAACCATTAAACAACCTTGCAGGCAACTAAATAAAAAATAAAATAAATAAATATTAAAACATCTTCCACATGGCTTCAAAAATAATATATTTGTTATATTGGAATAATTCAGCTAGCTCCCTGTTAAGCTCACAAAATGAACAGAGAAACATAATTGGAAATAGCTTTTAAGAAAATAACAGTCACCATAAGTCTATTGAGATAAAACAGAATTTAAAATTTCTGTCTGACAGGTTTCTATTGTTTTCTATTGAAGTTTAGATTAAGGTGACCTGCACAATATGCTAGCCTAATAAATTAAATGATTGTTTTTTAGAACTGCATTAACTGAGCGTTTATTTATTTATTTTTATCTAGGTCACAGACTAAATGCTCTGTTTTATTTAGCTTTAGTGATTTAATTTTACATGGAAGCACACTGGAAGGGCATGTGCAACCTAGTAGGACTGCAGGAAAGTAAATTTACAATTGCCTGATCATAAAATAATTAACTCAAGCCAGACTTTGTACACTGGATAAATGCTCCTATTTAACAATACAAGCACCATAGCCACAGTGCACACTGTAGTGGTTATGGTGCCAGGAATGCCCTGGCACTCCATATTGTAAGAAGGATTAAACTGCTCCAGAACGGTTTGAATTCTCCACTATGTCATGGCCCCTGCACTTATGGATGCCGCCGTGCGTCATTCTGGCATCTTTTTGACACGGACTGTTCTACCTTACAATCTCTATATGCCAATCCACATCAATTCTGTGACATTGGTCGCATATCTTTTGGCATCATAATCAATGCAAGCCCATGGCAGCCACTCTGGGGTTATTTAAGGTTACTCTGGCCACTCTTGCTTGCCCTGACGTGGTTTCAATTACCCAAGAGTACGTATTGTGATTCAGCCTGTATGCTTTTTGATTTGACTCTGTTTATCAATATCTCTGGAATCCTAGACTTTGGGTTAGGAAGTCATTGATTAGCATGTGTCCCATGGTTCTCTTCTGTAGTTGGTGCATTGGAAGGGATATAGGTCTGATGAGTGATCTTGGTTGCCTGTTTCTGATGTGCACAGTCCCAGACTTCACTCTATTCATGCCAGGTGCGCAGACACTGACTGCTCCACCTGAATCCCTATATACACCACAATGTTTGCATTATAATTTTATGCTGCACCAAGCTGCATCAAGTTAGCAACATTTGTCGCATACCAACATGTGTCATAATTGATGCAAGTCACTGGCAACCACTCTGGGCACATTTAAGGCCACACTGACCGGTCCTCCTTGCCCTGCCATGGTCTGAGTTATTTAACACTGCGTTATTGTGAGTCAGTGTGTTTTCTGATTATTAAATTGGCTCTATTTAGTGAGTATTGTGGTATCTGGAATCCTAGATCATTGCTCTGTTATCACGTTTACCTGTATTTTTGTGTTCCTTGGCTTCGGTTTGCCCCAGTTTACTCTTTTGTCTGTTTAGCAGACTTTCTTTTATACTATCCTACGTTAAGCCCTGGCACTCTATTGACTGGTAATAAGAGTCAACCTGTTCTAAAGCAGTTTGACTCCTTGCAACAGAGCGGCGCCAGCAACTTCTGGCACCATAACCACAACAGAATGCAAGTGTTCATCCTGTCCTTAAATACTGCAGTTTGTTTTTTTATTTGCAGAAGGTAATTGTTTTACCATTCTGAATAGAATATGTATTAAGCACAACAAATAAATTAAGTAAATGGCAAGGATAATACAAGGGACTGACATGGACATATGTGTTACAAAAAGACATTAACAACCAACTTGCTTGCACTAGGGAGCCGCGGTAACGTACAGTTTATATATACTAATGTGCTACAAAAAAGTGCATTACAATATCTACATAAAGTGCAATGTGCCCAATTCAAACCTATAATGTGAAACACTGCAAAATTGGGCACTTTGCATTTCAACAGAAGTTTAAGTATGTGTAACTTTATGAAAAGCAATTGTGTTTGTAGCACATTAGAACATATATACTTCCATATGGTTGAGGCTATAGCTGATATGCATTAATTAATTAATTAATTAATTAATTTGCCTTAAAGACACAGCACACTTAATTTTTTTGGTTTATATTGCTATATGTGTTTTGAGCTTTTATACATTTTAGTGAAATAATGTTTAGCACCATACTATGTAATACTATGAACACACAGTTTATAAACAAACACTGTCACTGATATGTCCTCCCCCAAGTGAGGAGCATCACTAAAGCCATATCCTCCACATAAAATTGAAAAATTTGGGAGGTATGAGAATATCTCCAGCATCCCTGAAAGGCACGATATTAAAGAAATAGCAATGATTGGGAGGACAAAGGTCCCAAAAGAGGCTAGAAAAGCCTCTTTTTGATCTTCACCTCCATCACGGGTGATGCTGCACGATACCTTGAAAGGAAATATTGAATAGAAAGAAATAAATAAAAATAAGGAAATGAGGGAAAAATACTCCTCTACCTAGAGATGGAGCCAATCCCATTAAAGCCAGTACCCCTCTTGAGAGCAATACATATATAAAAGCTTGCAGAAAACTGTATCTCAGACACAGCTTAGAAAAAAATCAAGTTTTATTAATGATGAAAAAACTTTAAAAAAAAGAAAACCACACAAAAACATATCTATATACATACACCAAACTGCTTTACCTGAAGCTATATATGAATAAATGCTAAAGGATATAAAGCTACTGTGCTCAGAAAAGCCGCAACATAGTTACAATAAATGCAACTCAATACCTAATATTTAACTAAATCTAGTGAGAAGTGTTGTATTGAGAAATGTTGCAACATAGATAGCATAGCAGCAGTAGATCTAGCCAATATCCAGAGGTCACAGCATGATAAGTATCAGCTGTTATAATAAACCCAAATTAGTCTAAATTAAATTAAATCATATGTAAATGGGAAAAAAGCTTCAGGCCAAGCAGTTAGGTGTATGTATATAGATATGTTTTTGTGTGGTTTTCTTTTTTTTTTTTTTATGTTTTTTCATCATTACTAAAACTTTATTTTTTTCTAAGCTGTGTCGGAGATACAGTTTTCTGCAAGCTTTTATATATGTATTGCTCATATGTATTAATCAATCATTCAATAAACTTCGGGGCCTATATAAGAGACAGATTCTTACTTGTTGGGAGATCTCCTCTTTGGAGAACTATATAAAAAAGATATGATACCCAGGGGCCTGAGGATAAGGAATACTCCATCTTCCCACTCCGAGAACATTGAACTAATGAAGGAATGGGAGGCAGCAGCAGGGACCTGCTCAAAAACCTTTACGCCGATCATTTGCAAATTTGAACATGAACAGCTTAAGGTGGTTAATGGGAATCTAGACGAGGAAATTAATATGATCAAACAGTTTCAGAATGATCCTAACTTTGCCCTCCTGGAGTCCAGGTTGAAATATAACCTGGACAAATATCAGGAATCGATAAAGACTAGGAAACACCAAAAGTTCCTAAGGGACTCCCAAGACTATGAAACTGGGAATATATATAAATCATTTAATTGTAGCATTAGACGTACTTCTGAAAACCAATTAACCTCATACTACGATTCGTCTGATACAGATTCTAATAGTCAAACACATTTAGATGAACTTGAACCACAACCCTCCACTTCCACCATTAGCTAAACCCCAAGGGAATCCTCAAGAAAGGGGTTAATTTTTTAGCCCTGGATCATCAGGAGGAGTTCCCAAGTCAGCGTACGAGATATCAAACACGAACTCCAAGTGGGGCAAAAGGGGGGAGAAGAAAAAGATATTAGATAACACTCAAGTATCAGGACCCATTTATCCCAAGTCTCAGGTAATTAATCTGTCTCGTCGTATATTGAGCCAGGATCAAATTAGTGTCGTAGAACGAGGCCTCTCATTTGTGCCAACCCCTGCTTTTGACAGATTTGAATGGATCAAAGATCTCAACCTTTTTGTCCGTAAACTTGCTTTATTTAAATTTCACTCAATACGGAATGAGAAAAAAGCGAGAGATCTGGGCCTTACGTCCCATGACTATGAATGTTTGACTACCCTATTGTCTCTCTTTGAGAATAACGACACAAATACCACCCTAAACTGTACCAGTCTAAAACCTAAAAATCGTTATACACCTAACTTTGCTGGCTTCAGTAACATTGAATTATTTTTGGAAGCAGCAAAGAATGAAATTGAGAAGATCAAGTTGAAATCCCTCTATTTTCATTTGAACAACAACCTCAATAAAAAAGAGAAACAAGCTCTGAAATCACTTCAGAGTGACACTGGCATCATCATTAAGCCAGCGGATAAGGGTGGGAATGTTGTAATATTGGAGGCAAACAAGTATCTATAAATGGCTGAACGTCTTTTGGGTGATACTGAGACATATAGGGTCCTTAGATCTGACCCCACCAATGAATATTTGACTAAGTATAAGGAGATCTTGGACGATGGCCGCAGTGGAGGGTTGCTGTCCGGTGACGAGTATGAATTAATTCTTAATCGTCAACCAAGGATAGCAACCTTCTACTGCCTACCTAAGGTGCACAAGAACCTACAAGAACCTCCGGGGCATCCCATTGTTTCAGGGGTAGATAACCTCACACAGAATGGCAGTCTATATGTCGATAAAATTCTGAGACCGCTGGTTGAGACTTTACCCTCGTATATCAGGGACACAAAACAAGCTCTGAATCTGCTTTCTAATCTCAAATTGTCCCCTACAGTGAACCTCTGTAGTTTAGATGTTGAATCATTGTATTCGTCCAACCCTCATGATAGAGGTTTGGAACAGAGGAGCGGCAGGGACGACTCACATGCAGCTTTTGTGGTGTGCCTTTTAGAATTTATTTTGTCACATAATTATTTTTTGTTTAACACTAAATTCTACCACCAAGTGAGGGGTACCGCTTTTGGGGACAGCTTGTGCCCCCTCATATGCAAACCTCCACCTGGGTTGGTGGGAACAGCAGATCTTTGCTTCAGATGCTTTGAACGACTATCTTTCCAAGATTCTCTGGTGGGGTCGCTACATAGATGACATCTTAATTGTATGGCAGGGCACCTCACAAGAGTTTTCTGATTTAGTGGTAAGTCTGAATCAGAACACCGAAAATCTCAGATTTACATCTGAGTTTGGGGGGCACTCAATTAATTTCCTGGACATTACCATCTCTATTAACGAGGATGGTACATTTAATTCTACTCTCCTTAGGAAACCAACCGCCACAAATTCCCTTCTACACTGGGGTAGCTGTCATCCAAGGCCCCTTAAGGAGAGGATTTCGGTTGGTCAATATCTTCGCCTCCATAGAAACTGCAGCGATATTGCTGATTTTAAAGTGAAAGCGAGCCAACTTAGAACACACGTTAAGGAGAAAGGCTACCCGAATCACTGCCTTAAAAAGGCGTATAAGAGAGCTCTTGAAACTGAGAGGAAAGATCTTCTCTGTGACCACACTGCTAATAATGACTCAAAGAATATGGGAACTATTTGTATGATTGCTACGTACGATACAGGATGGTCAGAAGTGAGAAAGTCTCTCGACAGATTTTGGCCGATCCTGTTGAATGATGTACATCTCAAAGAGGTTCTAGGTCCACATATTAATATCACTGCCAGAAGAGGGCGATTTGTTAGTACCGAGTCACCTATCTACTAAGTCACATCCGAAAACCACATGGTTGGGTAATCCACCCTGTGGCTCTTATGGCTGTGGCAGGTGCGTGGCCAGCAGATATATCTCTAAAGAATCTAAGGCAGTGAGTGACAGTATAGGCCAGGGATCAATTAAAATTAAAAACTTTTTTAATTGTAACACAAAGGGCCTGGTATATTTACTGTCTTGCTCCTGTGGACAAAAATACGTGGGCAAGACATTTAGAGCCTTTAAAGAAAGAATCATGGAACACGTAAGGTCCCCTAAGAATCGCCTTGAGACACCTGTTTCAAGACATCTCAAGGAACACCATCAGGGTGATCCTAGTAACTTGAAGTTTTGTGGCTTGGAATTAGTCAAGAGGCATCCGAGGCGTGGGGACTATGACCGACTATTAAGACAGAGGGAGTCAAGATGGATATATAGGCTCAAAACACTTCGACCCTTAGGTCTTAATGAAGGGTTTTCCTTTGCTCCTTTCATCTAATTTAGTGGGGAGACTCTACTGTCCAACTGCTTTTCTTGATATATGACATACTCTCTATTATTCTTGATATTAGACCCATAATGATCCATAATGATATTTCTGTCTACTTATTTTTTCTTCGGTTTACGATTGATACCACTCAAACTCTCTCTTTTTTAATTATTACACTTGCAGATTATTATTATTATTATTCACTATTTATGTTGCTTTCTTCCCCTTTTACTCTCCTTTTTTTTTTAAAAAGATTCCCCATTTTATAGGTTTATCATTCTATATACTATGAGAACTCTAGCAGTGCGATTTGGCTAGATATGCCTTTATGAATGTATGATAATGTTGAGTCGCTGTGATATATACATAGACAATTTATAGTGTGTCTTTACATCCTTTTTCCTATAGGGGGCGTTTGGTGAGATCGGTGTGGACGCATATGTATACCTCTTTGATACAAGCCTTCATTTAATATCTTTGCATATCTAAAGAGATCGTGCTGAGCGCATGCGCGGCTTATTTGATACACGCAAGCGCAGCCTCATTGGGGATTTGTTTGCACCCTGATCCACTACCACTCCTAATCACTCGGATTATGCTGAGTACCGGTTCCTGGGACCTCCCACCGCTGAACTGTATTGGCGGTCGGTATCTAGATACATCCCATTGGTTACAGGATTTGGCACCAGTTATATAAAAGGAGAGAGGGGGTAAGTGTATATTCTTTGCTCGTGCCCTTGAGAAAGGCGACTTTTATCGCCGAAACGCGCGTCGGGTTGTGGGTTTTTCATTACCTCTGCACACTGCTTTAGTATTAGCCTGTTATGCTATAATTTGCTTTCTATTTAGGGACTCTTTTGCTGACTGAGTCCTCTGTTCTGTATAGCCATAGTTAGTTGTGAGCATCATAGATTTTTTCTATACTACTTCCTACTTTATTTTCAATTATCTGTATCTCATAGAAACATAGAAACATAGAATGTGACGGCAGATAAGAACCATTCGGCCCATCTAGTCTGCCCAATTTTCTAAAAACTTTCATTAGTCCCTAGCCTTATCTTATAGTTAGGATAGCCTTATGCCTATCCCATGCATGCTTAAACTTCTTTACTGTGTTAACCTCTACCACTTCAGCTGGAATGCTATTCCATGCATCCACTACCCTGTCCTTTCGATTTATTTACCTTATAGAGCCTTGACTTGATATTAGCAAGAAGATTTTTTGTTAGCTCGATTGGATCCCTTAGGACTTTGGTTACAGTTAGTAGCTATAGAGGGAATACTGTTTTCCCATTTACATATGATTTCATTTCATTTAGACTAATTTGGGCTTAATATAACAGCTGATACTTATCATGCTGTGATCTCTGGATATTGGCTAGATCTACTGCTGCTATGCTATCTATGTTGCAACATTTCTCAATACAACACTTCTCACTAGATTTAGTTACATATTAGGTATTGAGTTGCATTTATTGTAACTATGTTGTGGCTTTTCTGAGCACAGTAGCTTTATATCCTTTAGTATTTATTCATATATAGCTTCAGACCAAGCAGTTTGGTGTATGTATATAGATATGTTTTTGTGTGGTTTTCTTTTTTTTTTAAACATTTTTTTCATCATTAATAAAACTTTATTTTTTTCTAAGCTGTCTGAGATACAGTTTTCTGCAAGCTTTTATATATGTATTGCTCTCAAGGGGGTACTGGTTTTGATGGGATTGGCTCCCTCTCTAGGTAGAGGAGTATTTTTCCCTCATCTCCTTATTTTTTTTATTTCTTGTATATTCTAGGGTTAAGCCCTTTAGTACCCCTGTAACCCTTTCTGTACTTTTCGCCAGCTTGCTTCCTGGTCAAGAGTACTGTGTATACAGGGAGTGCAGAATTATTAGGCAAGTTGTATTTTTGAGGATTAATTTTATTATTGAACAACAACCATGTTCTCAATGAACCCAAAAAACTCATTAATATCAAAGCTGAATATTTTTTGAAGTAGTTTTTAGTTTGTTTTTAGTTTTAGCTATGTTAGGGGATATCTGTGTGTGCAGGTGACTATTACTGTGCATAATTATTAGGCAACTTAACAAAAAACAAATATATACCCATTTCAATTATTTATTATTACCAGTGAAACCAATATAACATCTCAACATTCACAAATATACATTTCTGACATTCAAAAACAAAATAAAAACAAATCAGTGACCAATATAGCCACCTTTCTTTGCAAGGACACTCAAAAGCCTGCCATCCATGGATTCTGTCAGTGTTTTGATCTGTTCACCATCAACATTGCGTGCAGCAGCAACCACAGCCTCCCAGACACTGTTCAGAGAGGTGTACTGTTTTCCCTCCTTGTAAATCTCACATTTGATGATGGACCACAGGTTCTCAATGGGTTCAGATCAGGTGAACAAGGAGGCCATGTCATTAGATTTTCTTCTTTTATACCCTTTCTTGCCAGCCACGCTGTGGAGTACTTGGACGCGTGTGATGGAGCATTGTCCTGTATGAAAATCATGTTTTTCTTGAAGGATGCAGACTTCTTCCTGTACCACTGCTTGAAGAAGGTGTCTTCCAGGAACTGGCAGTAGGACTGGGAGTTGAGCTTGACTCCATCCTCAACCCCAAAAGGCCCCACAAGCTCATCTTTGATGATACCAGCCCAAACCAGTACTCCACCTCCACCTTGCTGGCGCCTGAGTCGGACTGGAGCTCTCTGCCCTTTACCAATCCAGCCACGGGCCCATCCATCTGGCCCATCAAGACTCACTCTCATTTCATCAGTCCATAAAACCTTAGAAAAATCAGTCTTGAGATATTTCTTGGCCCAGTCTTGACGCTTCAGCTTGTGTGTCTTGTTCAGTGGTGGTCGTCTTTCAGCCTTTCTTACCTTGGCCATGTCTCTGAGTATTGCACACCTTGTGCTTTTGGGCACTCCAGTGATGTTGCAGCTCTGAAATATGGACAAACTGGTGGCAAGTGGCATCGTGGCAGCTGCACGCTTGACTTTTCTCAGTTCATGGGCAGTTATTTTGCGCTTTGGTTTTTCCACACGCTTCTTGCGACCCTGTTGACTATTTTGAATGAAACGCTTGATTGTTCGATGATCACGCTTCAGAAGCTTTGCAATTTTAAGAGTGCTGCATCCCTCTGCAAGATATCTCACTATTTTTTGACTTTTCTGAGCCTGTCAAGTCCTTCTTTTGACCCATTTTGCCAAAGGAAAGGAAGTTGCCTAATAATTATGCACACCTGATATAGGGTGTTGATGTCATTAGACCACACCCCTTCTCATTACAGAGATGCACATCACCTAATATGCTTAATTGGTAGGCTTTCGAGCCTATACAGCTTGGAGTAAGACAACATGCATAAAGAGGATGATGTGGTCAAAATACTAATTTGCCTAATAATTCTGCACTCCCTGTATATTTAGAATAGAAAGAAAGTGACTCCTAAATAGGGACACTTGGAAGGTATGGTCTGTAGAAAGATTCACCCTGCTTATGAGTAATCCATACAGTGCATTCAGAAAATATTCAGACCCCTTCATATATTCACATTTTTATGTTGCAGCCTTGTTTTACATTTTTTTACATTCTTGTTTTCACATCAGTCTACACTCAGTAGCAGTTTTTTGATACCATTGCAAATATATTAAACAAAAAAAACCCTGAAATATCAAGTTGACAAAAATATTTAGACCCTTTGAAGTATATTGGATATGGTGCTACAAGCTTTGCATATTGGGATTTTGGGTAGTTCCTGCTATTCATCTCTGCAGATCGGTGGAATAGCCATTTTCAGGTGTCTCCATAGATGATTAGTTGGGTTTACGTCTGGGCTCTGGCTGGGTCAGTCAAGAATATTTACAGAGTTACCCCTAAGCCACAGTTATGTTGTATTGGCTGTGTGCTTTTGGTCATTGCATTGTTGGAAGGTGAACCTTCAGCCGAGCCTGAAGTCTTAAGCACTCTCAACCAGGTTTTCATTTTGGTATTTTGCTGCATTTAACTTTTTTTTTAAATTTATTTATTTTATAAATTCTTTATTTTGTTTGTGCTTGGAGTAAAAGGAAGCGTGCAGAGCCACAACAGCTGCTGCAGGCATAGTCATAGCAGTTCACATTGCGGCATTTTAAATAGCACATTTTTGTATGATATGAAGTTAACAAGCTCTGAGACGTCAGCAGTTTGTAGTACGTAGTAAACATGCTATAACATGAAGTTAACAAGCTAGGAGACATCAATGGTTTATAGTAAGTAGTAAACATGCTAGGCTAAGTATGCATACGATAAAGTTTGTTGCGCTTAAGATTATGCTCCTAGGAAGGTATGTAGCATTGCGTTGGAAAAGATCAGGGGAGTGACAGAGGCAAAGCACTACATGCACATTCATCTTAGCAATATATAGTTAACGTAGTGGGTTATGTTGCTATGTTGTTATGTTGTGCTGGGTTGTATGTTGTTTGTGGGTAGGTTGGTATCAGTGAGGAGGGAGAGAGACCAACTACCGAAACAAAATATTTGGCTACATGTCATCCTCTCATTCGCAATCCGAGTCTGATTGTTTAAGGCGAAAGGATTGTTCACCCACTAATAGGGAATGTGAGCTGGGATTAGACCGTCGTGAGACAGGTTAGTTTTACCCTACTGATGATTGTGTTGTCGCAATAGTAATCCTGCTCAGTACGAGAGGAACCGCAGGTTCAGACATTTGGTGTATGTGCTTGGCTGAGGAGCCAATGGGGCGAAGCTACCATCTGTGGGATTATGACTGAACACCTCTAAGTCAGAATCCCCCCTAAAAGTGATGATATCGCAGCGCCGAGGAGCCTCGGTGGGCAGAGCCGCTCGCTTAGAGACCGGAAGGCAGACGGAACAAGGGCGTGCCATCTCTCTCCAAGCGCACCGCACGTTCGCGGGAACCCGGTGCTAAATCATTCGTAGACGACGGGGTTCTGGGTCAAGGTTTCGTGAGTAGCAGAGCAGCTACCTCGTGCTAGCTGCTGTGTCAGCCATTTCTGCTTTTATTATTTTATACCAAATAAATGTTTATTTTAACACTTCACCTTACCTGGTTCCTGAGTTCCTGCTAAGAGAAACCTATTACAAACATCTAAGAGGGGGATCAGATCCAGTGTATCCCTTGGTGGATGAAATACCTTTACAGTCCAGAGCCTGGAAAGTGTGAGTGAACCTTTTTTATTCTCCACATATTGTAAATAGGTTTCAACAGTATACACTATGTTGTTTTCTTGTATATATTATATATAGGGTCCACAGTTACTGTCTGTTGCTGAAAATAGGACCTATACAAGATTTGAAAGGTAAAATATTCCACTGTTTGTGTGCATTTACCTTTTTTTCTGTTCACTATACAGGGAGTGCAGAATTATTAGGCAAATGAGTATTTTGACCACATCATCCTCTTTATGCATGTTGTCTTACTCCAAGCTGTATAGGCTCGAAAGCCTACTACCAATTAAGCATATTAGGTGATGTGCATCTCTGTAATGAGAAGGGGTGTGGTCTAATGACATCAACACCCTATATCAGGTGTGCATAATTATTAGGCAACTTCCTTTCCTTTGGCAAAATGGGTCAAAAGAAGGACTTGACAGGCTCAGAAAAGTCAAAAATAGTGAGATATCTTGCAGAGGGATGCAGCACTCTTAAAATTGCAAAGCTTCTGAAGCGTGATCATCGAACAATCAAGCATTTCATTCAAAATAGTCAACAGGGTCGCAAGAAGCGTGTGGAAAAACCAAGGCGCAAAATAACTGCCCATGAACTGAGAAAAGTCAAGCGTGCAGCTGCCACGATGCCACTTGCCACCAGTTTGGCCATATTTCAGAGCTGCAACATCACTGGAGTGCCCAAAAGCACAAGGTGTGCAATACTCAGAGACATGGCCAAGGTAAGAAAGGCTGAAAGACGACCACCACTGAACAAGACACACAAGCTGAAACGTCAAGACTGGGCCAAGAAATATCTCAAGACTGATTTTTCTAAGGTTTTATGGACTGATGAAATGAGAGTGAGTCTTGATGGGCCAGATGGATGGGCCCGTGGCTGGATTGGTAAAGGGCAGAGAGCTCCAGTCCGACTCAGACGCCAGCAAGGTGGAGGTGGAGTACTGGTTTGGGCTGGTATCATCAAAGATGAGCTTGTGGGGCCTTTTCGGGTTGAGGATGGAGTCAAGCTCAACTCCCAGTCCTACTGCCAGTTCCTGGAAGACACCTTCTTCAAGCAGTGGTACAGGAAGAAGTCTGCATCCTTCAAGAAAACATGATTTTCATGCAGGACAATGCTCCATCACACGCGTCCAAGTACTCCACAGCGTGGCTGGCGAGAAAGGGTATAAAAGAAGAAAATCTAATGACATGGCCTCCTTGTTCACCTCATCTGAACCCCATTGAGAACCCGTGGTCCATCATCAAATGTGAGATTTACAAGGAGGGAAAACAGTACACCTCTCTGAACAGTGTCTGGAGGCTGTGGTTGCTGCTTCACGCAATGTTGATGGTGAACAGATCAAAACACTGACAGAATCCATGGATGGCAGGCTTTTGAGTGTCCTTGCAAAGAAAGGTGGCTATATTGGTCACTGATTTGTTTTTGTTTTGTTTTTGAATGTCAGAAATGTATATTTGTGAATGTTGAGATGTTATATTGGTTTAACTGGTAATAATAAATAATTGAAATGGGTATATATTTGTTTTTTGTTAAGTTGCCTAATAATTATGCACAGTAATAGTCACCTGCACACACAGATATCCCCCTAACATAGCTAAAACTAAAAACAAACTAAAACTACTTCCAAAAATATTCAGCTTTGATATTAATGAGTTTTTTGGGTTCATTGAGAACATGGTTGTTGTTCAATAATAAAATTAATCCTCAAAAATACAACTTGCCTAATAATTCTGCACTCCCTGTAGCTTTTTTATTTGGTGTAATAAGTGACTGTACACCGAGGTGTTTTTAAGCTGCACCAGTTGTAGTATTTTGTGTATAGCGCCCTTTTCCCTTCTATTGTGTATTTCTTGAAAGGATTACAGGATAACAAGTTGTGCCCCCTAACTTTGTGAGGGTAGAAGCTCAGTGCTGTATGTTAACCTTACTGTGTGGATGGTTTGCAGCCTGTAGACTGGCGTTTAGTAGGTGGTCTAAATTTTGCATCCATTCTTGTTGTTATAAAAGTAATAACGTAGAAAGAAAGGTACAGCAAGGACTGTTTTGTCACATAACATATTCCTTTTCTAACTTTTGGCATCTCTGTAAAACTAGTTTTTTAAAGACATAAGCATATATTGTTCCAACGGTAACAGAAAGCTTTGTGAGGCTTCTCTACGTTTACATGTGTAGTCAAGTCGATCGTAGACCATAATAACTGAACATTTAACTTAGATGCACTTTTGCCATACAGTGTGGGAGGCTAAGTTAAAGTAACTTGCAAACCCTCCTAGTGTTGTGCCAGGCATGTCAAGTGTTTCTCAGTGGTAGTGAACATTGGTGGTGGGTTGCAGTGAGTATGTGAGAAGCTGCTAGAGGGAAATGGAGGCGTGTATTTAACTAGCTCTGGAAGTTTTCACTGAAGCGAGCATTTCTGAGCCATTGCGCCAGGCAGGGTGATGGCTGTGAGGGTATGTGAGGTAGAACAAACCTCAACTTTACTTATGCTAACATGAGGCTCTTGTGTGAGGCAGGTCCCCTGTTGGCAAGTCCCCCTGTGCGGTAAGGCAGGCGAGTGTCCAGAGGTGTGTGGAGGTATATATGTGTGAGTGATCATGTATGTGTGTGTGGTCGGTTTCGTGTAGCCGTGTCTGTTTGTGTCCCCCAGTGGCTCCCAGAATGATGTGTGTCCTTGTCCGATTGTTTGTTTAATAAGTGTGCGTGACATATACATATATACATTCTCACTTATTATATAGAAATTGCAACAAAGAAAAATATTTTTTTCACAGTTTAGGCAATAATTTATCGAGCTTAAATTAATTGATGTGTCCTGATGTGTCACACATTTAGACTAGAAGAATGGAGATTTAGTCTAATGCAAAGGAAAGGTTTTTTTTTACAGTAAGAACAATAAGGATGTGGAATTCTCTGCCTGAAGATGTGCTTTTATCAGAGTCTATCCAGATGTTTAAACAGTAATTGGATAAATACTTGCAAAAACAAATATACAGGGATATAAATTTTAATTAGTGGGGTAATAGCTTCTTCATCCAAGGAGGTATCTGACTGCCTTGACTGGGGTCATGAAGGAATTTTTTCCTACTTTGTTTTTTTGTCAATCATTTTTTTTATTCTTAATCCAAACAATTATACAGGTAGTGCACAATGTTGAGAAAAATAAGTAACAAGGTTTAAGACATCACAATACATTTGTGCCTAGCCACGGCAGTAGCAGTTTGAGCATGATAATTAAGTTTTTACTATCGTAGTAACAAGATATATATTCTGTTATACCGTGCCAACTGTTCCCTACAGGAGATCGCTAGGTGGTTCAAATATTACAGAAAGGTGGGCTGGCGCTGTGCCCCTTGTCGTAGTAAGGACATAGGCTGGGAGTGAACCCACTTAGTGTGACAAGAGGCTGATACCCACTGATTTGTACAATGACATATAACAGAGCTAGAGAGTGTGGGTGGGGGTGGGGGGGAGAGATAGAGTAAGGGGGACTAACCCCATATACCAGCAAAGAGAAGGGGTGTGTGACGTCACGTGCTGCAATGGGCACTCAGCTGATAATTGTCATGCCAACAGTAATATAGAATTCAACAACAATCAAAGCAAATAAAACTAAACAATAATAAACTAAAGGAGGTTTTTGTAATGAATTCATCTGCTTATGGTAAAGTGGTTAATGGTATTTACCATTCTGACAGGAATAGTTGTGCCCATTTACAGCCGTGCGCCCGGATACCTGATAATCCCAGCATGTCTAGGGACGCCGGCCGCTGTGGTTCTATGCCACCTTATACCCCCTGTGGTGACATTCTGTCATCAAACTAATATGGAGACCAGGGATCACGTGACCAAGCTCATGTACAGTGGGATAAGCTTTACCTTTTGATATGGCAATTGAGTAATTCAATACCTTTACAAGCCAGGAAAGAGGCTATCTCCATTCCTCTCTGTTCCCTCTTGGCTGTGCTACTGAGCAGTCCCTTAAGCAGACATGGCCTAATTTCTATCATGGTGAACTGTGAGTGGGATTTTATAAGATGTGTTAGTTAGATTGTGTGTCATTATTTGTATGTTGTTGTTGTTTTGTCTCTGAATAAATATTTGTTAAAGTAGATGGGCCAGAGTTTATATGTGTATGCGTACATAATAATTTATAGAGTTTGGTAATACACCACACGCCCATGACCGCCCATGTTGAGAATAACGTCGGCATGTGCGTGAGATCACACGCGCGCACGTTTTGAAGTCAAAGGCCGATTACAGCCAATCGGAATAACAGGAGGGTTATTTAAACTTATTTTTACATTCATTCTCTCATTGCCCAGTCGTGGTTTCTGTCTGATGGTAATCCGAGAGTGCGTTCCTGATCTTGATTTTTTGGTATTTGACTTTGGCTTCGTATTGACTTCCCTGATTTCTGGTATCCTTAACTTTTGACTTTTCCTCATCGTTGTGTCTGATTCTCTATCCCTGACCTCGGCAAGTATTCTGACTATACGTTAAGTCCGGCCACTCTAAGGTCCGGTTAGACGTTATCCTTAGTCCTAGGTGTGATACAGTTCTGTGTGCGGGATCAATTAGTAATCCTGACAGTTTTGCTTGTTGTAGGTATATGTGCGGCTGGGGCGTTCAGGCCACCGCAGTGAATGCTGGATTTCCCAGTTGCCGGCAGGCATGAACAGATGGGCCCTGGCAGGATCCTAGGCTGTATGCCGCGGGGGTGGTTTTGGCTGCTGTTGTTCTCCGGTGTGCAAAGACAGTCCCAGTGTCTGCAAAGATCCAGCCACTTCAGAGGCATCAGTAATTTTTAAAGTCCCAATATTGCGGAGAACCAGCAGACTTCTAACAGAGCCCCATTTGTAGGGTATCCGGTGCTTTATTAGCTCGGCAGTTAAGGGTCGTATGGACCTCCGCCAGTCCATTGTGGCTCTGGACAGATCTGGGTAGAAGGTTGGTGCATGTTTCTCGAAGTGGTAAAGTGACTTTTGACGTACTGCTAACATGAGAGCTTGCCTGTCCAGCCCATTCTGAAACTGGACTATAACATCTCTGCTGGTTCCTGTGGTGCCAGATTTCGGTGCCAGAAGCCGATAGCAGCCATCCAGCAGCATGGCCTTAGCTTGTTTAGCCTAAACAAGGTTGGTGAGTAGCCTCTGAAGGAGGTGTGGCATTTCTGCTACTGTAACGGAATCTGCCAAGCCCCGGATCTTCACGTTTTTCCAAGGCTGCCATGCTGTGCATAGTGGCCTGTTCACTCCTAATTGCTATCAGCTCTTGTTCAACACTAGTGAGGCGGACCTTGTGGGTAACATTTTAGAGTTCAGCATCCTGGAGGCGCACTGACACTCCGTTGATGTCCTCTTTAAACTCATTAATGTCAGCAGCTATGTTGCGTCGGAGATCAGCTAAGAGAGCCTTTAAAGTACCTTCTCTCACCGGTGGATTGCCAGATTTTATTAGAGGTAAGTCAGCTTTCCGCTTTGCAATAGGTGTCTCCTGCTCCTGCATGTCGACAAGGGATGACTCACTGGACGACCTGGAGGGCCCGTCGGAGAGAGGCGCCATGTCAGGACTCGTGGGATTCCGCGGTCTCCATAAAAGATCGTCAATATCAGCGGTTGTCGGAGGCTTAGCTGTCCTGTAGTTCTTGTTTTTGTGTCCCATCATATGAGGTAGGGGAAGCTCACACTTTGGGGGAAATATCGCTGGAAAATTGGGTAGTAATATCAGATATTTTTCGGAACACCATCAACACCAGTCAGTATCAGGTATTTGAGGCTGCCTAGCCGGTGCCGGTATTGCAGTAATACCGGCAATACAAATGTCTATCTCAGTATAAACAGAGATTATTCTGCAATACCAGCACCAGCCAGTAGGGGTCGCTGTTTGTGTGGAGAGAGGCAGGGATAAGAAGTTACAGCATCTGCATCTCTCTACTCACTGATTGGCGGGGGAGAAGCTCTGCACAGAGAGTCCAGACAGCAGCTACGAGCCTGCGAGACATGGGGACGATGAGAGACTTGAGGACACTGAGACATGGGGACACTGAGACATGGGGACACTGAGAGACATAGGGACACTGGGGAACATGGGGACCCTGAGACACTAGGGACACAGTGGCTCCATGTCTCCCAGGGGCCCCTAGTCTCTCAGTGTCCCCACGTCTCCCAGCCAGTGTCCCCATGTCTCTCAGTGTCTCCAGGTCTCTGTGCCCCCATGTGTCTCTCAGTGTCCCCATGTCTCTCAGTGTCCCCATGTCTCCCAGTGTCCCAATGTCTCTAAGTGTACCCTAGTGTCCATCGGGACACTGGGAGACATAGGGACACAGACTCTAAGGAACACTGGGAGACATGTGGATACAAATACTAGGGGACACTGAGACACTAGGGGGCACTGAGAGACATGAGGACACTGGGCGACTTTGAGACATGGGGCACTCTCAGTGTCCCCATGTCTTCCAGCCAGTGTCCCTAGTATCTCAGTATCCCCTTGTCTCCATGTCCCTGGTGTCTCTCAGTGTCAGCAGTGTGCCAGTGTCCGCAGTGTCTCAGTCTTCCAATGTCCCCTAGTGTCCCCATGTCTCCTAGTATCACCTAGTATAAAAGAAAATCTCAGACACTCACTGTGATAGATTTAAGTCTAGTGAGCAATCAGAGAGAAGCTGTTATATTTCTACTCCTGTCTCCATTCTGCCTGTGAATACCTAATGAGTTAATAATTACTCAATCATTTCTAGTTCACAGAGAGATTTTTCACTTATTTTTTAATTCTTCAAGTTTATTCAAGACAGGCATTAGATAAGAGCAGTAGATAGGGGCTGCAATCTGAAACAAGTTACCAACCCCATACAACTGAGGGTTAAAGCAACTGTAGCTAATTAGTATCCTCTTTATGCTCTCTCTGTTTTGCAACAATATTGCAACACTGTGATAATACAGAAGCCCTAACCTGACAGCTATCTGACTCAGTTTCTTCACTCACACTGTCTCCTATATTGAATTGCAATAACCAAAATTAGGAGAAGAGAGATTGCAACAATTTGTAATTACAAACAACCTTCTACTAGTTCTATATTATGATATTGTAGAATCAATGACATCAGCCATCTGCTCCCTGTATCCTAGACACCTACTCAGTGTGATATAAGAAAATCCAACTCCTGATAAAAACCTCACTCAATAAAGTCAAAGATTGGGACAATTGGAGGAATTTATATCCTTTATCTATTTCTGCATTTATCATCTATTTTTCTGAGTAGGTAGAGGTATAGCCAGTTGGCTTTGGATTTGCTATCTGACCATTAATATAAGTGGTGTGCAGCGTTCTATCAAAGAGCATACATTTCCTCATCTTGTGTTCCTTTCCAGCTAACACCGAAATTCAGAGTCTTTTAGCTCTGGAAATAGGTAGTTATTATTACGCTGTGATAGATTTAAGCAGATTTATTGGACACCGCAATGTTTCAACCTGGCCACTGACACAAATCACATAACCAGAACTGCTGAAAGGGGCGAACATACACAAAAAGGTGGCATGTCTGTGTCCCCATGTCTCCCAGTCCCTTAGTGTCTGTGTCCCCATGTCTCCCAGTGTTTACTTGAAAGATGAAAGCGTGGGTATGTGTTTTCTCATAGCTGCATCCTATGAGTTTCCCTCCAGCACCATCTCCATCAGATACATGACGTTTAGGAGGTAGGACTGTTTTAGTATTTTTGGTCAATAAAATTTTGTAACTAGGCCCGTCATAATTGTCAGCACCAGGCCCACTGGGCTCTTAATCTGGCCCTGCAAATGGTTGCCCAGGAATGAGAATTACCCCCATGATGGCAAACCATTAGCAAAAGTAGACAACCCAAGGTATGCAAATGGAGTATGTCCAGTCTTTTTTAGTAGCCACTTAGTCACAAACACTGGCCAAAAATGGCGTTCAAATTCGTTTTTGCATTTTTCACACACAAATATTAAAGCTAACTTTGGCCAGTGTTTGTGACTACAAAGAGGCTACTAAAAAAGACTGGACATACCCCATTTCCAATATGTTGTGTTGTATACTATTGCAAATAGTATGCCATCATTGGTTGTAATTCTCATTCCTGGGCTACTGTACTTGGGCAACGTAACCAATCTGGCGAATTTCAATGTGAAAATAAAAAGGAAAAATGTAACATGCTTTATTTGACCCTGTAACTTCCCAAAACATCATAAAACCTGTACATAGGGGGTACAGTTTTACACATTAAACGTCGCTGAATACAAATATGTGTGTTTTATTGCTGTAAAAGCAAATAGAAGTATGACATTCACAGTTAAAATGTCAAGCAGGACTAAAAAATTAAATTTCTTAATTTCTCACTTTTTTATATTTAATTCATAGTAAATTATGTTTCATAGCTAAATATTTGATGTTAAATGAAAGCCCTATTTCACCTGAATAAAATGATATATAATAAGTATGGGTGCACTTAATATGAAAGAGGCAAATTACGGTTGAACAGACATATAGTAAAATTCCAAGTTTTGTTTACGTTTTATTTTGATCAAAACATGTACATTTGGCTCAGTCCTTAAGGGGTTAATACAATGTTTTTAATACAATGTTTTTAATACAATGTTTTAACAGTAGCCTAATTAAATAACCAATATCAATATAATTATTTTTTTTTTAACCTACACTTGTCTGTTTGTTTTATTTGTCCCTTCCCTAAAGAATTACCTTGTAAGAGGGTCATAATTTCTTACAGTCTTCCCAAGCAAGTTTACCATAACCGTTACTACACATTGTATCTAACATGCACAAGGGCGTGGGGGGTGTCCCTTTAGAGAAAACATACTTTCACAATATTGGGGTCTTACACATACTTCATTTCCTCTTAAATCCAAAAACATACTCCGACAAAACAAATCTTACCGAGCTTCAAATACAGTACAGCGCACTTTCTGAGATACATCAGTGCTAAATATTTCAATTTTAAGGTGGATTTCTCCTTGTACTTCTTCATCAGGATCAATTTCTGTTAGATTCATCCATCCATTGTATCCTAGAAAAAAATAAAACAAGGCATACATATTTTAGTTTTTCACATTCCCTATTTTTTCTAAACTTCATCACAAATAATATTCATAATTGAATTCATAATTGAATTTGTGTCTTATGTGGAACGATTTTTCTTTTATTTTTCATGCAATGTACATATATACAAACACATACAGTATATACTGAAGGTCAAGTGGTTTTGACATATCTCCAGTAGTCTTAGATGGCATTATTTTCCCCTGATATACATTTCAATGTTATGTGTCTTTTATATTACATGCAGGGGCGAACTGACCACTTGGGTACAGAGGGGCCAAAGCAGTTAGAGACCCGGCTTAACAGCCATGTTATGGCACCCAGAAAGCCACTATTCCACACACACATTCCAGTGATTGGTTGCCTCAGTAACCTTTTACAGTGTTAGTTAACACCCCCACCCACCCATCTTCTGAGTGAGACCTGAGTGAGGCAGCAGCCCTGCTGTTTTTGTCCGGTCTCCAGCATGCTCTCCCTGTGCCGTGCTCTGTGTGAGTGAAAGAGGCGAATTTGGTAGTGACATACTTTCCTGCTCTCTCCATCTCCATCTGGACTGTAAGCAGACTAGGAAGATAAGGAGGAGCATAGCAGAGACAGCAAGTATTGTAAGTATTTTCTAAAATCCCTTTGCACCCCACTACTCCCAATCCAGTCCCTATGTCCCCCTCTCCTGCACCCACTACAGCCCCCATGCCTCCCCGCGCCCACTGTAGCCTCCTCCTGCACTTAAATTAGCCTCTATACCTTTGTGTACTTAACTCAGCCCCATCCTTCCCTGTACCCACCTCAGCCCATATGGCCCCTGCATCTACCACAGCCCCTATCCCTTCCTGTACCACTTACTTTTCTTACAGTGCCGCCCGAGTCCACCATGCCTGGCTCCGCACTATGCCATGCCCTATAATACCATAGAAAAGCATTGAGAGGCTATTGCGCATGCGTGGCAATTAGCTTCTCCTCATAGACATGCATTGAATTAATGCATCTCAATGGGAAGTGTTCTGTATTTACATGCAGAGTGTGGAGACCCAGAATGTTTGTGCTGGACATTGTGCAGCACTGACCAAGGAAGAACCTCTGGTGGCTGTCTGAGTGTCTGCTACTAGAGTTGTTACTACGCAGCAATGTAAAAATTGCCTTTTCCCTGAAAAGGCAATGTGTACATTAAAATTTTGCAAGGACAGGCAATAGACACCACTTGTTGTTCTGGTGACTAAAGTGTCCCTTTAAGTTTAAGACCATTCAACACTGGTTGATATTTAGCATATAATATGTACAGAACTGTACATGAGGACTGTTTGGAAAACAAAGGCAATCTATTCAGATTCGCTCATGCAATATAATTAAAGAGTGTTCAGATTATTAAATAAGATATTTGGACAGTCACATTTGTATTGGATCCTCTATACACTTAATATTACTTTTCAAAGTATTACACTCCAAGAAGGAACAAAGCTTTAAGGTGTACCTATTGAACTCTGCCTAGAACCATGTTGGATTTCTCTTTGATCTCATGTTTCATAAAATGTATCAGATAGATTGCAAAGTAATTGCAATAGCAAAAGTTCAAACGGATCTGCACCTTTCTTCTCAATAGTATCGGGTAATTGGTTAATAATGCATTGCTTTTTCCCCATATACTTTTATATTTTAATCTGATTCTTTCTTCATTTAGAATTCAAGATCAACCTTAAAAATACTGCATTAGAAAACCCACCAATCTATTAAGATAATCGTCTGGGTACCACAATTAGCAAGGAAGTGTAAGGTAATTCTTTACATAGTACTAAGTTATAGTTAATTGTATTAACAAGCCACAAGTACACCACGGGTAACACTTACTATTAATCATTTAAAAAAAAAATTAGGATTCTTAGAAATGTTGTGGTTTGAAATGCCACGGTTCTGAGAGGATCTATGACCAATAATTATTACATAGTTAATTTTGATTTGATTAGTCATTTGATCAAAAAAACATTTTAATTTTAGTTATATTTTAGTCATCTGAATTGTTTTAGTTCTAGTTAACTAAATCTCCAAAATTTCTGTTGACTAAATCTGATGAAAATTGTGAGTCGACAATATTATCATTGCTTGTAAGGTAGGTAGATGATCAGATAGTAACTAATAATCCAACCAAAGAGGCTATCTACAGTGTAACGGCACCCCCAGGCATAAAAGGGTTTAAAAGCTGTTTAGTAGATCTTCCCTTCCAGAGACACAGGCACAGCTACTGCAGAACACCAAACTCCCAAACTGGATACAAGGGAATGCTCCAAACTCCCGAACTGGAACCTCACGAATAGCTGCTAGCAGCTGAACAGGAAAAGCACCCAAGCGGCTTACACTCCTGGCAATCAGTCTCTAACAGCATACAGTAAATCTCTCCAAGAACGAGACAAAGCTCCGTGTTGAGGGTCAAGCAGTGAACAGACAGAGCTGTGGGTTTATTGTTCTTATATACACATTAGTACCGCCCACAGGGTTTTGGAACACAACCAATAACCACATACAATACACTCAGACATTCCCACACAAAATCCTCCCCTCTGCCTGTGATACAATTACCTTACACAATGGGTAATGTAATTATCACAAGCAGAGAAATACAATTTTTCCACATTATTCATAACTTGAAAAGTATGCATCACATTCACATAAAACTTACATTTTCAGAATCAGCATACTCCAAATACAAACATATGTCAAAATCATACAAATTGGTCCAGTGGTTCAAAAGATAGATCGTAGTCCTTTGTGACCAAAGGAAGCATGGCTTTTCTGCCCAAAACCAGTTCCACAGAGTCTTCTATCCTGGAGATAATTGGGAAGTAATCCAATTATCTCCAAGGACAGAGGCAAAACTCCATTGAACACATGGCAGCAAAAGACAATAAAACACATAAAACATACAGGAGTGCAGAATTATTAGGCAAATGAGTATTTTGACCACATCATCCTCTTTATGCATGTTGTCTTACTCCAAGCTGTATAGGCTCGAAAGCCTACTACCAATTAAGCATATTAGGTGATGTGCATCTCTGTAATGAGAAGGGGTGTGGTCTAATGACATCAACACCCTATATCAGGTGTGCATAATTATTAGGCAACTTCCTTTCCTTTGGCAAAATGGGTCAAAAGAAGGACTTGACAGGCTCAGAAAAGTCAAAAATAGTGAGATATCTTGCAGAGGGATGCAGCACTCTTAAAATTGCAAAGCTTCTGAAGCGTGATCATCGAACAATCAAGCGTTTCATTCAAAATAGTCAACAGGGTCGCAAGAAGCGTGTGGAAAAACCAAGGCGCAAAATAACTGCCCATGAACTGAGAAAAGTCAAGCGTGCAGCTGCCACGATGCCACTTGCCACCAGTTTGGCCATATTTCAGAGCTGCAACATCACTGAGTGCCCAAAGCACAAGGTGTGCAATACTCAGAGACATGGCCAAGGTAAGAAAGGCTGAAAGACGACCACCACTGAACAAGACACACAAGCTGAAACGTCAAGACTGGGCCAAGAAATATCTCAAGACTGATTTTTCTAAGGTTTTATGGACTGATGAAATGAGAGTGAGTCTTGATGGGCCAGATGGATGGGCCCGTGGCTGGATTGGTAAAGGGCAGAGAGCTCCAGTCCGACTCAGATGCCAGCAAGGTGGAGGGGGAGTACTGGTTTGGGCTGGTATCATCAAAGATGAGCTTGTGGGGCCTTTTCGGGTTGAGGATGGAGTCAAGCTCAACTCCCAGTCCTACTGCCAGTTCCTGGAAGACACCTTCTTCAAGCAGTGGTACAGGAAGAAGTCTGCATCCTTCAAGAAAAACATGATTTTCATGCAGGACAATGCTCCATCACACGCGTCCAAGTACTCCACAGCGCGGCTGGCAAGAAAGGGTATAAAAGAAGGAAATCTAATGACATGGCCTCCTTGTTCACCTGATCTGAACCCCATTGAGAACCTGTGGTCCATCATCAAATGTGAGATTTACAAGGAGGGAAAACAGTACACCTCTCTGAACAGTGTCTGGGAGGCTGTGGTTGCTGCTGCACGCAATGTTGATGGTGAACAGATCAAAACACTGACAGAATCCATGGATGGCAGGCTTTTGAGTGTCCTTGCAAAGAAAGGTGGCTATATTGGTCACTGATTTGTTTTTGCTTTGTTTTTGAATGTCAGAAATGTATATTTGTGAATGTTGAGATGTTATATTGGTTTCACTGGTAATAATAAATAATTGAAATGGGTATATATTTGTTTTTTGTTAAGTTGCCTAATAATTATGCACAGTAATAGTCACCTGCACACACAGATATCCCCCTAACATAGCTATAACTAAAAACAAACTAAAAACTACTTCCAAAAATATTCAGCTTTGATATTAATGAGTTTTTTGGGTTCATTGAGAACATGGTTGTTGTTCAATAATAAAATTAATCCTCAAAAATACAACTTGCCTAATAATTCTGCACTCCCTGTATAACTGTGCAGCCATTGCACAAAACAGGTACATTCAACATATCCCCAGATAGCTCAGATCTGAGCGCACATTATTACTGAATGGCACTCAGAGCACACACATACAGTTCAATTGCCATGGAGCCAAAGTCTTTTCCATAGTCTTTCATTATACGAATGGGCTCCATGGCATAGCTATCTGGGGTATCACCGCTCAAACAGGGCCAGCACCGAATGACCCGGCTTTCGTGTCTCCGCAGGGAAAAATCAAGCGTTTCAACATGGGGCCATAGTCTAAAGGCAGCAAGCGGGCAACCAGGCTCCTCCAATGCACAGTGGCGAGATTGGTCTCGTCACATCCAGTCTCAAAGGTAAAACCAGGGTTATATATATACAAAAGACATAAAACACGGATCATGTTTGATGTAGACCTGGATCCAAGAAACAAGTTAGTAGCATAATCAGAAAAACAAGAAAGTTGCTGAGAACCTGTGTGTCACTGCTTATGCAAGCCAGTCAGAAATAACCGCATGTATGGGAAACCCAAGAGCATGAACAATTAGTGGCAATCCCTATGTTTATGTATATATGTACTGATATACCTGTTGGTACCACTGATGATTTGTATTTACCATTGTTATTGATTGCTATTGATGTAATCAGATAAACATATTTACAGGTAAAAAGAGGAAGCATTAAAATGACCAGAATTCAGAGGGTAACATGGGAGCTTTCATTCACCCTCTCTTCACCTCTTGCTAAATTAACTTGTTGTGTCTGAAATCACCACTAATGAAATGTGTCTGCCAGCTACACTAAATTGGTGTCACTACAATAAACTTACAGAGCAGGGATAAAATCAAATGATCTTGCTGTCCATTATTAGAAAACTAGGAAAGGTCACGCAGAGTTTATTATAGCCAAGTTCTGGATACAATGACTCACGCTATTCTCTCTCAGATTCATAAATTTTAACACACAATGTTTCTCATAAACAGTATTTTTATACAAACATAGTGGAGAAATGTAAAGGGAAAAATTCAAGGGAATTTGTTTAACAGGCTGTTTCCTAATGAGATGCTGCTTACACCAGTGTTTTAGATAATCGCATTGTAATCAAGTACATACAGCACTACTGTATAGAAATAACATTAGTCCTGCTGACATGGCTGCCATAAGAAATTTGGGGACACCTACAAAACCACTGTCTGGGTCCCCCCAGTCCTACTCTTTAACCCCTTAAGGACCAAACTTCTGGAATAAAAGGTAATCATGACATGTCACACATGTCATGTGTCCTTAAGGGGTTAAGACTTGTGTACAGACAGAGACAGATTACCACAAACGCATACACCAATTCACATTGTCAGGAAGTATCAGATACAGGTATACATCCAAGATAGACAGACATATGCACTTGCCATACACACTGATATATATGTACTGGCCTACACACGTATATGCACTGACTTGAACAGATACTCTCTGCATGCACATGCACACTGACAGACACACAGATACCTTGACTTGAGATACACATTCTTGCTGCCAGATGCACACACTCATTCCCAGACACATGGCCATTGTTAGATACTCACACTCATTCCCAAAGATATATACACTGTCAGACACACATACTGCCAAACACATACCTGCACATTTTGTCACATGCTGTCCTAACGAGCATGTGGAAGTGTTTTTTTTTAAGATGAAGAATGAAGGAGACTGTGAGTGCATATTAGCTGTTAGCATTATATATGTATTATTTTTGCCTAGATTAGGTGTTTTAAAAAAATAAAATAATATCTGTCAACATTGAAGTTGCTGTTTAGTAGATAGGTGAGTGCGCTGGATCTTGTGTATTGTATAAATTGGTCCCCAGGGCCCTATTTAGCCTTGTACTGCAGAAAGCCCCAGATGGAGTTTTTTTCCCCAAATAAGTGAGTTAATCTCATAAGAGCAGACATTAGGCTGTTAGAGTAGGACCTGCCAAAGATGGGGTACATTGACGTTGTGGCAGGCTTATGCAATGTATGGTCATATAATGTAACTAAACCCCCTTTTTTCCCCCTAGATTAGGTGTTTTTAAAAAAACTAATAAAATCTGTCAATTTGCTGTTTAGTGAATAGGTGAGTGCACTGGATCTTGTGTATTGTATAAATTGGCCCCCGGGGCCCTATTTAGCCTTGTACTGCAGAAAGCCCCAGATGGAATTTTTTCCCCAAGTAAGTGGGTTAATCTCATAAGAGCAGACATTAGGCTGTTAGAGTAGGACCTGCCAAAGATGGGGTACATTGACGTTGTGGCAGGCTTATGCAATGTATGATCATATAATGCAACTAAACCCCCTTTTTTCCCCCTAGATTAGGTGTTTAAAAAAAAACAAAAAAAAAAAACTAATACAATCGGTCAACTTGCTGTTCAGTGAATAGATGAGTGCACTGGATCTTGTGTAATATATATATATATATATATATATATATATATATATTTGCCAAATATTCTGCCTTTATATTACAGCCTACAGACAGAGGTTGTGGAGCACTGATAATGCGAAAATGTAATTTCTATAGGAGCAGAAAAGGCTAATTAAATATTTCTGTAACGATCTTACCTGTAGAGGAAAAATAAAATGACAGCTATGCTAAATGCTATTTGCATAACTTGCTAGAGCACTCAGCTAATGTTTTGTGTAGGTGGAAAAGTACCTTTATGGCTTATAACCATAAGCTATAAGCATAAGAGTACAGTGTATATATATATATATTTAAATTCCAATCTTTATTAACGGTGTTCAATATAAAGAAAAAAAGATTAGGTATTATGCACGCAGCCCTGAAACAAAAACACAATATGCAATCCGGATTCTAATCCAGAATTGTGCATGACCTTTCTTATCTAAAATGAAAATGCACTGTGAGAACAAACACAGTCATTAGGAAGTAAATGGGATGTTTGGTCCAAATTAATTGTACCTTCTATGAGAGATAAGACTTTTAATATGAGAGAGTTTTAAATAAATTAACAGAAACCCAAACGATACATTTGCCCCTTCACTACCAAATGATTTGCAAAAAATACTACTGAAATCTAAGTATTTTGGGTGCTCTGGAAAATAATATTAATGTATTTTTCATTTTAGTATGCATAGATAGCAAGCACATTTTTAAAGAAAAAAAAATAGAAAATTTGGGTTTATAGAAAAACTTTTAATAATAGTTACAGACTCATATCTATCTGTCTGTGGCATGCCCTGTCCTGATACCTAGACTTTTCACCAAAATAACTATTCACTGTCCCCCCTGGCTGGTACCTTCCCTTCTCCCAAACGGTTACTACCAAAAACACCCTCCCTGGCAGCTTGTCCGCAATACAATCTCCTGATTGGTCCCCAACGATACTTGGCTGCAAACGTCCTTAAACTCAGATATGGCTACTGAATCTCACTGAATCTTAAGCCGCTGTTTTGCCCCCACTTGCCGACATGCGAGGTGAGCGCTTTTTGGAGGGAAAGTGCTGTAGACTAATTGGAACAGTCACTCCCTGAGAACCAGGCGGAACCCTTCTTTGTTTGACCACAGGAGCTCCCACTATTTGACCAGAGCAAGCCATAACAAAGTGCTGCAGCAACTCAAGAAAGTTTAATATAAACAAAGCTCCAGGGCCTGATGGTATTAATCCACGAGTACTTAAGGAACTAAGTGTAGAAATAAGTGTACATCCGTTTTTAATCTTTTAAGATTCTTTTCTTTCAGGAAGTGTTCCGGAGGATTGGAGAAAGGCAGATGTGGTTCCTATATTCAAAAAGGGTTCAAAAACCTTGCCTGGAAATTATAGACCTGTGAGCATAACCTTTGTGGCTGGGAAAGTATTTGAAAGGTTATTAAGGAATACTATTCAAGAATTCCTTGAGAAGGACATGGTTATCAGCAAAAATCAGCATGGTTTTATGAAGCACAGGTTATGTCAAACTAACTTGATTGCATTCTACTAAGAAGTAAGTAAGTATAGATCAGGGTGTTGCAGTGGATGTGATCTATTTGGATTTTGCCAAGGCATTTTTTATACGGTTCCACACAATAGATTAGTGTTCAAACTCAAAGAAATTGGTCTAGATGAAAATTCTTGTTCTTGGGTAGAACATTGGCTTAAGGATAGAGTACAACGAGTTGTCATTAATGGTACATTTTCAAGCTGGACAGAGGTGACAAGTGGTGTCCCTCAGGGTTCTGTTCTGGGACCCCTTTTATTTAACATGTTTATAACATGTTTATAAATGATCTTGAAAAAAGCATTGAAAGTCATGTTTCAATGTTGCAGATGACACAAAACTCTGTAAAATAATACAATGTGAGCAAGATTTTACTTTGCTGCAACGGGATTTAGATAGACTGGGGCACTGGGCACTCAAATGGCAGACTAAATTTAATGTTGAAAAATGCAAAGTTATGCACTTTGGCATAAAGAATGCACAAGCAACGTATATCCTAAATGGAAGCGAATTAAGGATAACCGCACACTAAAAGGACTTGGGAATTGTTATAGACAAGAAACTATGCAACAATGTGCAATGTCAATCAGCAGTGGCTAAGGCCAGTAAGGCATTGTCATGCATGAAAAAGGGCATTCATTCTCGGGATGAGAATATAATTCTGCCTCTTTATAAATCACTGGTAAGACCACATCTTAAATATGCTGTGCAATTTTGGGCACCTGTTCTAAAGAGGGATATTATGGCACTGGAGAGGGTGTAGAGGCTGGCTACAAGATTAATAAAAGGAATGGAACATATCCGCTATGAAGAAAGGTTAACAAATTTAGTTTAGAAAAACATCGTCTCAGTGGGGATATGATAACATTATACAAATATATCCGGGGCCAATACAAACCATTGTGGGGAAATCTATTCACAAACCGGACTTTACAGAGGACATGAGGTCATGCGTTTAGAATGGAAGAAGATTTTGTCTAAGGCAAAGAAAATTATTTTTTACTGTAAGAACAATAAGGATGTGGAATTCTCTGCCTGAAGAAGTGGTTTTATCAGAGTCCATACAGATGTTTAAACAGCAACTAGAAGCATACTTGCAAAAACAGAATATTCAAGGATATACATTTTCAATGTAGGGTAATAGCTTCTTGATCCAAGGATTAATTTGGCTGCCATTCTGTGGTCAAGAAGGAAATGTTTTTTCCTAGTTTGTTGCAAAATTGGAAGATCTTCAAACTGTTTTTTCACTTCTTTTGGATTTACAGCAAAAAACAAATGTGAGGAAGTCTGAACTTGATTGACGCCTTCAGCTATGTAACTATTTAACAACTACGCTGGAACTATTTTGGACTTAGTCCTCATTTGCGGCTGGTCAAAACTTTATCCTGGTGGTGACTGGACAATTCTTTATGGATCCGGGCGCTATACTGCCAACTTGGGTGCCCAGACAAGAGCTATCTGGAAATGTATGATATGTGGGGTTTCTGTATATTTTTATTGTATTTTGTGTGTGTTTTATGTTAGACACTTTGTACCTGGAGATAATTAGTTTAGCATCCAGCAACTCAATTATCTCAATTAGTGCACTAAGGGCTATCTGTGGCCCTTAGTGCAGAGGCCACTCACTGGGCCCCCCAAAGCTGCACCTGCGGTAGTTCCACCACTGATGACAATTTCTGAACATCTGTTGTAGGAAGAACATACCGTACTTAAATTGTAACAACAATTGTGAAAAACATTCCAGTAATTTAAGTATATTCTCAAACATACTGATGTATTGCATCTATATAAGGCAAACACCTGTGCTAGACACAGGAACTCTTGAAAGACTGTCTGTAAAACTCTCCCACGATTATATGTGAAACATGCAAATAGCCACAGAAACCACTGTCGCTTTTTCAAGGTTCAAACTACATGTGTGTAAGATTTCCCTTGTAGTGACAAGCTTTTTCTATAGAATGCTTTCTATGCCAAAGCATGTCATGAGACAGCTCTGTTTCACCCTTTGAAGCTCTCGATTATGGTCCTTTCTTAAGTTCTAAAGTCTCCTTGT
>OW240912.1:217833311-217916731 GCA_933207985.1 Pelobates cultripes | reverse complement strand
TAATAAAATTAAGATTATAGGTACACTAAAGCTAGCATAATCTACAATTTTATAACATGACAGGAGGATTCGTATTTGCTGTTTTAACGCTAAACCAACAAAACCGACGCTGATTGTTTCGCTGGTACCTATTCCGTGAGATATTAGAGCAATTCTAAATGGACCTTCCAACTGTGAGAAGTGACAGTAGACGCATCGATGATGTTATCAGCTGACAAAGCCCAAATACGGAAAAAACACCAACCACTGATAGATCCATTGTACGTGGGGTTGCGACCCATTTCCTAGCAGCCGG
Organism: Pelobates cultripes; assembly: GCA_933207985.1. Classification (NCBI taxonomy): domain Eukaryota; kingdom Metazoa; phylum Chordata; class Amphibia; order Anura; family Pelobatidae; genus Pelobates; species Pelobates cultripes. The sequence continues at coordinate 217,916,436 of OW240912.1, read as the reverse complement.
TCCATGAACTGCCAGGCTGACCTATTAGCCATTTTCTTGTAGTTGTAAAATGTCGAAGGTCATTTTCGGACTTAGGGCCGCGAGAAGAAACTGCCACCATGTCTCAACTCTTGATGCGGAAGGTGGCTCCTCCAATCGTGCCAGGGTCACCAGGCGACGTGGCCTAGCAGGCAAATCACCAACCTCAAGGAATGCGTCTAAGTCCACCACCAATTCCGTAATAGAACTGAGTCTTTTTGTTCCCTCATGACCAACCCGGTGAGTTGTCTCATCCGAGAATAAATTTATTATGCAGGCAATAGTGTGGTCAAAACTAGCCGTATCCTAAGTGGTTCCAGTATTCCAAATGGACTGTGTAATCCGCGGCTGCGGTAGAGAAAAGACTCCCAAAGGACGTCCAATCAAGGTCCCAAACTGAACTTGTGTGGTGAAACGGTGGTTGACTATTCTGGGGATTCTGAATCCCAGAAATATTCAAAAGGATGGGAACGTAAACCGGGTTGAGATTTCCATCCAGATATATCATCGTCTAAGAGTGATAAGATGTCCGGATCCAATGGTGATTGGGACCTGTATAACAAAGAAGAGCCATCACGTGCTGTAGTGAGAGAGTGAAATAATCCGATTACCTGTTTGTACGGTCCTGTTCCATGCCCGACCTGTCAAAATCCGTGTAGGGGTTCCTGGTCTACATTCCACCTACAAGATAGGGTCTAATCTAGTGGGACCCCTAGGTCCCTGTAGCCCTGACTGTCCGGGCACATATCTCCCAGGGTAGGCACTAGGTCAAGAAACCCAGGAATGTGAATTCGAGAACCGAAGTCCAGGCCTCCCTATTGGAGTCCCGCGAACACATAGCGTTCTCTAATACTTAGGCAAGGCATAAAGTCACAATAGGTGGCTCTAGAGAGTAGATATAATGAAAAAACAAGGTTCTAGTTTCAACCGTCCGGAGCAAGTGTTGTCCTGTTTGAGAATGTCGGTCGCCCTATCTGAGTCTGCTACACATCCGGAGCAGTACTCCAGCGGTAGGTTGCCTCCTGACCTTGAAGTCCGTGTAGGAGTCGGGAGCACACCGGGTTCCTCCATAGAGTCCACCGTAGGTCTCCTTGATGGTAGTTGAAAAGGTGGGTTAGCGAGAACCCAAACCAAGACGGTTCCTGTAACGGAATATAGAGTATAGACGGGGGGGCCCTCCATCTCCGAACCATGTTCTCCAAATATGTGCTCAGAGGAGTAGGGGCAGTCCTGTCCTCTTATCCCAAGATTGTAATGACCCGGGAACTCCCGTCATTCAGGGTTCTGGTCTTTCCATGCGATCCATGCGATCCATGCGTACCTTGTATCTGCAAACTGGGTAGTGGTCTTCCCTAGTCTTGTTACCCGAGCAAGGCAGTGCCCGTTTGCTCCATGAAGGCCTCAGGATCTCATGTCACCTTGAAACGGAAAAACTGTCTGCGCAGTTTGTTCGCAATGGTCCGCATATCTTAAACAGAATGCAATTGTCTGTTTGATATAGCGCAGATTATATAAGAAAACCTGCACACTTAATACCCGAGGCTCATCCGTTAGCCGTACCGTCTCCAGGAGTGTGTGTAAATAAGTGGGGAATCTCCCCCTGTAATACATCTGAGAGTATTTCTCGTGTGGGATACAGTAAATACAGTATAGGAGGTGAAATAGAGGGATCCAGTCTAAATATGCATACCCTTTGTAATCCAAATTAGAGTCCCTTAGAGACTCAGGGTAACCAACAGCAGGGGTACACCATTTACTAACATCAGCATAAGACTGAGGTGGGTCTCTCTGTGACCATGAGACCTCTCTCTGAATCGCTCACCTGAGAGATGGAATCAGTTGGTAATAAACCAGACCAATGGTAGATGGAATAGTATACAACCTTGGCCGTGTCCATCCTAATAACAGAAAGGGATGATGAAAAAAAGCAACCTTCGGAAACATGCACGCGCGGGATCCAGGATGACCGTCGGTAGCCTGAGGAAAGCTGGAGACATTATGCGCAATCCACGAGAGCCCGGGAGGTCGGAGGAGGTCAAGTCAGGCCTCTCGATGACCCGAGCGATAGGACAATTGGAAGGCTCAAAAACCAAGAAACGACAAATAAAGTAGATAACGGTATATACGTACCTCGGAGAGAAGCTAAACAGCAGAACAGAAAAGCAAGTCAAGTAAACCCAACTTAAATGGTCAGGAGCTAAACATGACACAGGACTAACTACCAATACCTAAGCCAGATACCGGGAAGGTAGTGCAATGGTTAGAAGCTGAAGGCAAGGAAACCATGCTCATCTGTTGGCATCTGAGCACTGGACCCTGCTTGTGCAAAATTCTCTTTAGAGATGTGCCGCCGCCAGATTGGTGTAAACCATGGTTGCGTGCCTGGGAATCGTCATAAAAGCTTTGCCCCTCCGGGCATGAGGTGTAGGGCCTTTACCCTTCCAATCATATTAGGTGTCCGTATCCTGGTATCCTTTTGGATTATATGGTAGCAGTGCTTACCTGGACACCCCCCTATCTCCATGTCAATAGTGGGTACTGAGCTTTCCTCAGTGATATTCCCCCAGGTCTGCGGCCAAAAGGGGTTTTGGGTGCAGATAGATCCGGCCAACGATGGGCACAGGTGGAGCAGGCCAAGCAGAAGGGCACAGACATAGCAGGAAAATCAAATGGGTACCGACATAGCCGGCCAAACAATGGGGCACAGACATACCCAGCCAATCAATGGGGCACAGACATAGCAGGTCAATCAATGGGGCACAGACATAGCAGGCCAATCAATGGGGCACAGACATAGCAGGCCAATCCTGGGTTGCGTAGTAAATGAATAATGGGGACCCCCGAGTTTGGGTAGAGTCCTCTAAAAACTGTAGATCCTCAGGGTATCCTGTGACATAGGACCCCTAGGCACCAACCCTTTTAGACAGCGTAATACTGTGTTGATAATCTGAACCGGAACTGGTAGTCCCTAAATGCCCAGCAGGCAAAATAGTGGTATTCCTGCTGAATTGGGTATAAGCTGAAGTTGTTCCATTGATTACAGTGTCCAGAAATTTAAGATACACTGAGCGATACCTTCCATAAACTGCGAATTGGTATACACATGCACATACAGACCTATTTGAGATGTCCTATCTTTATTATAGATCATTACACCACCTGAATGGTATTGAACCAATGGTCTCTTTCTGGAGTAGAGCTAAACAATTGCCAACTCCATGAATCTCCCCAAGAACCTGATACAATTGAATAGTATCAGCGTAGACTGGTCTCCCATACCAGTTTGAGCCAGGTCTGTTAGCTTTTAGCATATGCCATGGACAGTGAATTCATAGTGGTCTCATCTGAGACTCCATAGCTGGACCAGAACATATATACTGTGAAGCACATCAATCCCAAAGCCAGCAAATCGGCTCTGTATACACCATGTACAGAGCCTGTACAAAATGAGTTTAGTATATACATGCAACTCATAGTAATCTGAGATATACACTGCTTCTGTGATACAAACTGTCATAAAGACTCACAGCAAGCTGTGTCTATATATATATATATATATATATATACTGTCATAGAAACTCAGAAATCTGATATGTAAACTGTCGTAAAACTCACAGCAAACTATGATCTATATATATATACCCATATATATATATACACTGTCATAGGAACTCAGAAATCTGAAATATAAATTGTCATAAAACTCACAGCAAGCTGTTAGATATACACTGCATAGAAATGTCCAGCAAACTGTGATATAAACTGAATAAAAGCTCATGGTAAGCTGATATATATCTGTAGAAAAACTATGGTAAACCTGTAGAAATCCGCCGGGGAATCCCAGCAGGGCAACAAAGCCGAGATCCGACCACCATGGATGGAGGAGGGGCCGCGAGTAGGCTCACCTTCCTCTAACCGGTCGGATGCCCGCAGCTCTAGAGGGAGCCATCACAGCGAGGCGGCCACGTGCGCAAGCGGATCTAGCCGCCGGGTACTCGCATCCGACCGCGAGTACCCTGGATGCCGGCAGGCTCGCAAAGGAGCTTGGGGAATCAGAGGAGGCAGCCTTAGATGGCTAGTCTCCTGAGACCCCGAGGGAAAACACTAGTAGACCGCGGTAGAAACGGCAGAAAAAAGCAGAAGGGTGGTAGAGAGTGGGTGGAGGGGGGAAAGGTAAAAACAAAGGGAGAGCAACCGGATAGGTATCTCCAGGGACCCCCATGAAACCACTACAATGTAAAAGAAAATCTCCCCAAAGAGAAAACAGGGGAAGCAAAGAAGAGCCAAAAGGCACATAAATCCCAAAAGGCTAAGCATAATTAATATAAATCATAAATAAATCATAAGAAATCACAATCAATCCTAATCAATCGTAAGAAATCATAATCAATCATAAGAAATCATAAATAATCCCAAAGCCACCCACTAGAAGAAGGAGGCAGTGGTACTCTGACCTGTACTCATGCAGACCAGCAAAGAAAGAGGAAATGATGCAATGGGAAGGGAATTTTTATAGTACCTAACCCTTTTCTGATTGGTTGTTTTTCTGTGCTGCTGTGGAGTTATAGTAAAGAGAGACTTAAGCAAATATGAAGCCTCCTGTCATGTTATAAAATTGTATGCCTCTGAAGCTGATTGCCATGATGTGCCAAGTTTATGCATCTAAAAGTGATTACCATGATATGCCAAGTTTATGCATCTAAAGCTGATTGCCATGCTGTGCCAAGCTTATGTATTTAAAGCTGCCATGATGTTCCAATTTTATGCCTCTAAAACTGATTGCCACAATGTTCTGAATTTATGCCTCTAAAGCTAGTTGCCATGGTGTGCCAATTGTATGCACCTAAAGTTGCCATGATGTGCCAAGTTTATACATCTAAAACTGATTGGCATGGTATGCCAATTGTATGCATCTAAAGCGGATTGCTATAGTGTACCAATTTTATGCATCTAAAGCTGACATAATGTTCGAATTGTATGCCTGTAAAGCTGATTGCTATAGTGTGCCAATTGTATGCCTCTAAAACGGTTTGCCATGGTGTGCCAGTTTTATGCCCCTAAAAGTAATTGTCATGGTGTGCATCTAAAGGGGATTGCTATGGTGTGCCAATTGTATGCATCTAAAGCTGATTGCCATGGTGTTCACTCGAAAAATTACCGTTTTGAAAAGTGGGTCTCGGCCCATAAAAGTTTGGGAAGACCTGCTCTAGAGTACTCCATTGCTGTATTTCCACATACAGTTGTTAGACAGTATTTTATCAATTCCAATAAAGGTTATATTTTAACTATCACAGGTGTTTCATGATAACTTTTATGTAACTATGTAACTTTGTAATGCTCATAAACAATTGGATCATGAGGAAGGATCATGTTATAATTTTGGAAATTAACAGATAAAACCACTAACAAATTGAAAAAAAATATGAAGCAGGTATTCTCGTTATCCATTTTCCCTATAATTTAAAGACTTTGTGAAAGGTGAAAACGGATGTGGCAGTGAAGCACAAGCATGCCTATTGGGAAATGTCTGACTGACAGTTAATCTGATGACACCCACTGAAGAAGCGATAATGTGCCCTGTGAAAATAATTATATTGCCTTCTGTGATCTAATTTTTCTATGTCTGTTTTTTTACCCAGAATAGTATGGGACTTTGCTACATACAAGAAGGATGGACACACATTTACAATTCCAGAAGTATCTACAGGGGCTAGGGTGACATTTAAAACATTAAAGTCCCTAATGTTAATCTAGGTGTGACAACATAAGATGAAAAGACAACAAAGAATAGGTGGAGAGATAATTTTGCAGTCACACAGGATTCTAGTTTTCAAACTCACAGAGAAGCGGATGCATTAAAGGGACAATATAGGCACTCGGATCACTTTAGCTGGTTTTCTTGGTACAGTGTCCTTAGTTCACTTAGTGCTGCAATGTAAAACATTGCCGGTCCAGAGAAACTGCAATGGTTACCTTGCAGTACTAAGTCTGCCTCCAGTGGCTGCCTCCCAGACAACCACTTGAGGCCCTTCCTTGATGTTAACAGACTTTTAGTCCGGTAACTGATGCAGAGTGTCCTCACACTCAGCATGAGGACATAAAGTGTCAGTTATTTCCCTATAGGAAAGCATTGATTTAATGCCTTCCTATGGGGGAGGCCTAATGCCCCTGTGGCACTCGAAGCACAGGGCCAATAGTTCCTGCTCGTAGAGGGACATAGGAGGAGGAGTAGTTGCGACCCAGCACCAAGGGACAGATCAGGTAAGTAAATAAGGGTATTTTAACCCTAAGGGGGGGCTCAAGGAAGGGGGGAGGCAGAAGGAACTATAGTACCATAAAGCTTTGTATTCCTGGCACAATAGTATCCATTTAATGGGCTTTAAACAGGATTCAGTCACAGAATGGCAGAGCTCCAGATGTGGGTACACAGAGACTGCAGAGGCCCCTCTTCCCATAACATGCTCATAGTATGCTGGATACACATTATAGGACGTTACAGGATCCCTAAAACTATCACAGAGACAAAGAAGCTAATAAAAAAACATGTACTTGTGAGGGAGCATAGCAACATGACTAACACGAGATACTAGAAGAAGCCATAAACTAAGTTGTGAAAACAAGTTCAGACACAGGATATCAGAGTAACCATTATAGGATGCAGCAATGGAATATTGCTTGCTATAAGGAACCAGAAGTTTACTATTTAATCAGATAAATGCTTAATGGACCAGCTCCCTCTAGATAAGCAATAGCACACTACACAGCAAGATAATGATTCATTTGATTCCTCTTTATAAATGTAAGCCTTTAACTTGTATATAAATATTAGTAAAGTGACATTTAGTTTTTTTATATACATTTGGCAAAAAAAATGTTAAATTAAAAAAAAAGTCTTGAAGTACTATCAATAATGTCATTTTCCAAGCACTAATTTATTCAAAGAACATTTATGATACTTTCTCTAGTGTTCTGATCTACTGATTTTGACAGATACATATAATTTTATAGACCTGACTACTATATTTGAATTGGAGTGTGGCACCAGAGACGGCTCTCTAATTAGGGGGTTTTGGAGGCCGCCTAAGGCCTGGCGCTGGCTAAGGCCTCGTGGCTACTTAAACCACCTTAGGGCAGACTAATGTGTTGGGTCCTCGGTCAGTGACCAAGGACCGGACACCACGAGGGGGGCAGAAGGAGGAGAGCGCCCGTGGCCGCTGGTCTGTAGCCAGAGGCGAAACTAGAAATCACTGGTCCCTGGTGCGAAAATTGCCCTGGACCCCCCCTCAACCTCCCATTAGTCTCATACCCCCCAATCCCTCCATGCATCTCATACTCTCCAGCTCCCTTATGCGTGTCATACTCCCCTAGTCCCTCCATGCGTCTCATACCCACCAACCCCTCCATGCATCTCATCCACCCAACCCCTTCATGCGTCTCATCTCCCCTCAACCCCTCCATGCGTCTCATCTCCCCCAGGCCCCCATGTGTCTCATCCACCCATGCGTCTCATCTCCCCCAGCCCCCCATGCGTCTCATCCCCTCCAGTCCCTCCATGCGTCTCATCCCCCATCCCCTCCAAGTGTGTCATTGCCTCCATCCCAGCCCTCTCATGTGTATCATTCCCTCCACTGTGTGTGTGTGTGTGTGTAGGGATGCAGTGTGTGTAGGGATGAATATTGTGTGTGTGTGTGTGTGTGTGTGTGCGTGTGTGGGTGTAGGGTTGCACACTGTGCAGCTGCAGATCGGATATCACCACAGGACCACCAGGGAGCCCACTGGATTACCAGGGAGACCACACTGGACCACCAGGGAATGACAAAAGGTAATTAGTACCCCCTCCCTCACAACATCACCCACCTCCCACACATTATTACCCCCCTCCCTCACACCATCACCCCCCTCCATTACACCATCACACCATCCACCCCCTCATCACCATCACCCCCTCACACTTCCTCACACCATCACCCCCTCCCCTCTCACCATCACCCCTTCCCTGCCCTCACACCACCTCTCTCTCACCATCACCCCCTCTCCCTCTCACCATCCCACACCATCACCCCCTCTCCCTCTCACATCACTCCTCTCACTCTCATCACCCCTCTCCCTCTCATCACCCCTCTCAGCCATCATCCCCTCCCATACAGGCACCTCCCTCTGCATCACTCTAACCATCCCTGCTCCTCACCATCACCCCTCCCTCACACCTACACCCACCTCCCACACAGTGCCCTCCTGCTCACTATCCTGCCCTCCACTCACCATCACCCACTTCCCTCCACACCCCCCTCCCTCACAGTGTTCTCCTCGCACCATCACCCTCTCCTCCTCCTGCATCACCTACTCACTCACCATCACCCCCCACCCTCACACCATCCCCCTCTGCCATCTCCCCTCCCATACACAACACCTCTCCCTCTCACCATCACCCCCTCCCTCTCACCTACCCCTCCACTCCCTCACACAATCACCCCAAACCACACACTATCACCCCCTCCCTCACAGTATCACCCTACTGTCCCACACAATATCACCCCCTTACCTCACAGTATCACCCTCTTTCTATACAGAATCACCCCCTCACACACAGGATCACACACACACAGTATCACCCCCCTCACACACAAGATTACTCTCACTCACACACACAGTGTCACCCCAACACACACACAGTTACTCCCCCTCCCATACACAATCAACCCACTCACACACATGATCACCCCTTTCACATACACAATGTCACACCCTCCACACACAGTATCACCCCCTCACACACACTGTCATCCTCCCTCATACACACTGTAACCCCTTCACACACACTGTCATGTGCCCCACACACTGTCACCCACAACTATGTTGTGTCACCATACTCCCACACACTGTCAGCCTCCCCAGACACACTGTTAGCATCCCCTCACACTGTCATCTCCCCCCACATTGTCACCCCTTCCTACACTGTCATCACTCCCACACTGTCACCCCCCCCCACACACAGTCAGCCTCTTCATGCATCCACACTCACATTAAGCGCTCCTAATCCTGTTAATCTCACCCCTCCAAACTCACCTGCCCTCACTCTTCCACACTCACCGTGTCAAATTAACCCCCCTAATTCTGTCACACTCACTTTCTCTCACTCTGTTACACTCTACCCCCAACCCTGCCACACTTATCCTGTAACATTAATGATTCTAATCCTGTCAACTCTGCCACATACACCCTGTCACATTAACCCCCCTTAATCCTGTCACATTTGTCCCTCCTACCATGCCCTGACACACTTACCTCCACTCGACCTGTCACACTCTCTCATCAAACCATGTCATACTCCCTCTCCCTCATTCTCTCTCACAACCACACCACCCTGTCCCATTTACCCCCTTCACCCTGTCACACTCTCCCTGCCACTGGTACCCCTTTTACTCACCTTGTCACAGTCACCAGCTGAAGACATTCATCATACACACACAGTCAGGAAACATAGCTTTGACATAAACACAATGCACAAAGGCCACAGGCAGACCCCCATACACACAACACACTTCAAACAACTACCCCATACACATATGGTCCCAGACAAAAACGCAAACATGCTCACAGAGACACACATTCACACACACACACACACACACACACACACAAAGATACTCTCTGTCAGACACACACTCTCAGGCACATACACAGTAGACAGTGCATTAATGTATATATGTGTGCATGTATTGCAACACTTTTTTCACTTTGATGTTAGTGGGGCCATAAAGTCTAAAACTGCCTCTGTGTGGCACATATGATCTAAAATAAGGCAAAAATAATTTAGTTATATATTTTTAAAAACAATGTCAGTTGGAAAATATAGGGATATACTGGAGGACTATGCATGTTACAGCCATATATGACTGGACAACCCATATATTTTTACCTGAAATAAATCTTTAATATTATGAAAAAAATATTGACATGTATGCGGAAATCATAGACAACTAAAAGAGCAATATGGCATGATGTTCTAAAGAGGTGTAGAAAACACTACTTGCTATACGACCTTTTCAACTGTTGCGTGGGAAGGTTCTTTCATCTCACACATGGGTTTTAAGTCAAACAATAGGTTGTCCTGGCAGATTAATCCTCGACTTTGCAGTCTCTATAGTTATAAGCCATCAGTGAAGTGGAGCGTGATAGAAGTCTTATATTAATCTCCAATGAAACATACGGTGATGCACACAACAAATGTGGTAAGTAACGATCACAACCCACAGAATCATTCAAGCAAAGATTGCATTAATTATTATGAAAATCCTGTTGATCCTTCCTAATCAAAGACAAACCTAAGTTTGCCAGTCTAGTGCTGGTTAGTCCTAATGTTGAAAGAGATGAAAAAGAGAGAAGACACTAGTGTAGCAACAAAGATACATGAGGAAGCACAGATAGACAAGTTGTGACCAGGTATTGCTAATACTATTACCAGTTGAATAACAGAGCTGGAAAATGTATGTGGTGGTATTAGTGCAAATATTCTAGTAAAGGTGTGTACTAGTAGGCATATAAGAGGTCATAGCTTTTCTTTTAGAATTAAGAAACAACAAAAAAGGAAACACCACGCCAACCAAATACCCTTAAAGTGCACTTAATACTTTATTACATTCAATAGTCACTGGAATATTCCAGGCAAAATAACCTTAAAAGAAGAAAATAAAACAAGACCCATAATAGTGCAACACAATTAAACTGTGTGTGAATATCTGATAAAACAGCTGTAAAAAAACCCTCACATTTAAAAGAGCTAGCTAGGAGCTCTGCTGAATAACACACGGATAGCATAATCCCCTTCTAAGGATATACAGTGACTTGCAAAGTATTCACCCCGTTGGCATTTTTCATGTTTTGTTGCCTCACAACCTGGAATTAACATGGATTGTTTGAGGATTTGCATAATTGAATTTACAGAACATGCCCACAACTTTGAAGATTCTTTTTTTTTTATTGTGAAGCAAACAACAAATAGGACAAAATAACAGAAAAGGTCAATGTGCATAACTATTCACCCCCCTAAAGTCAATACTTTGAAGAGCCACCTTTTGCGGCAATCACAGCTCCAAGTCGCTTTGGATAAGTCTCTATGAGCTTGCCACATCTTACCACTGGGATTTTTGCCCATTCCTCCTTGCAAAACTGCTCCAGCGCCTTCAAGCTGGATGGTTTGCGCTTGTGAACAGCAATCTTTAAATCTGTCCACAGATTTTCTATTGGATTGAGGTCTGGGCTTTAACTAGGCCATTCCAACACATTTACATGTTTCCCCTTAAACCACTCAATTGTTTCTTTGGCAGTGTGTTTGGGGTCATTGTCCTGCTGGAAGGTGAACCTCCGTCCTAGCCTCAAATCACGCACAGAGTGGTACAGGTTTTGCTCAAGAATATCCCTGTATTTAGCACCATCCATCTTTCCCTCAACTCTGACCAGTTTCCCAGTTGCGGCTGCTGAACAACATCCCCACAGCATGATGCTGCCACCACCATGTTTCATTGTGGGGATTGTGTTCTTTGGGTGATGTGATGTGTTGGGTTTGCGGCAGACATAGCGTTTTCTTTGATGGCCGAAAAGTTGAATTTTAGTCTCATCAGACCAGAGCACTTTCCTCCATACATTTTGGGAGTCTTCCACATGCCTTTTCGCAAACTCAAAACATGCCATTTTGATTTTTGCTGAAAGTAATGGCTTTCTTCTGGCCTCTGTGCCATAAAGCCCAACTCTATGGAGCATACGGCTTATTGTCGTCCTATGTACAGATACTCCAGTCTCTGCTGTGGAACTCTTCAGCTTCTCCAGGGTTACTTTAGGTCTCTGTGCTGCCTCTCTGATTAATACCCTCCTTACTCGGTCCGTGAGTTTTGGGGGGCGGCCGTCTCTTGGCAGGTTTGCTGTTGTGCCATGTTCTTTCAATTTGGTTATGATAGATTTGATGGTGCTCCTGGGGGTCATCAAAGATTTGGATATTTTTTTATAACCTCACCTTGACTTGTACTTGTCAACAACTATGTCCCTTACTTGTTTGGAGAGTTCCTTGGTCTTCATGGCAGTGTTTGGTTAGTGGTGCCTCTTGCTTAGGTGTTGCAGCCTCTGGGGCCTTTCAAAAAAAAGGTATGTATATGTAATGACAGATCATGTGACACTTGGTGGACATCATTTCACTAATTATGTGACTTCTGAAGGTAATTGGTTGCACCAGAGCTTTTTGTGGGCTTGAATGGGATGAATGCATATGCACATGCCAATTTTCTGTTTTCTATTTCTAAAAATTTTTTTATGTGTTTTATATATATATATATTTTTCTCATTTCACTTCACCAATTTAGACTATTGTGTTCTGATCCATCACATAAAATTCAGATTAATAAAACATTGAACTTAAGGCTGTAATGTGACAAAATAGGTAAAAAGTCAAGGGGGTGAATACTTTTGCAAGGCACTGTATGTGAGTCCAGGTAACAGGAGTTCTCCAAGTATGATGAGTACCGATAAAAACAAAAGCAGAAAAACCTCCAATAGATACAGATCAAATATAGATACGGTATTGTACTTACAATTGCTAGAGCAGAATTTGTTCTAGTGTTCTAAGGCCCACCTTAGGATGTAGCAGATACCAGATAGCAGTCGAATATGGAGTTAGGGTGAATATGATATAAAAAAGTTAACTTTATTACATAAAATAAATTAAAAACATACTGGTAAAATAAAGTAAATAAAATGTCTAGATTTATTCTAGATGCCATACAGTGACACCTCTGATGAAGCCTTGAGAGAATAAATGCGTTAAGTGTGGTTCCTAGAATATCATTTTTACTTTTTTTTTAATTCCTAACACTATTGTCCCTCACCCGCACCCTACAGTCCACAGTCATTAAAAAAAAACCTTTAACCACTTGTCTCTTTCCATCTCTTTAATAGCGCAGAGCTCTCTCGGCACTGGCTCCATCTCTGCCTCCTCTGACATTAGCGCCAGGCTGAACCAAAGACGCATGTGAGACGAGTGCCACATGCACATTAGGCCTTCCCCCATTAAAAAGCATTGATTATTGAATCAAAGCTTTCCTAAAGGAGATTTGGAGATTTGAGTTAATCAGTGTTAAGTGTTAGTAAAAAAATATATATATATTCTAGATTTATGTTAGAGTTAGACCAAGGAACATTTCAAAATTGCTATTCTTAACAAATTTTCAAATTTGACTATTTTGGGGGAAATAAAATTGTCAAAAAACTTCTGGTTGATTTTCAATCTTCCCTTGTATGGTAAATATTCACCAAACTGGGAAATGTGGAGAAATGAACAGGGTGCTGTTAATTTTTTTTTATTTATTTTCAATGTTTATAATATTTATTTATTTTCAGCTCCACTGTTGTAGCCTAAAATGTAGCCCATTGTTTTACAATTACAATTTTAATGAATTGTCCTTTAACAGATAAAGTGATGATTGGTGTCAGATGGGATATTAACTAGAGTGGCAAAAAGCCTTGTACCAGGTCATCTTGTATGTGTCTCTTTAGACCAGTTACCAATTTGATACCTTTTTGCATTTAAGGGACACTTACATAATGATTAGAAAGGAGGACAGTAAGACAGCTCTACAGTAAATATTCAGGTTTAGCTGAATCCTCCCAAATGGTACAAGAACCTTCATTGTATGGACGATGTTATAATCCATGGGGAGAATTTGAAAACTTCACCAGCCTTAAAAAAATATATTTTCACTAGAGGAGACTAAAAACTACTAAATTACAAGTACATCTTTGCGACCTAGAAGCTACGCTTCCCCACTGATGTATCTCGAGTTTACCTCTATACCCAAGCCTGTTTACGCTTTACTGTTATTTTTAATTTGTTTTATTTTATTTTTATTTTCCTTATCATCAGTCTCTAGATAGTTAAGCTCTATGTGAGAATATGTCATACTGCCAACCTAGACTTGTAACTGTAGCCTGCGATATGCACAAAAAACTAGATGTCTTTCTTGCACTGAGCATTATCTGACTAACCTTGCATGTTGATCCTGATACCAAACCGAAATGTTTTGACATATTGTTATTCCTTTTTTGTACGCTGTCATCTCAATAAAAGAAAGATTGACAAAAAAAACTACTAAGTTAAACAAATAGATAGATAGATTTGAATTAGAGTAGAGCTTTTAGATTAACATTGTTGAGTCTCCATTTTTGCTGTTACAATAAGGTTTAAAAGCAGGGGAAAACATTCCATCACCTCTGCTTATACAAATGTTGAGTGACTGCCATTGACAATTTGAGTTCTATCTTCTCGAGGTCAGTTAAAGGTGGGCATCAAAGCACAAGGTATAAAACGGAATCCCAGGCTTGCTCAATCATCATGGAACAGGAATGAACATTGGCAAGAGTTTACAGATGAAAATAATACTAAATGAGATAGCAATATCAGGGTACAGAATATTTGCATCACTTGGCACCCTTGAACATGTTTTCGGAGTTTCAAAAAAAATAATAATATATCACTATTAAATTTAAACTTATTTACTCTTTCTCTACAGATTTCAACATATCTGCATTTAGCTGAAATGTGTTACTATATCATAAAGTAATATTGATCCATCTGTACTGTATACAGGTCCTGTAGCAGATAATGAGTAAACAGAACAGAAAATGGAATGCCAAAGCGACAAGTCAACGCACCACAGAGCACCAGTCATACACAAGTTGGCTCCAAAGGATAGCTGACATCTACTTTAATAATATTGGAAACATTGAAACAGGGCTATGTTTGTTCACTTGCACACTGACAGCCTGTAAAGCCTGTACCGGAGGTGTTAAATTATTATCTATACTCAAAGTTTAATCTTTGCTTTGGTTGTTACTTCCAGGTTATATGGATTAGGGATGTCTACATACCTCAGGGGGTTGCAACACCCAGGCACCTGTCACTTGACATGGGTTCATTTCATATACATCGAGCTGGGAGAATCCAATAACTCAGTATGAGACTTTATTTATAAAAGACAACCTGACGAGGACGAGGTCTACCACAAAGTAGGCTAACAGAAGGTGCAAAGGGCAGAATATGCAAGATAAGCGTAATCTAGAGAAGATTCAAAGCTAACTGCTTAAGATAAATCCTTAAATGCTGCATCTAAAATTACATGGATATTGACTGTGGCAATGCAATTGGATTAGGAGGCATTTGTTATATCTAGCTCTCAAATGGATGTTAGACTGCTGAAGCTTCGGTCCATAATGCTGAATGGTTTTCTATAAAGCTAAGGTATACATTAAATCCTGGTAATGTGTATATATAAATAGCTAAAGAAAGAATTGAAGTATAATGTGAAACAGAATGGTCATGGATGAGATTCATAACTTGTTCTACCTGTTTGTTCATTTTATTGTTAATCTGATATCCTTTCAAGCCAAACTTTGCCCAAAATTTACAGAGAACGCTGCTGTTGAAGTCTGCAGTTAGTCAGCAAGTTTGCTTGGAACCAGAGCCATATTTTTTTACACCCAGTATAAAGTTATATTGTTTATAGTCTTGCATACTATTCAACTAAATATAACTTTTGGAAAATATTAGAATAGTTTTAAAATGTGGTTTTTCAAAGGCTTACATTAACTGCAGAACTCAAATCACAGACTACATGTTCTGTTTGTTTAGGATTTTAGCCATGACATTTGCAAATCTTGGCTGTGTGCTTGAAGTTTGGCAGGTTTCCCTGAATGTGATAGTATAACTTGTTCAGCACCTTCTCATTGCCAGATAATCAGTGGTTTTCCAGTGTATTGTAAACGAACATACAATAGTAGGTGTTGTAAATTATTTTCACAGGAGGTCAATTGGTTTATCTCAAGCTCAACTTTTTTGTAAAAAGATTTAATGTTTAGAAGGGGTGAAAAGGTACAGAAAAAAATAATTTAGAGGGATCAGGATGTGCAAATATTACATTGAACTATGTCTAATGGGTATTAGATCTTCTGAGAGATGTACCTCTTTCTAACATAGAAGATAATTATTTAGGTTTATATGCCTACATCTAACGTCTGTCTGTACGCCCACCTCTGATGCTCACCTTCAAGACTTCTCCAGGGCTGCACCTTTTCTGTGGAACTCCCTTCCCTTTTTTGTTAGACTTTCACCCAGTCTTCACTACTTCAAACATTCTTTGAAAACTCACTTCTTCAGGAAAGCATATCAATTAAACTGTTAGCAGGTTTTGAAACCCCCCCACCCCCCATGACTCCTCTCCTGCAACTGTCAAAAATAACCTACTACTTTTCTAACAACCTACTTTGTAATCCCTACTTATACCCTTTGTGTCACTATACCCCACTCCTTCTAGCTTATAAACTCATTGAGCAGGGCCCTCAACCCCTCTGTTCCTGTGCGTCCACTTGTCTGGTCACAAATATGTTGTCTGTTAGTCCACCTATTGTACAGCGCTATGGAATTTGCTGGCACTATATAAATAAACAATAATAATATGCTAACGTAAATGTCCAAATCGGCCAAATAGTCCACTTCATGTTGACTTTGTTATTTCTGAAATTTCCTGAGTTTTTATATATAATAAGGAATTTTAACCCAAGTGCATATGGGCTTTTTAGACTATATTCTCTGCCTTTAGACTGGCAGTCCTTTATAATGTATATATTGTAAATATATCATAAATGTTAATCCAAAATTGAAACATTCTCCAATTTAGCAATTTCAGGTCACTTTCTAGTACCTCTGATTGTATTGTTACTCATTGCATTGTTACTCATTTTCTTCCCATAATAGGCACAAATTACATATTTTAATTCTAGTGTGATACAACACACTTGACATTATAAAGTGTATGCTATGAGGGTCTTTAAAATGCCAGTTAATAGGATGTCAAGTTCTACTTTCTGTCTTCATAATACACCTCCTGAGACTGCAATCTGGATCACCACTAATCTGAAATTGAGATTCCTGTATTTTTACAGATGCAGATGTATACACTAGATGGCTCATACACTGATCAGACACAACATTAAACCCCCTGCCTAATATCATGTAGAATCCCTCTTGTATTGCCAAAACAGCTTTGATGCATGGACTCCATAAGATCTCCCAATGTGTCCGGTGGTATCTGGCACCAAGAAATCAGCAGCAGATCCTTTAAGTCTTGCAAGTTGCGAGGTGGGGTCTCCATGGATCAGATTTGTTGTTCCAGCACATCCCACAGATGCCTCAAATCTTGAAATGTTTGCAGTGTGGCAGGGTGCATTAACCTGCTGATAGAGGTCACTGTCATCAGGGAACACTATTGACACCGCCATCCTAACTTCTTCCAATAGTGCATCTTGCTGCCACCTCTTCCCCAGGTAAACAACTTACATGCACCAGGCCATCCACGTGATCAAAAAGAGAACATGATTTTTTAGACCAGGCAAACTTCTTCCATTATGCCATGGTCCAGTTCTGATACTTACATCCCCAATGAAGATGCTTTCAGCAGTGAACAGGGGTCATCATGGGCAATCTGACCAGTCTGTGGCTATGCATCCCCATATGCAGCAAACTGAGATGCTCTGTGTGTTCTGACACTTTTCTATCATGGCCATCAGTTTTTCAGCAATTTAAGCTACAGTAGCTCTTCTCTGTGATTGGCCTTTGCTGCCCACGCGACTCGATGAGCCTTGGTCGCCACTGGTTGTCCTCACTTGCACCACATTTGGTAAGTACTAGCCAATGCATAATGGGAACACCCCACAAGACTTGTCGTTTTAGAATATCTCTGACCCGGTTATCACTTTTTGGCGCTTGCCCATTTTTCCTCCTTCTAAGACATGAAATTAAAGAACTGTTCATGCTGCATAATATATCCCACCCCTTGGCAGGTGCCATTGTAACAAAATAATCAACGTTATGCACTTCACCTGTCAGTGATATTAATGCTGTGGCTAAATAGTGTTTAGCTGTATGCGGCACATGTTACAGATTAGGAACCTGCATTCTCAATTATAGGTACATATAACTAAAAACAGGTTAGTTACTCTTATATTATTCTTATTAGCATTTATATAGTGCCCACTAACTCCGTAGTGCTTTACAATAAAACCTGTGCTCTAAATGTTGGTTTTGTTTAAATAATACTGTTTTTTCTACAGGAATTGATAAACAAGTGATGGCAGTCACATATATTTTATAGGTCTGCAATGAACAAAAAAATCTGCCTACATACATGATTTTATGTACTATCATGGAGCACCAGGCTATAAACAAAATAGTTTATTCTTTAATTCATTCATTAGCTACATACCCTGTGTTAAAAAATGCAAGCAAACAAAAAATGTAAACTTAGATGACAAGTAGAAACAACAAAGTCCCAACTTCTAACCCGCTAAGGGGGGGGGAGAGGGGGTTATAGGAGGTAGTGGGAGAGAGAACAGGCTGCTAAAATCTTGAAAGAAAAAAAGACCTAAACTTTGTTAACATCTAGACCATAACTACTAAATAAAAAAGAAGACAAGGTAAATCAACCAAACGTGTAATGTCTCTGGTAAAAGTAAATGGTAAAAGTAAAGAAGTGGATGGTATCCACCATCAGGTAGGTAGGTGCCAGTACAGAAATGGTATATCAAGGGAAAACAAGTCGGTATATTCTCAACCTAAGTGCAGGAAAAACAATGGGAGTCTAATAGTCCATATCCCCATTCAGAATTTAGCTTAATAAAAGCATAAAATCCAGAATAGGGTTGGGACAACCGTGACCTAATTCCTATCTCCAATTCCTACTAAATACCCGGGAAGGAAAGGTTAAATAGATTAAAACAAATCAGCATCAAAGGTGCAATGCTCCTTTCTGTCTGTAAATACCTCGGCACCGTACGGAGCTAATGCCTACCTTAACCAAAATCCCTCAGAGTACATACGTTACAAGAAAAAAGTGTGCATAGTGCTACCCTAAAATGTGCCAAATAATATAAAGGAAAAAACGCCCAATGCGCGACTAGCTGACAAGTACTCCATGAAATCCAGGTTCATTCTTTACAGAAATGCTCAGTAGTGAAGGGATTAAACATGTTTCTGCCTATTATAGTGTTAGTTTTTCCCTGCTGCTTTATCTCTGATTAGGCTACAATCTCAAACTGGGCTCCCTGATGACTTTACTCATTATTCAAAGTTGATTACAATTCTTATGGACCATAAGTGTTTTTCCTCTGATAAATCAAGGTGTAATTTATAACACTTACGAATTAATAAATCTGTCTGACCAGCTTGTATGTAATTTAGAACTTTTTGTTTGGTCACCTCTAAAATCAGTCAATATTTTTTTTTAAAGTTGAGAACTATGAAAGCAACTACATGTATTTGGTACTTTATAAACTTTTTGAATGCTGCACACAGGCTGAAATTATTATCTATTAATTAAAAGGACACTATAGTCACCAGAACCACCACAGCATAATGTATTAGACATAATGTAGCACACTTACATTGCTGGCTAGTACCAGCTCTAGTGGCAGTCACTCATATGGCCACTAGAGGTGCTTCCAAGTCACAAGGCATTCAGTGACCTTACAATTTGCATGGAGATGCTGAATGTTCCCAAAGAGATGCATTGATTCAATGCATCTCTGTGTTGGGGAAATGCGGTATTTTGACACAAATGTGTAATAGCCTCAATGCTTTTCTATGGGAGGAGGTGGAACCAGCCGTGGCGAGACTGGTGCGTGGGAGAAAAGATTAGTAAAATCACTTTTTTTTACTGTAAAAAGAAAGAACAGGTCACCTAAACAGCCACTTAAGGACTATAGTCCTATATATAATGCTGTATCTATATCATATAAAGAAATTCCTTTACCTATTTACTATAAACTCTGTAATCCTCTTTTTAATTAATGTTATGTACATGCATTTTTTTTTAAGATGTGTTAGTTGGACGTGAATGAAGCTAGGTCTTTATTCAATCTATACTAATAATGTTAATACACTGCCTGGCCCAAAAAAAAAGTCGCCACCTGGATTTAACTAAGTAAATAGGTAAGAGCCTCCTATTGGATAGTTACTGCATGGGCGATTATCTTTCAGCTAGCAACAGGTTATTTAACCCCAACTGATGCAATGAGTAGCTTCTCATTTTTTAAACAACCATGTCGAAAGACACATCCCATGGTCGTGGAAAAGATGTAAGTCTGTTTGAGAAGGATCAAATCATTGGCATGCATCAAGCAGAGAAAACATCTAAGGATATTGTAGAAACTACTAAAATTGGGTTAAGAACTGTCCAACGCATTATTAAAAACTGGAAGGATAGTAGGCAACCATCGTCAGGGTAAGAAGAGAGGCAGATGAAGTGATGCACCCATCATTCCTAGTTCCTACTGTACAAACCTGTGGGGGCAGTGCTATGATCTAGGGTTGCTGCAGTTAATCATGTGTAGGTTCAGTAACATTATGTGCCCAAAGAATGAGGTCAGCTGACTACCTGAATATACTAAATGACCAGGTTATTCCATCGGTTGATGTTTTCTTCCCTGATGGCACAGGCATTTTCCAAGATGACAATGCCAGGATTCATCGGGCCCAAATTGTGAAAGAGTGGTTCAGGGAGCATAAGACATTATTTTCACACATGGATTGGCCAGACATTAACTTCATTCAGAATCTTTGGGATGTGCTGGAGAAGGCTTTGCACAGTGGTCCGACTCTCCCATCATCAATACAAGATCTTGGTAAAAAATTAATGCAACACTGGACGGAAATCTTGTGACATTGCAGAAGCTTATCGAAACAATACCACATCCAATATGTGCCATAATCGAAGCTAAAGGCGATCCAAAGAAATATTAGAGTGTGTGACCTTTTATTTGGGGTGGCAACTTTTTTTTTGACCAGGCATTGTATTTAACTATGATATTATTTTTAGTAAATAGCAAAGGGTTGCTAGATGGCCAGGTTTCATTAAGGAGTAGGATTTTTTTATTTGTAATTTATATTATATCTTGAAGATAAGCAAATAACATTATATTATGGTATACTAATCAAAGATAATATACTGTCAGATACATTCATTTTTCTAGAGATAGGCAATTATTATGAATTTAGGAACTGGGTAGGAATAGAGCTGGTGCTTTTAAAACCACTGCAGTATGTGCAGAATCAAAGGGGTTGGTGTGGAGTTGTCAGCAGAAGAAAAGCAGTATGACAGGGTCACTATAATGAGTTCAATGAACACTCTGCTTAGACTGCTCAAGCCTGCAGATCAGGTGCCATCTTCATTTTGCTTGATGAATATATATTTAAAGCTGGGCCTGTAGTTGTGGAGGACCTTGGGTCTCCTTTATAAGGGACTCCAAGCCTCTCTCACATACCGTTACTGCTCTGGCGAGTTGAGTTTGACTACTTCCGGTCACTCACAAGTCGCCATCTTGCAGAGGTTACCTGAGTCCTTGTGGACCTGGTTTCCTGGCTTGCTGTCAGTTTGTTCCGATTACTGACTGCTGACACATCACCTCCAACCCGCTTCCTCCTCCAGCTCACTCGGAGACTGACTCGGAAGGGCTCACTGAACCGCAAGTTAGGCCCAAACCATCGGGCCATGGTAGCATTACATGATCATCCCGGTTTGGGTCTATTTCGTTACTTACTGGTTCGTACATTAGTTTGCATGTTTTCGGCTTTTTTTGGTCCTACTCGCATGTACGTTTACCTACAAATTAATAATGTTAGGGGGCTTTTGGGTCCTTTTATCTGCACGAACAGTGACCTCGTTTAGCTCATTTCACATACAAGCAATGATACGGCCTTTTCATATGTATAATATAATTCATGCAACATAGTTCATTCTTATGACTTATATGGATCACACGAACACCTGGTTGTGGCATAGGGTGTTCGTGCAATTTATCCTGATTACTTTTCATTTCTAGTTCACATATGTATACGAAGTAATGAGAATTTTGGATGTATGTTAGTTTCTAATTATTCTGGTAGTGGATCCCCCTACAGGTTTAACTTGGTATTACAGTTGAAATAAATTTTACTTAGTTTTATTATCCTAGGGGAGGTTTTAGGTTATATTGTATATATTCATGTGCTACACCTGTTATTTGTTAAACATCTATATGTCGGCATATTGTATTCACAGGTTCGGTTGAGTACTATTTAATATGAATATATTATTCCTACCTTTGGGCAGCTCATCAAAGTTGTCACTTCTAGGTTGGTCACATTTTAGTTAGTAATCATGCTTAAATCCTCAACCCTCCTCTATTGTTTATGGTCATGTTTTGCTTGTTTAGGTGATACTCTCGAGCCATTTCCAGTCACAAAGGCTCATCTTTTTGTGGCAGCATTTACTTATCACTCAAATTTAGTGGTAGCCCTATTAGTAGACATTACTGGCTATTAGGGATTTAGGTGTCAAGTAGTATATTTTTTCCCTGCCTCTATGCCATGGGCTAGTGGTCCCATGAGGCCAACACCCATCCTCATACTCAGAGGTATAGCCCATTGGCCCAACGCATAGTTATTCGCCTCGCATGGTTGCATAGAAAGGGCCTCACCTATCACTCACCTATCACTCCCATACTATCTTCTGCTTTAATTGTCACCGAGAGGCCGACACCTGCCACAACGTTTGGTGACCTCAAAATCCCCTTGTTAAAATGCATAGTTCAAGCCTCTCAAGCCACTTGGCAACTAACAGGGCATCACCTGTCACCCCTTTTAGTGGCATTGTTTCACCGCTTGGCAATAGCTAGTCTGCCAGTACCAATCGGGTTCACATCAATGGTACTTTTATATTTCAGAATGTCTCAGGCTCCTGATGTTCCCTTCCTAGCACCCCCGCTAGGTTTTGGTACTCCTTCCTGCAGGGCAAACGCAGCTAGTCCATCATCATATTATGGACTATCCTGCGTATCACTGCTGACCTCCGTAGAAGGAATATTCCATTCCCGGCTACTGCCAGGAAAGCAGAATTGTACAGGCTACCGACAACTCTGATGCTGGGGAAGGGCCTAGTGGTTCTCAGCCGCCTGATGTCCAAGCCATGATATCCTCATTGTTATAATCTATTGGGCTAATTAATGATAGGTTGGATCAGTTGGAGTCAGCCAGCACCCCTAACTTACCTGCTAGAGACACCGATACTATCCCAGTTGGATCATCAATGGCAACCCTGGGTAATTCTCCAGTTCCCCTGAAAGTCTATGAGGTCATTAACCCATCGTATATGGTTCCAGCTTACCTCAAGAAAGACATCCTGGAGGGCAAGGATGTTAACTTTACAAACAAATAAGTATAGTTAAATAACATATACCACTGGGGGCGCCACAATCACAAACATGTGAATATATTTACCACATTGTAATCATGAGTATTCATGTAAAGAGATAAAAGCAAAAGATATATATAGTGAAATATTTAATAACAAATAAAACAGAATAATAAAAAACCAGTACACTCACAAATGTAGTTGCACAACAAGGACATATGTCTTAATTGTGCTAAAAAAGCTTGTCAGCCCTTTCCTGGGCTAAAGTCCCCTCTTGCAGTAGGATCCCAGTTTCCAAGATTCCAATGACTCCCAATAGTGATTAGCTCAAGGCTGGATATGATTCAAGAATTGTAGGGACACTGGCAGGCTTTTGATCGCTCGACGCGTTTCGTCCAATAGACTTTCTCAGGAGCTGTGTGTCTATTCTTCTTCCGGCTTTTTAAATAGTTGAATTTGTGCGGCTTTCGTTATTGTGCGCATGCGCATTACGGTAAGACTTTGCCGCGCATGCGCGCACATCCAGCCTGGAACGCAAACAACTTTATTGATACTTTATGCCGGCGGACACATTTCCGTACTCGACCACCTGGTCTTACGGAATAATATGTAGGCATAAATAGAAAAATTAGAAGAGAAGATTTTAACTACGAAAGAGGGAAAATTAAATAGAGACAAAGAAGTTTACAAAAATGGTAAACAAAGAGAGTGGAAAAAGAAACACTTTAAAAATTCTAGATCAAACTATAGAGTGACTTATCCTAATATAGAGAGACAGACATAAAAACGATGATAGAAGAAAGATTGAAAAACCACCTAAAGTTCAGTGGAATACCTCGATTAAATCCGGGAGAACAAAATATGAAAACCCTATAGTCAGACGAAAGGATAAATCAAAATGTATGGAGACAGATAGGATAAAAGATAGTTTAAGAACTACACAGAAAGATTTTTTAGTCTAATAAAAAATCACTGGTATCAAAGGAACAGATTTACCCCTCTCAGTTCAGCCCAAACCCCACCCAAAAATAGAAAACTTCTAGGAGCCGTAGGAGGATTAGGGGAACTGGAGGAGGGAGAAATGTCAGACTACTGAAAGAGTCAGAAGACAATAAAAACTCTGACAATCCAGAAGGCATTTTTAACCTTTCTAAATATAAACTAAATAAAGCTGAAGCCAGTATTTTAGACAAAGGACTAAAATTTGCTCCACAAAAAGGTCCAAACCAATTCGAATTATTTATTGACACTCAGAAATCTTTGAGGAAATTGACTATTAAACGTTTTTTTGAGAAAAAGAAAGGAGAGGTTGAGGGATATGGCGATAACATTGAGAAAGAAAATATAGAATCTATATCTCCACAAATTACATATTCAGGTCTAAAACACAAATCCAAGTTTTTCCCAACTTGGGAAAAGGGAGATTTTATCCCGTTTTTTAGTGACATGGTTCTAAATGAATTTGAAACACTAACAAAGAATAATGGAAAGGAGAACCTTACTGAAAAAGAAAGAAATGCTTTAAAACAACTTAAAGAAAATCATGAACTTGTCATAAAACAGGCAGATAAAGGAGGAGGTACAGTTATTCTAAACCGTGAAGATTACTTGAAAGAATCGTATAGAATTTTAAATGATAAAGATACATACACTATTTTAAAATCTAACCCTATGGAAACATATAAAAAAGAGCTTTTTAAATTGTTGTCAGAAAGTCTTAACAAAAATATTATTAAGAAGGACGAATTTGAATATCTTTTTATTAAATTTCCAAAAATGGCCATATTTTATTATTTGCCAAAAATTCACAAGTCACTTATTAACCCCCCTGGGAGGCCAATAATTAGTGGCATTGGCTCTCTGACTAGTAATGTTTCAGAGTATGTAGACCATTTTTTACAAAAATATGTTCCAGCGGCTCCCTCATACATTAAAGATTCAAATCAAATTATTACAGATGTAGAAGGCCTGGTGTGGAAAGACAACTACATCTGGGCCACGGTAGACGTTGCATCTTTGTATACGTCGATTGATCATGAGAAAGGTATTGAGGCTATCAAAGAAATTTTGGGAAAGGACATAAATATGCATGAAGCACAAGCCACTTTGATTTTAGATATCATTCGTTTTATCCTTTTTCACAATTTCTTTTGGTTTGAAGGTACATATTACCTTCAAACTTGTGGAAAAACAATGGGCACCAGGTTCGCACCTAGTTACGCAAATATTTTTGTGGCGGATTGGGAAGCAAAGAATGTTTGGAATAATAACTCCTATGGTGCGAACCTGGTGCTCTGGAGAAGATATATCGATGACGTCCTTATTATTTGGGAAGGAGATAGGCCACTTTTAGAATAATTTTTATCATATATCAATAATAACACCTATGGACTGCGTTTCACGGCTGAAACTCAGACGCAGAGTATTAATTTTCTAGACCTTTCTTTTTTTGTATCATCAGGAGTCGTTTGTAATAAAACTTTTTTTAAGCCAACAGATGGGAACAGCTTTATAGAATATTGTAGCTGTCACCACCCTAATTGGCTTAACAATATACCGAAGGGACAACAAACGAGACTCCTTAGAAACTGTACTAATAAGAGTGATTTTAAAGAACAAGTTAAAATGTTAAATAAGAAATTTGAAAAAATACATTATCCATCTCAATTATTGACTAATTCAGAGAAACAGGTAGAAAATAAAGATAGAAATAAACTCTTAAAAAATAAAAAGATCTATAAGAAAAATAAGAAAGACTACAGTATCTCCTTTTTAACTAGATATAATAACAAAGCACATCTTGTAGAGAAAACGATTAAGAAATTTTGGCCTATTTTAAAACAAGATCAATTTTTAAAGAATATTTTACCAAGTAAACCTCAGATTATTTATAAAAAAACTCAGAATTTTAAATCCATTTTAGCTCCAAGTGCTTTACCTCGTATCAAACCCATTAAAGAAGAAGCCACTCTTGGTAATAAGGTTAATAATTTTCTTAAAGAAAAACCAAAAGGTTTCTTTAAATGCGGGCAGTGCAGCACATGCAGATTCCAGAAACAGAAGACAACAGAATTTACATGTACTGCTACTAAAGAAGTTTTTAAAATAAAGAATTATATAAACTGTCAAACAAAAAATTTAATTTATTTACTTGAATGCAAATGTATCATACAATATGTAGGTCGCACAATAAGAAAACTACATATTAGAATCTTGAAACACTTTAACGGTATAAAAAGAGGGAACATAAAACATAGTGCCCCCAAACACTGCATAAATTGTACTCATTTTAGTTTCCAAGATTTTAGATGTATAGGGATCGATACGATAATCCCCCATTGGAGAGGGGGTGATACAGAAAAAGCGCTAGCTATGAAAGAAACAGAGTGGATTCATAGACTTAAAACTACTTCTCCAAGAGGTCTAAATGTTGATCTGGATTTATTAGTGTTTATGGACTGAATTTTATAAGTATTTTAGGGTTCTTACAGAGTTCTTTTTTACTTACTATTTTTATAAAATTATTTTATAAAAATATATCTCTATAAAAACTTTTTTAATATTAAAAACTTTTTCTTGTTTCCATAGAATTTTTATTGATTTATTAACTAATTTTTATTAATTAATTTTTATGATAATTTTTTTAAAGAATTCGATGATGTCTTCGCCATGTCCCTCAGCCGAATAAAATGATCATCATTACATATGATGTTTTTATTAATCTTGGGATGGTTACTTCTATAGTTTGCTATATATAGATAAAGAAAATTTTGTATATATAATACTGTATAAAATGTAATATTATGTCTCTTTTCTCTCTATAGTATGTTTAATCTTCAATTTTTAATTTTAGATTTTTAATTAGTTTTGAATGTTAAAAATTAAATATGTGATGTATTTCAATCGTTTTTAAATTTATTATAAAGTTTGGCTTTATTAAGCAATATCTTTTGATATTATTACAACTGTATACATTAGATGAATTGTATATTATCAATTACAAACAAGTTTCAAGTGCCCACGTGGGGGGTATTAAATCCCCTGGTGTACAGGGTAGGATAAAATAAAAAATACTTTATTGAAAAACGTATAGAGACTATATAAGATACATGGGGTCCGGGATAGGGGGTTGGCCCGTGGTCCGTGAGGCTGTATTAACAAAATGGGAGGCAGCAGGGTAGATACAGTAAAGAGTTGCTGTATGGCAGTGTTGTAAACCAATAACTACCTAGAGACTCATTTACTCAAAATAGCATATCGTAATAGAGTGTCTGAAGTGTAACTTGCTACAAAGAAATCCTTATAGTACCAGGATCGCCTGTCCACCGCTTCCCATCTGGCTACTCCTGCCCCTCCATTCCAAGATATGTTAATGGATGAAATGTTTTATTATCACACATACAGAACCTTACCCACCTGGCATTCTCAGTTAACACAAGGAAATCCTACAATAGGGCTTTTCACCTTTTCACCAAATTCATTGCCGATTTTCAAATTCATAACATGTTTGCGATGGAGTCTTTATTAGGGTTCACTTCTTTTTTGCAACCTTAAGCTAAAATTATAATATAACACTATCAAACTCTGCTTAATGGCCATTCAACATCACATGCTGATACAACACCCTAACAAAACAGGATTCCTATTATCCTACCAAATTAAAACCTTCCCGAAAGGAATACAGAAATCAGACACAATATTACCCCCTAAGAGACTACCTATCCAAGGTAAACGGTTCCAATCACTATCCGCTTTATTACACACGTCACCTTTCGAACCTGTTACCAATATGGTGATTAAAACCTCCTTTTACGGATTCCTACAACCAAAAGAGTTCACCTCTATTAATCTAACTTCCACAGATTACATTAAAACTATAAATATCAATAAAATTATGGATCACTACATCCTTTCACTTACCCCATCACAACCCAGCCAGATTGGACGCCCGATCGATATATACCCTTCTACCCTACCTATAACAGATGGTGCCCAGTAAAGGTATCAGACAAATATTTCAGCACCATTCACAAACAACCACACTAACCACTTTTGCCAAATTTACGCTCTATGTTTGCAAACTATTAACTAGGTTTAGTTTTAATTCAACTCACTACTCTTTTTGCATAGGGGCAACTTCATCTGCCTCCTGTAATCATATTCCAGCACATAACATCAAGGTAATGGGACACTGGAAATCATCCACTAATACCTTATATATACCAGAACCGGTTAAAAAGATTCATCAGGCATTTTGTGACTTATCCAAATGATCGATGTATTGCAGAATGAATAAAAATTTTGTGTGGTACACTTCTTTTTGCCCTCTGTAATTACAGGCCTACTATGTTGTCGGTTCTGGCCCACCACAACCAACTGGTGTTTTAAACTATGGTATTTATTACTATTTATGTGTTATCTAACCTTAACAGCAATATTTCCCCGACCACAAATATATATATGTATGTGTGTATAGGCTTCATATGCATTTAGTCATAGGCTTGTTCTAAAAATTGCAAATAAAGTATCAAATAATCCAGTTAAAATCCCCAGTCAGGCTAGAAAGTCTTTGACATGGACCCCATTTGTCAGCTAGATTTTTTTCATTTTAAGGCATATAAAGAGAGGAAGATTACAAAAGAATTGTACAGGACTTGTTTATTCTCGAATGAGCTGTTCATGACGACTATACACCATCTATGGCAGCACTGGTGTATCCTGGTTTTTGGCTGCCCTAGGCATGCCAAAACTCAGACGCCCCCCCCCCCTCGCGCCACCCCCGCCACCCCCTCTTCCCCGCTTCTAAATACACACACACATTCACTGACAGACACACATACACTAGCTAACAGACATACACACTCACTAACAGACACATACAGTCACTAGCAGACACACACATTCACTACCAGACACGCATACACTCTCACTAACAGACACATGCAAACTAACAGACACACGCATAGTAACACACTCCCTAACAGACACACACATTAACAGACACACACACTCACTAATGTGTCTGTTAGTGAGTGTGTGTGTGTGTGTGTGTCTGTTAGTGTGTGTCTGCACACACTAACAGTCACACACACACACTCACTAACAGACACACACGTGCTCACTAATAGACACACCTACTCACTCACACATTAACACACTCACTTTTTCTTTTAAAAATTCAACCCCCCCCCCCCAGCCACCTTACCTTTGGGAATGCTGGGGGGCTTCTCCCTCTCCCTGGGGTCCAGTGGGGCTGCTGGGCGGTCAGTCGGATGGGGGTTGCTGTCGAGGGAGCACTTTCCCCTGAGCTCTCTGCTCAGCTCCCTCGCGCTCCGCAGATTGATGCCGGGAGGCGGAATATGACATCATATTCCGGCTCCCAGCATCACTCTGCTGCGCGCGAGGCAGCTGAGCAGAGCGCTCATGGGAAAGTGCTCCCTTGCCAGCGCCGCCCGCCCGCCCAGCAGCCCGCCTGGCTTGTCAGTTAGCCGCAAGGCTAACAAGACATTTGCCCTAGGCATTTGGGGGCGGCTTTTTTTGCCGCCCCCTGGAAAATGCCTCCCAAGGCAAATTCATTGTTTGCCTCGCGGCTAATACGTCCCTGTATGGCAGATCTAATAGACCACATCATGGAGTTCTCAGATGGCTCAGATTCTAGACTTTACCTATCATCACATGAATGTGTGGTTGTCATGGTGTGTTGTACTGAATCTCTGATTAACAGGTCTTTTTCTGTTTAATGTATTCTAGTGTACCCTGCACACAGAGCCAGTGCATGGATTAGTGCCACCCCTAAAAAGCATCTTCAATAGTCCTCTGTGTTTCTTAACCTCCTCTTTGCTTCTCTTACCCATCCTTTTTTTCATTTTCCGTGTCTTACTCCCTTTTTTGTGTCTCTTATACTGCCTTTTGTGTATTGTATACCCCTTTTGTCCCTCTTATCCTCCTTTTTGTGTTCTTACTCTCTTTTGTATATCTAACCTCTTTGTGTTTCTTATCCCTCCCTTTGCCCCATTTGTGTCTCTTACCCTACCTTTTATGTTTATATGACTGTTTATTCCTATGGCCAGGGACACTATAGCATTAAGAGTACAGGTTTGTATTCTTAATACTGTAGTGCTGCTTTAATGTTTATTAAACAAGATCTGACCCAAATCTTTGCTTAGTTTCCGCTTATACTGCATGTTTAATTTCACTTAAAATTACCCACCTACCTTGCCAGAACATGATCACTTATGCTGCCAGTTTGCTATGAACTCTGTTTTTCTGAACTGAGACATGTCTTTAGGGAAAAACATTTATTTACAGTCATGTTCTAAAGGTCTAATTAAGGCCCACTTTTCCTTTGCAGATACCCAGAATGAAGTGACAATTGGTTATTTCCAAACGCTATATGGGCTCATTGTGCTACAAAAACGTCCCCTGAAAAGGCATGATTAACAATGCAATAAAAATAGTTTGCGTGGCAAATAAAACCTATATAAGAAACAGAATAAAAAGCACTGCTACAGTATAATTTCCTCCTCTGCTTATTGGTAAAAATATTACATTTCAAAAATAATGGTTGCTGTTTATCCACACGCAGGAAAGCAATTTAGCCATAAAAGGAAATTTCTACTGGCAGAGAAACTATACACATTAGATAAAATCTGAATGAATCTCCACGTGGTTCCCCTGCTCCTCTTACAAGACATTCCCTGTGTGAGAGACTGTTGAGCAGATGAAAAGTGATTCCTATCTGCCCAGTCTTCAACATGCACACTGGAGGAGCTGGCACAGTACTTATCTATTTTGGTTTTAGTTTTATCTATGGGCATCTGTAGCAGACTTTTAAATAAGTAATGGGGGGTGGTCAGACTACTAAAATTACTATAATGGAGGTATTTTGCTTCCTTATGCATGTGGGGGGCATGTAAATTAGATGTCTAAGCCATTGCTGAGCAGTTGCTAGAGAGGTCATAGGGGATGAGGGGTATCATGTGCGGGACTTTAAAATAAGTAACTCCCCTAGACAGCCCCATTAAGAATGAATGGCCCTACTTATGCCCTAACACTCAAAAATAGATGGATGGAGCAACAAATCTAATACCTGTAAAATTATACATATGCTTACCCATCTGAAATCTTCTAAGAGAAATTCCAAAGAAATCCTCAAATTATGGTGGAACAAAATCACAGCACACACTTTAGGTTTTGTGGCTTTCCTATTATATTTCCTGGCTAGGTCAGGTTAATGAGGTTAAGATGACTCGGTTTCCAAGACTGCTGTTTCTCTTTCAGATAGTCTCAGTTTATGTCCCACCAACTTATTTCAAAACTCTTAGGGTGGAAGTAAGAGAATGCATCTGGGGGGGAGATCTCCAAGAATCTCATGCAGTCAATTAAAACTCCCGAAATTGAGAGAGGGGTAGGTTTTCAGAGATTTTTAAAAATATTATCTGGCAGCACACTTCACCAGGATCATCAGTTGGACGACCACAGACAATCGAACACATGATGGCATTGTAGTCCTATAGTATCCTGGCAGATTTACAATTTATGGATGAGGAGAACCGATGATTAGCTGCTGTCAATCCCTTTGTCAAGTCGATGATTACCCTATGGCATTGCGATGGTACTAAGTATTACCTTATCACGGAACCGGGTCCACTGCTTCCCCTAAGAGAAAACCCAGACTTTCCTGCATAAACACATGAGAATGTTACAACATAACCCATCCCACGATAGATGCTCTTCAGTCCCCACTGGAGGTGCAGTCCATTCTATTCCTAAAGGCCCCTCATCCATTCCTTCACTGGATGGTAAGAACTCAAATCGCTACATACCTTTCTTCAATTCCTCAAAAGGCATTCCTTATAAGATCCCTGATGGAGTTCGAATCACTGTGTCTTCAAAATTCTATGGCCATCCGGAAAATCTTGTTAATATACAGGATGCTAGTGGAGGGTTGCTATCTACTGGCTCCTCCCTGCATCAACAGAAGGGAAGTGGATCTATAAATAACCAGTTTCATACGCACAATACATGGGGCCCCGGTGCAAAACTGATCGATGGGCCCCCCCTCCATTCTTCCCCCCTCCCGTTTGCTGCCCCCTCCCCCCGATAGGCACACACACACATACATACAGACACACAGACACATACATACATAGATACACACACATAGACACATACAGACAGATACACACAGACACACACAAGATACACACATACAAAGACACATACATACATACACACACACACACATATATAGACACAGACAGACAGACACACACACACACACATACAGAGACACATACATACATACATACATACAGACACATACATACAGACAGACACACACACACATACACACAGACAGACAGACACACACACACAGACATACACACATACATACAAACAAACACACACATATACAAAATATAAGTGTTACTCTCCTGTTTCATACCTTTTAGGTGCAGGCATACCTTATCAGATCCCTGACAGAGTTCGAATCACTGTGTCTTCAAAATTCTATGGCCACCTGGAAAATCTTGTTATTTTACAGGATGCTGGTGGAGGGTTGCTATCTACTGGCTCCTCCCTGCATCAACAGAAAAGGAAAGGGGATCTATAAACAACCAGTTTCGTACACACAATCCATGGGACCCCATTGCAAAACTGACCGATGGGCCCCCCCTTCTTCCTCCCCCTCCTGTTTTCTGCCCCCGACAGGCACACACACACATACATACAGACACACACAAGACACACATACAAAGACACATACATACATACACACACAAACAGACACACAAACACACAGATACACACATACACATAGACACACATACATAGACACAGACAGACAGACACACATACAGAGACACATACATACATACACACAGGCACATACATACAGACAGACACACATACAGACACATACACACAGACACACACAAGACACACATACATACAAAGACACATACATACAAACAGACTGTCACACAGACAGACACACACACATACACAACAAGAGGACATAGTCTTAAATTAGAGGGACAAAGGTTTAAAAATAATATCAGGAAGTATTACTTTACTGAGAGGGTAGTGGATGCATGGAATAGCCTTCCAGCTGAAGTGGTAGAGGTTAACACAGTAAAGGAGTTTAAGCATGCGTGGGATAGGCATAAGGCTATCCTAACTATAAGATAAGGCTAGGGACTAATGAAAGTATTTAGAAAATTGGGCAGACTAGATGGGCCGAATGGTTCTTATCTGCCGTCACATTCTATGTTTCTATGTTTCTATGTTACACACATACAGAAAGACATACACATACACACACACAAATACAGACAGACACACACACACAGACATACACACATACATACAAACAAACACACATATATACAAAATATAAGTGTCACCCTCCTGTTTCATATCTTTTAGGTGCAGGATGGTGACATTCCCTAGGGTCCAGTGGTGGCTCAGGCTGGTGGGTGTCAGAGTTCCCAGTCTGACTCCCTGTCCTTCCTCCCGTGCGGCTCTCTGTATGCTGGGAGGAGTGACCGGGGCAGTCATTTCCTCCCAGCGTGTGATGTCAGCGCCACCGGGTCCCCTGAAAATCCATCTCCATCAGGTGGCCCTAACAGCATGGGCCACCCGATGGAGCCCTTGAACGGCGGCCCCGGCAGTTTGACATGCAGGCCGGGGCCGCAAAAAATGGCGGCTGGTATATGGTCGCAGGGGCCCAGTTGCAGCTTCGATCCCTGCAACCCCTATATGTACGCCAGTGTAAACAACCTTTTCCACTGAGGAATGGGATAAAATTACACCTTATCCCCCCAAAAAACAGCCTCCACTAGCCTCCAAGAGGCGTATTAAGTATATTCACGTCTGAAATATTCATGTCGGATACATGCTGGCACTGTGGAGAGGAGGTGTGAGAGGGTGGAGCTCTGTCTTTGAGGCTTACCAGCTCCCCGTCAATTCATTTGTCCCTAACTACTCCCCTCCCACCCCCTTTTTGTTCATTTACTTGTTCTTCTCTCATCTGATTCCTTCACTCTTACTTCCTTGTCGCTCAGGGAGATACAGGTTATTCCTCCTCCCCCTTATACATCTTAGTGTCTACTCTACGCTATATTCCTATTACCTGCTTTGTCCCTCTCTATTTGCACTACATGCTTTGGACACACTCTCTCCGGCTCTGTCCCGGAGTGACAGAGGTAAGCTATGCTCTGAATTGTTACGGGAAGGGGAAGAGGTCTTACTCCCTTTGAGAACCAGTTTTGTCTCTGCATGTACTGCAGGGCAGTGGATGGTGATAATTAACATTTGGAAGACCGATGCTGATATTGAATTTATGAACCATGTTGATCCTGCACTACTGTTAATTCAACATCTTGAGAGATCAACATATTTGTCCACGGATGTATTCATTGTTCTTGTCTGACAATATTGACATGTATTCCATAATTTTCCTTGACTGCTGACCAAATACCAAAAACCTGTTACCCCCCCAATAACAACATGACACCTGAGTGTTGGATAAGGGCAACGGCCGCAGCTTTATTTAAACTTTAACACAGCCAGCATTTTTCACCTGTCAGCTGTTGGGGTGACTACCCTATAGACAGATACTCCGAGTCCTAGCAGATACTCCGAGCCCTAGCAGGCTGCGACTCCCCAAATACTTTTACCGTGCATTACATGCGCTGGCCAGGAACTCCGCCATAGCTGTGACAAAACAAGAACAGAAACAAACAACACCACAAGCCAAAACCATCACATAAGAATAGGAAAAGGGAGGGAGGGAAACTGTTCCAGACTGTTCCTTCTGCACTGGTGAGTACCCTCACCTCTGCACCCGTTCTTATATCCCCATCTTAGCAACTATGTATCCATCTATATCCCACCCCTTACTGCAGAGCAGCAGTCATGCCTCCCCTTCCTTGCAGTACAGGGGATATCTTAACTGCTGACCAAATACCAAAAACCTGTTACCCCCCAATAACGACATGACACCTGAGTGTTGGATAAGGGCAACAGCCACAGCTTTATTTAAACTTTAACACAGCCAGCATGTCCACCTGTCAGCTGTTGGGGTGACTACCCAACAGACAGATACTCTGAATCTTTATCCAGAGTTCGTACAGCCTACCTTCTGCCATCAGCCCTAGCAGGCTGCGACTCCCCAAAACCTTGTACCGTGAATTACATACGCTGGCCAGGAACTCCGCCACTGTGATACCCTCCCGCTCCTTTACCGGCATCGTGCCCCCCGCAGACAGCGCCTGCTCTATACCCGTTTGAAGACCCATATTGAAGATGTCTAACCCAAATCATAATAGATGCGGTCGGACGTACAGCTGATATCTCCTGGAAGACCATCTACTTAATCGCTGCACAGCCGAACCCACAAGACCCAGGACGCTAACCTGCATTGCAGCCCAAATTCTGAAGGAATGAGGCGAGAAACCGGTTGGATCTTGCCCACAGGATACCAAAACTTTCCCCAGTACCGACGCGAACTGAAAACGCAGGGATCCATCTGTATGAACCAATAATGAAGCCGACTCGCCATATACTGCTGGAAGATCCGGACCGGACAAAACTTGCCCCAGTACTCCCAACCCGGAGCCACACGCCGGTACCGGCCTGATCTGTCTAAGGGAAACCGACCAGCACCCTGCGCGCGTCACTTGGGCTATGCACCGCGGTCCCTGGCAACTTGTCTACCACTGCCCTAAGCAAGCATAGCAATTCCCCTTGTGCAGCCTGTTCCTGCCCTAGGGAGCCCCCTAATGTGCCCTGCCCCCCAGCTAGGCTACCCCAAGCGCTAGCGCAGGCCAACTCACCGCTTGCTGGAGCTGCCACGGTAGCCCGCTTGTGATGGTACACCCTGGGAACAGCAATCCGGTCCTGCTCTTCCTCCTCCTCTTCCTGGGATCCGGAATCCGTTTCTTCCTGCAGCCGCCCGACCCGCCGGCTGCTGGCTCTCCTGCATACTGGACTCCTGGCCAGCAGTCCCCGACTTCCACTCAATTCCGACACCTCCTGCCTCAGGGCGCCCGCCCCCGGCACTCTCCAGAGCTGCTCAGCCCTCCGACCGCCATTTTCGGCCCATTCCAGTCTCCCCTGGGGTTCCGGCGCCGGAATTCCCCTTACTTCCGGGGCCTGTGACGTCCGCACTCTCGCCGTGTGTCCATCACGTACGCGCCCCTCGTGACATCCGGTTCCTCCAAGCTCCGCCCAGACTTCCGACATCGCTCCTTTACTTCCTCCTGGACTGGAAGAGAAGGAGGACTTTGTGAGCGCTCTTCCCGCGCTCCGCCATCTTGGGCCCACCTCACCACGGATCCTGCAGCCCGCGACCGCCTCCTGGCGCCCGAGATCCGCCGCTGACCTCACCATGTGCCCTGGCCGACTGCCGTCCGCTGGTCCCGACCTCCGATTCGCCTCCTCTTCGTACCAGACTCGGGAAAAGGCAAGTAGGAGGCCTGGAACGCCTCGGCCTCCTACCGCAGGCCAGAGAAGGGGTCTCTGCTCCTCTTCCATCCGGGCCTGGGGAAGACCGGCCATCAAATCTTCTAGGGAACCAGAGCCATTGGATGACAGGTAGGCCTGCAGCATCCCCAGCAAAGCATCCCTTGACAACGCAGCCATCTTGCAGGGAAGCCTGGATTAAAATTATCTTAATCAACTTGAATTGAATGTAAATTGACAATTCTCTATTTTTTTTTTTTTTTTAAACAGCAGAAGGCTAAAGGGGCTCTGAAACTATGAAAACTGTTCCAGACTGTTCCTTCTGCACTGGTGAGTACCATCCCCTCTGCACCCCTTCTTATATCCCCATTTTAGCAACTATGTATCCATCTATATCCCACCCCTTACTGCAGGGCAGCAGTCATGCCTCCCCTTCCTTGCAGTCCAGGGGATATCTTTCTGTTCATTTTTTTGACAGTTCTTTTTTGATGATAGAATTTGCCTAATAACCACCTATTTAAAAAAGCTTTAGGATTTGTTTTGGTTTAGCAGCTGAACAGTTGCCTTTGTACTTAACCCTTTCACTATCTAGCACTTTTTGATTAAAGAAATATTAGTATAACATTGATTTGAAACAAGAGATGCATAGCTAGCATATAAACTAGCAATTTTGTGTCTGGCTTGCTTTCCAGACAAACATGAAAATTAAAAATATGTACATTTACACAAATGTTTATTTTTCATGAATTCATATATCAGTTTAAAAAAAATATATATAGACAGTATATGTTGTCATTTATCTTGTGTATTTTGCCTGGGTTTGAAATGTTAGTATAAATACAAAGATAGAATATTTATCACATAAAGAAGGTGTGACAAAAAAAAATAAACAAATAAATATGGTCAAATACCATGCTTACAGTTTTTTGTAAGGGCCCTGAAGGCATTACTAACAGTACAGCAAACTAAAAATGGCAACAGAATACATAAAAATGTCTGCATTTGGGCATAATGTCCACATACAAAAATACAGTTAAATCATAGATTTCTAAGATAAATGTAATCTTTATCAATCTCTAGAACTATAGCGTAATGCTAACAGTGAAATGGCTGTAGGAATGATATCATACATTGAAACCACATGCACGTTTTGAAAGCAGAGGGTGAACTGACATTTTTAGCAAAAGTACAGGCATTATTTCCGTGACTATTGGCTTATTCTACAGTCTGGTAATCATAACTGGAGTATAAATGAGGTGAGTGAGGCTTTACTAACTACCGTTTTTCAACGAAAATAAGACCAGGTCTTATATAAATTTTTGTCCCGAAAAGCGCACTAGGGATTATTTTCGGGGGATGTCTCAATTTTCAGGGAAAACGGTAGCAAGTATGTACAAGAAAGTAGATTTACGTTCGGTGGAACGAACATAGACCAGTTCACTAGGGCACGGAATCACGTGAATCTATGTTCGGGGAAACTTCTCCAAACATAGATAAGCTTACTAGAGCATAGAATCCCGCTAATCTATGTTCAAAGAAACATCCCTGAACATAGATTAGTTTACCAGGGCATGGATTCCCGCAAATCTATGCTCTGGGAAAATTCCCCAATTCCCCAAACATAGATTAGTGAACTAGCGACTAGGGTTTATTTTCGGGGTAGGGCTTTATTACGAGCATCCCCCAAAAATAAGCTAGGGGCTAGGCAGCTGCTGGTGCCTCTGGAGTCCACGGACATCAAGGTGTAGAGTCCTCCAGAGTCTTGCAACTGTGCATAAACCTTCTATTCGGCCACCGCTAACCAATGCTCACAAGCAGAAACGGCTGCATTGGGCAGAAAAATACATGAAGATGAGTGTTGTGCAACCCTGGATGGTCCAGATGGATGGAGTAGTGGATGGTTGGTGGACGGCCACCCTGTTCCAACGAGGCTGTGACGTCAGCAAGGCAGTGGTGGAGTCATGTTTTGAGACGAAATCATGGGAAGAGAGCTGGTCGGCCCCTTTAGGGTCCCTGAAGGTGTAAAGATGACCTCTGTAAAGTATGTGGAGTTTCTGACTGACCACTTTCTTCCCTGGTACAGAAGGAAGAACTATGCTTTCCGTAATAAAATCATCTTCATGCATTAAAATGCCCCATCTCATGCTGCAAAGAATACATCTGCATCAATGGCTACTACAAAATAAATGAAAATGAAAAGATTCATATTCCATATTCAACATGCTGTAAAAAAAGGGCAGGTCATCCTGTTGACTGGCAGGAGAAAAGTATATAGCACTCCTCTACTTAATGTAGCGTGGCCGAGCTCCGCTTGCCATTCCATCCGGCCCACATCTCGACTCTAGCGTACGCCGCAGTTGGTGTGGAAGGGGCAGAGATATGAATCATGTCATATCCCTGCTCCCTGTGTAGCTCACAGCACGGCTAGTGCCTTGTGATGGGGCTTGGCAGCACAGAACTTCATAGAGCCTGACAGAATATTTCCCAGGGGCCTTATTGCATGGTGCTGAGATTTAAGTATGTAATTGTAACTGCATGTATGACTGCCTGTGTCTGTATGACTGTGTCTGTATGACTATATGTCTGTGTATGTATGTCTCTTTATATCTGTGTCTGTGTGTCTCTGTCTGTATGTCTCTGCTTGCTGTAAGACTCTGTATAACTGTTTCCCTTTGTATGTATGTCTATGAGTGTCTTTTAATGTCTGTGTCTGCATCTCTATGTATGTCTTTGTCTGCATGTCTCTGTATAGCTATATATCTGTGTATGCTCGTCTCTATAGGTCTGTGTCTGTTTGTCTCTGTATGACTGTGTCTGTATGTCTCTGTATGACTTTATATATG
The DNA here is from genome assembly GCA_933207985.1 of Pelobates cultripes. Taxonomy (NCBI): domain Eukaryota; kingdom Metazoa; phylum Chordata; class Amphibia; order Anura; family Pelobatidae; genus Pelobates; species Pelobates cultripes. The sequence continues at coordinate 217,876,841 of OW240912.1, read as the reverse complement.
TTTATGTATGTATATGTATGTATATTTATGTCTGTCTGTATATCTGCATGTCTCTGTCTGTATGTTCTGTTTGCATTTGTCTGTATGCCTGTGTCTGTGTGTCTCTCTATGTCTTTGTCTCTAAGTCTCTGTATGACTGTATATCTGTATGTATGTCTCTTTATGCCTGTGATTGCATGTTTCTGTATGACTGTGTCTGTATGTCTCTGTATGATTATATTGTATACACGGAAAGTATTGGGGCTCACCCGAGACCTGCATTTTGCATGAAATGTGCTGCTGCAGTGACCAAACTTCATAAATGAAAAAATAAATAGTTGCCGCGCACTCAGACTATAAAACATACAACACAAAGAAGGCTTCTAAATTGCCTATCTAAGAATAAATATGGGGATTTAGTTCCACCATATGGCCATATGTTGTTAAGCCCACCACTGCTTTCAAAGTACCCCAATGTTGGTGGGTCCTACGCTAAAATGTGGGGGACAAATTAAATAGTACTAGTGTTAAAAATAAAGTGTATTAAATTGTATTAAATTAAATCCTCGTAAGAGCAAAGTGAGTATACAAAAATAAAGTGATAAAAGCAATTAAAAACAGTGTTAAAACTAAACAATTAAAGTGTTAGTGCTAGAATGAATATACTCACTATTGCATATGATATCTGTGTAGAATGGAGAAAATAATAAAAGTGACCTGACTATTGAAAACTCCTCCTATATATATACACACCTGTGGCCACCTCTAAAGGGGCTTCTGAAGCTGGGGGGCCTGCGCGGGGTGCTTAATCCCAAAGGAATCTGGTCTGAATTCCAAATATACTGTGTACAGAGAAAGGATTGGGGGCACACCCAAGACCTGCATTTTGCATGAAAGCTGCTGCCGCAATGACCAAACTTCATACATGAAAAAATAATGCGGCGCACTCAGACTATAAAAAATACAACACAAAAAAGGCTTCTAAATTGCCTATTTAAGAATAAATATGGGGATTTAGTTCCACCATATGGCCAAATGATATTAAGCCCAGCACTGCTTTCAAAGTACCCCAATTTTGGAGGGTCCTACGCTAAAATGCGGGGGACAAATTAAATAGTACTTGTGTTAAAAATAAAGTGTATGATTATATGTCATGGCGATACTGTGGGCCAACAAGGAGAATAAAGTAAAACATGGAAAAACAAAATAAACATATTACCAGGCCTTAGAATGGCCAGACTTAACATAAGTAACACCTCAAGGCCAGAGACACAGATAGAGACAAAAATAAACAAAGCCAAAAAAGCAAGGATACCAGAAGAAAAACTATGGGAATGTGCTCTCGGATAACCAGCAAGAGGAAACCACAACAGAGCACTGATAATCAGATTTGACTTTAAATAACCCTAAAACACTTCTCATTTCTCAGAATAGGCCCATAGAACGTGCATGCAAGCTGATGACGTAATGACGCACACATGTTTGCGGCAATAATCACATGTACTTATTAATGTCATAATAAGCGCTGCAGCTGAGATGGAGAGAGCCGTGAACCGCCACGATACAGGTAAGTCCCTCTCCCTCAATAATATGTGACCGCACTAATCAGGCGCCATCTACGTGTGTCTCTGTATGACTGTATATCTCTGTATGCCTATGTCTCTGTATGACAGTGTCTGTATGTCCCTGTGTGTCTCTGTATGACTGTACACCCTGTTCCAAATGATTATGCAAATTCTATTTAAGTGTCACAAAGATTAAATATTTTGTTTTTCAGTTTAACTCTCAGGGCTCAGTTTAACTCTCAGGGACTGAACACAATCTTGGACACCTGTGATAATTAGATTGCCAGGTGAACCCAATTTAAGGAAAAACTACTAAAGGAGGGTGTTCCACATTATTAAGCAGAGTACCATTTTCATGCAATGTGGGGAAGAAAAAGGATCTCTCTGCTGCCGAAAAGAGTGAAATAGTTCAATGCCTTGGACGAGGTAGGAAAACATTAGATATTTCACGAAAACTTAAGCGCGATCATTCTACTATTAAGAGATTTGTGGCTGCACAGACGGTTTCGTGCAGATAAAGGCACATTGAGGAAGATTTCTGCCAGATCCATGCATCAGATCAAGAAAGCAGCTGCTAAAATACCATTACATAGCAGCAAACAGATATTTGAAGCTGCTGGTGCCTCTGGAGTCCACGGAGATCAAGGTGTAGAGTCCTCCAACTGTGCATAAACCTTCTATTCGGCCACCACTAAACAATGCTCACAAGCAGAAACGGCTGCATTGGGCAGAAAAATACATGAAGATGAGTGCCGTGCAACCCTGGATGGTCCAGATGGATGGAGTAGTGGATGGTTGGTGGACGGCCACCCTGTTCCAACGAGGCTGCGACGTCAGCAAGGCAGTGGTGGAGTCATGTTTTGAGACGAAATCATGGGAAGAGAGCTGGTCGGCCCCTTTAGGGTCCCTGAAGGTGTTGTGATCCCTGTTTGCAGGTAGCACGGTCCTCTAGGGCAAAAACATGCACAGTCCTTGTAATTGCAAATACTCCAGGCACTTTATTTGTAAGTTCACACATGATACATCAGTAAATGAAAACTAATGTAACAGAAAACCCTATAAACAAAAACCTAGCTCGTCTGAGCACTAACTGACGTTAGGTTCCCTATCTCTCAGGGTTAAACTAAACAAAACAATGGCACCAACCTTATTAGTTAGCAACACTCTGCTGGCTAGCCTGTTGCTCTCCTTTCCTGCACTCCCAGTGCTCCAAGCCAGCCTTGCCCTGACTGCTTTGCTTTCTGCACTCCCAGTGCTCCAAGCCAGCCTTGCCCTGACTGCTTTCCTTTCTGCACTCCCAGTGCTCCAAGCCAGTCTTGCCCTGACTGCTTCCTTTCTGCACTCCAAGTGCCTAGTCTCCTTGACTATCTGGAGAGAACAGCCTCTCTCTCCTACCTGCTTCCTGGGAGGAAGCCAGCAATCCCTCTCCTTTACCTGCCTAGCAGGGAGGAGTTTATTCCAATTGCAACAGCTCATTAACTGCAGCTGAGCAGTGGGTTGGAGACGGTCCAAAAAACCCTGGCCTGGATCTATGTCTCCCCAGAAAACCACTAAACTGTGGAGTGGAGCATTGGCCCACCCTTCTCTCCAAATGCTCCACCCCAGGGGCCCATAACTAAACAATGCTTTGTGTTGTGCAAAACACAAACTACACATACTCCCCCTGGGGTTAAAAGGCCTATCTGCCTTCACTTTATCACAGTGTAAAGATGACCTCTGTAAAGTATGTGGAGTTTCTGACTGACCACTTTCTTCCTTGGTACAGAAGGAAGAACTATGCTTTCCGTAATAAAATCATCTTCATGCATTAAAATGCCCCATCTCATGCTGCAAAGAATACATCTGCATCAATGACTGCTATGGGAATAAAAGGAGAGAAAGTCATGGTGTGGCCTCCATCCTCCCCTGACCTCAATCCTATTAAGAACCTTTGGAGCATCCTCAAGCAAAAGATCTATGAGGGTGGGAGGCAGTTTACATCCAAACAGCAGCTCTGGGAGGCTATTCTGACATCTTGCAAACAAATTCAAGCAGAAACTGTCCAAAAACTCACAAGTTCAATGGATGCAAGACTTGTGAAGCTGCTATCATTTAAGGGGTCCTATGTTAAAATGTAACGTGACCTGTTAAAATGTTTAAACACTTAAAATGTTGTTATAAGTTTGATTGAAATAGTTTTTGATTTCAGTAAATATGCTGCAAACACAACAAATTACAATTTTCAGTTCTTTACAACCTATAAAGTGTTTTGAAACTTACTGTGCGTAATAATTTGGAACAGTGCATTGTAAGCTTTTTATGTTTAAAAGTTTTTTATGTTATCATTAGGAGGTTTGTTCAATGAAATTTGAATTGTACTCTTAATAGTTGATTACATGAGAATTATGCTGACTGTTATTTACATCAATTATTTAATGAGAAAAATATAATTTGCATAATAATTTGGAACAGGGTGTATGTCTGTGTTTGTAGGACAGTGTATTGGTATTTGTAGATTGTATGATTGTTTGCCTTTTATGTTGTTATGTATATCTTTGTGACTGTATGCCTGAATAACTATGTCTGTGTGCCTGTATCGTTGTGTGTCTGTATGTTTGTGTCTTTGTGCATGTTTCTATTTTTGCCTGTGTATTTAGTCTGTGGAAAACAGCTAATTTATGACATAATTTGCGTTATATGTTCAGTAATAATAATTTTTATAACTTATTAGAGAGAGATGAGACTGTTTGAACACATGCAAAGTAAATTGAAAGTGTTTCACTGGTGTGTGTGTGTGTCTGTGTCTATGTAAATATAAATAGATTGGTTTGTGTTTGGAGAGGTTATTGATATTATGTTTGTAATGGGAGTTTGTTTCATGTGTGGGTTTTCAAAGGGAAGTTGTTGTTTGTTTCTGCTAGTGAGTGGTGATTGATGGTGTATGTGTGAGTGTGAAAAGTGAACTGGTGATGTGTAAGTATGTGCGTAAGTAGATTTTAGTGATTTTTGGGAAAGGGAATAGGTGTTGTGTCTTTGTATAACTGGAATTCTGATTGTGGTTTCTGGGTAGCATTCACTTGATGAAATGTTGTTTCAAAATGTATCACTAATGTGCATACCTGCATATGATGTGAAAATTATACATATGTATGAGTTTGTGGATTGCATTATCAAACTTTTTGAGAAGTCTGTATAGAATCATCATTGCCCAGTGAGGATGTTAAGAAATTCATTTTTAATTTAAAAAAAGAGCAAACCACATGGTCAAATTAACGGGACACTTCAGTGACCAAATAAAAATAAATAAATAAATAATGTATTTAAGTATGCATTTCTTCATTTGGAGATATATCTGAAAAAATAGCAAAAGCTACATATCGCTTATCTGATTCATTTTCAAGCCCTCTTCTTCTAACACGGCCCAAACTCTCTGTGGCTGTCTGATCACAGACAACCCAATGCAGCTCAGTGAGAAGTATTTTGCAAGGCAGGTGCTCTGAGCAATTGCTGCCTCTTGAATTCAGCTCCACCGTGATAAACAAACAGGACGTAACAAGGACGGTGTTCTGTCAAAATTACATACCTGTTGTAATGAACTATGCCTAGAAGGACTATAATCACTCTCGTTCCCTCTCCTGTGTATACTCCCTCACAAGCCTCCATACCAACAACCCCTTTGTCAGTGCCTGTTGAACCCTTTTTAGCCAGCAGGAGTGACTTACATTTGCCAGCAGGAGCTACTGACAATCCTTCCGGAACTCCAGTCTGGCTACAATAAATGCCGGTCATCTTAACACCTTGTTCTGACCCCTTTCCCCACGAGATAGATGGGCACTCTTTGAAGAATAAGTCCTACCGCTTCTCCTGAAAAATTGATCCCTGTGAGAGGTAGCTAACTTTCCCCAAGCAGCTGAAGCCCCAGGTAAAAGAATGCGACAAGTTTATCCGGGTGGCGATTGATCCGAGTGCTATTTTCACAGAATTGGTGCTTTGATCCCACCTTTCAGGGGATATATAACCTGTAGGGATACCATGTTGTTTTGTACTTGTTTTTGTGGTATTTTAAGTTGTACCCTCTGTGTCTGGGAGATAATTGGGACAGTGACGCTTGGGTGGGCTTAGGACAGAATGAATGGAGACCCCATGCTAGGGGGTCTGGGTATAAATATCTATGCTCTTTCCTAAATAAAACCAGTTGATTAACCCTTTATCAAGTCTTGCCTGATGTTTGGGGATGCAAAGGCTTTAACACACTTTCACTCTGTGGGAATAGGGAGACTCTTCAGCGGACATACTTAGTCAAAGTATAGGGGATCCGTTACACCTGTCAAATTTCCATATCCCACATCACGTCTGGTGACATGGATCAACTGTTCCCTGTGCTGCACATGCAAGGTAGCCCTCCTGACGGGTATAAAAATCTGACCAAGGCTGGGAGCAGGTGTGAGTTTCCTGATGACGAGGCATCAGCTGAATTACAATTCAATTACATTAGATTCACTAACATCTATAGCTATTGAAACACTTAATCCATCACGGCAAAAAACACAATTATTTGAAGTTAAATATATAAAACAAGGTGGAATAATAAACCACTGCAGTTTGTTTAAACTGGCTCACTAAAAGATTTCCTGGTTTAGTGAATAACTCTGATTGTGAATTATCATGCTATAAATTTTTAATACAGACTTTTCATTAATGCTTGCCAACAATTATGTGAAGAAAAAGAAATGCCTAACACTGCCTCAGTATATACAGCCATTCCACTCACCGAACATTACACCACCCAGTACACAACATCCCAATGCACAGTATACACAATCACACCAATCACAGTACACACAGACATCTTGCACACACATCTGTCATGATACCTAATTACCCAAGAGGAAAAAACTCACAGGCACTCCAACTTCAAGCCGCAGGCAGATTTATTATGACAGAATGCAACGCAACGTTTCGACCGGAAAGGTCTTTTTGAAAAAGACCTTTCCGGTCGAAACGTTGCGTTGCATTCTGTCATAATAAATCTGCCTGCGGCTTGAAGTTGGAGTGCCTGTGAGTTTTTTCCTCTTGGATTATTGTACTGGGATTGCTGGTCCTGCTCTGGAGCACCCTTGGCCGCTGGGATTGGGTGTGGTTCTCATCACTTACTCTGCTCGATACCTAATTACCCAGCACGCAGTTTGTATATGATAATAGATTAGACAATATGTACCATTCCTTAGAATGGCCGGGTTTAGACGTTGTTAGAATACAGAATGGTCAGGGACAAGTCAAGTCAGGGAAACCAGAAATCAGAAAAGCAAAAACCAATAGCCTAGTCACAGGATTACAGAATGGAGAATAGTCAAGGAATGCCAAGATCAAAATACCAGAAAACCACAGATAACAGACTAGTGGGAACTGTAAACAGAAACCACAACAGGGCAATGATTCATGTCCTAAGTGAAATTTTTTTAATCTGTGGCTTTAATTATATGGCCACGCCACCAAAAATGTCTAAATCAAACGTTTTGGCGGGCCATGACGTCATTAGCATAATGACATTGGCATGCATGCGCCTACACCATAAAAGAGGAGATGAGGTGGACTTTGGGAAGGGTCCCTCTTCACATTATGGACCTTCCCAGGCTGTGTCATGAGCTGGGCAACAAAAGGTAAGTAACAAATGGAATAAATATGTCACAAGGTTTTCTTGTATGAGAACTCTGGAATGTGGATTGGGGGGTCTTGTCATTATATGGCTATACTCTGACGTCAGCATGGGCACATCTATATAATAACTGAACAAAGGGACACAAGGTCTTTCTCTCTCTTGGCTCTTCTTCCTGTACAACGATGTAACTCTCCCTTCAGAAGTCCAGCAATTACCATCTGCTGTTGAAGATCCATGATCCTGTAGCATCCTTTGTTGTTTTATTATGTATCAGTAATTATCAATAAACATGAAGAAATCGTAGGTAAGATTGCATATTAGTACTTTTCCTTAATATAGATGTATATTAATGTCACGAGCCTTTGACCCAAGACTATATATACAAAAGACATATATATCAATCAACTGGAAAAAGACACAGAAGAAGCAGAATTTATTACACACCCTACATATATAGACACCCTACATACATAGACATCCTACCATTCAATCAACACACAGCCTTCCTACACACAGTTTCAGCCACACCACACACACGTACTACACAGGGACAACCACACCACACACAGTGACTCCTCAAACAGTGACACTCATCTCAAAAACACAGCCACCACACCCAATGACAGCCACCCACCACTCATAACACACAACTGCTCGACGCACAGATAACATACACAATCTACCCTCACACACAACACAAAAAGAGACTCTGTACACACACAATCCCATAAATAGTCACCCCACACACAACACTACAAGCACACTCCTCACACAGCTTTCATCACACAGACATGCAAACCCCCATTATCCTACACCACGCAGGGTTATTCATAAAGCGAGAATTCAAGGTGAATTAAAAGCAAATTGCAAATGTAACGTCAAAAAAGCCCAAATTTAAACATTCTGTAAGTCAACTATCCTTTCAGTTCACTTGAAATTTATTTTCAATTCCCCCAGCCTAGGGAAAGTACAGTGGAAGATGCTGGTTATGAAAAGACTGATGGAAAGGGGAAAGAGACTGGCAGACTTAGTATCGGAAAGAGACTGGTGAATAAGTAAGATAGATTGTCAGAGGGAGAAATTAGAGATGTGAAGAAAGGTGACAGAATAGAGATGCAACATTGTAGCGGATTTGCCAATACCCCTTACACAAGTCAATAGTTGTGAGATAGTGCCCCCTTGCCATCCGGTCCAGTAGTTCGTCTATCCTGGGCATGGGATAGGCGTCAGATACCGTCTTCTCATTCAGTCTCCGGTAGTCTACACAAAAACGGGCCGTGCCATCCTGTTTTGGTACTAGCACTACCGGGGGCGCCCAGGGGCTGTCAGAGGGCTCAATTAGCCCAAGCTGGAGCATCTCATCGATCTCCTTGCACATGTTCTCCCATACTGTGGTAACTTGTCTTCCTTGCATGGTAATTTATCTTCCTTTCAGGACCTCCTTAAACAGGTCTAGGTAGGAGGGCTAAGGATCTTTACTTCCCTCCCACAATTGCTAGAGGAAGTGATGCATGGACAGGATGTGATGTAAAACACATCATCTCAACTAAGGGTATATAACATAAGGCCAGGCAGGAAATCTTTCTGTTGCTTCCTTTTCTTCCTTGGTGGATGTGATGTTGAACCTAGCAGCAGTGAGCCATTACTAGATGTGAAGGCCTAACCGTGGGTGAGATCAAGCGTGTGTGTAAGGGGTAACTATATAGATAGATAGATTTAAAAAGGGTTGTTGCTCCGTGGGTCTGGGCTGTGTGTTTGTGATACATTTATAATATTGTGTTGTTGCCTTTTAATAAATACCTTTTAATGTAGACGAACCTTGTGTAGTATATATATTAATTTGGTGATACACCACAGTACCGCTTCTGGGATGCGGTACGGGATCTGACGCATGGGGAGTTGACCTGGGGTGTCTACTCGGTGAGTGGCCAGAGGAGTGTAACCAGGTACATTAGAGAAGATATCCTGCTTCTCCCTCAACAGCTGTTGTACCTCGCTCCGCTCCTGTGGGCTCAGCCGATCCCCCAGGGCGACTTCCCTTAAGTCCCCAGATAACTGACCCTCTCCCAGCAGATCTGGGAGAGGTAGACTGTCAAACTCCTCTGAGTTAGGTGCGCATATGGTGGTCACTTCCTCAGAGCGCTCCTGGTAGGGTTTCATCATGTTCACATGGAGCATGCGTCGCCCCCCAGTACCAACGCACGAGCCTATTATATAAGTGGTGTCACACCATTGTTCTACCACCTTATAAGGGCCTTGCCAGGCGGCCTGCAACTTATCGTGTCGGACAGGTTTTAAAATCAACACTTTCTGCCCGGCCTGAAAGCTATGGTCCCTGGCGCCCCGATCATACCATGTGCGTTGGCGTGTCTGAGCCGCCTGCAAATTCTCGCGTACCGTCTGGGTTAAGGCCTCCAGGCGGTCTCGGAATGCCAACACGTATGGTATGATGGGGGTACCGTCGGTACTCCGTTCTCCCTCCCAATGCTCTCTGATTAAATCTAAAGGCCCTCATACCCTGCGGCCAAACAATAATTAAAATGGGGAAAACCCAGTGGATTCCTGCAGCACCTCCCTGTACGCAAAGAGGAGGTGAGGCAGGAATTTCTCCCAGTCCTTGTGGGTCTCTGCGAAGGTTCGGAGCATTTGTTTCGCAGATCCCATTCGTCTGGGGGTGGTAAGGGGAACTAATGACTGGCTTAATGTCACAGAACTTCCAGAGGCGCTGCGTGACTTCGGCAGTGAACTGGGTACCCTGATCGGAGACAATCTCCCTGGGAAGTCCCACCCAGGAGAATATCTGCATAAGGGCTTCCGCTACTGTTTCAGCCTGTATATTCGTCAGGGCCACCGCCTCTGGATATCTAGTGGCATAGTCTACCACTGTCAGGATAAATCTTTTGCCTGACGGGCTTGCTTTGTTGAGGGGTCCTATTAAGTCGACTGCTACCCTACTAAAGGGTTCCTCGATTATGGGAAGGGGGTGTAGCTTGGCCTTGCGCCGGTCCCCCCTTTTCCCCACCCTTTGGCATGTATCACACGTGTTGCAATACCTGCGCACTTCCTGGCTAATTCCAGGCCAAAAGAAACTTTGCGTTAACCTGTGCCGGGTCCTGCTGACCCCTAAATGTCCAGATAGCGGAATGTCATGCGCTATCCGGAGTAGCTCTGCCCGGTACCGCTGGGGTACCACTAACTGCCTCATCACGATCGGGTCTGACTCGGTTACCTGCTTATCCGTCTCCCTATATAACAGCTGTTTATCCCAGATAAACCTTTCGCCCTCTCCCCCAGGAGTGTCTGCTGTCACCTTGTCCCTATACACCTGCAAGGTGGGGTCAGTCACTATCTCAGCTGCAAATTCATTAGGAGGGGCCCGGGGAACACAGTCAAGGGAACGGGAAGGATCTCTTACCTGAACCTCCGGGAGTGTGTTGTAGTCCTGGGTGCGGGCCTGTTGTCGAGTGACCACAGGGTGAGCTTCTCCTGTGGTGGGTGTCTGGGGCTCAAAAGCAGATGTGAGCCTCCCCAGATCGTTCCCCAATAAAACCTCCGCCGGTAACTGCGGCATCAACCCCACCTCCACATGTCCTGCCCCCGCTCCCCAATGCAAATGTACCCTTGCTGTAGGTAGACGGTATACTGCTCCCCCGGCTACCCTGACGGCCACAGTCTTGCTTAGTTTAGCCTGATCTGAAACCAGGTGACTCTTTACCAGGGTGATGGTAGCCCCTGAGTTGCGTAGACCCTGGACCGCTTTACCCTCCAGATATACAGTCTGCCTGTGTTGCTGTCGGTTGTCAGCATTGGCCTGGACTGGATTCGCCTCGTGCAGTACTTCCCACTGTTCCACGGTTGTAATGGGAACAGCTGAGCCATATGGTGTGGCCACGATATCCTGGTAGTGGTGGGCTGCGGCTGCTCTCGGTGGTGGTGGTGGACCGGGCCGGATCCAGCTGGAACGATCCCGCAGCTGGGGGCATTCCCTTTTATAATGTCCCCATTTCTGGCAGTGGTGACAGGGGCCAGACGTGGGCTGGCAGAAACGTGGCTGTGCAGCGGGCGGTGGTGGTGGTGGCAGGGGTCTCGGTGGAGCCAGGGTGTAGCTGGTTCCCCCAAAGGTTTTAAAAGTGGCTTTTGAAGCTGAAGGTTTTTGCTGCCTGCGGGCATCCAGGTACTCATCTGCCTTCCTGGCAGCTTCTGTGAGGGAGGTAGGGTTTCTGTCTCTTACCCACTCCTGTACATCGCTGGTTACTCCCTCATAGAATTGCTCCATCAGCATCATTTGTATTACATCCTCCATGGACTGTGCCTTGCTCGCTTGCACCCACCCAAGTGCTGCCCTTTGTAATCTGCATGCCCACTCTGCGTGTGAGTCTTTCTCCACCTTCTTTAAATCCCTGAATCTCCGCCGGTATGCTTCCGGTATTATAGCATACCTGGCCAGTATAATTTCTTTAACTTTACTGTAATTCCGTATTTCTTCATTGGGTACAGTACGATATGCCTCGGCTGCCCTCCCAGTTAACCTTCCTGCCAAAATAGGTACTCAGTCCTCTGCGCTGATTCTATGCAGTGCACACAGTCTTTCAAAATCTTGCAGGAAAGCGTCTATATCTTCCTCTGCCTCCACATACGTTTTAAAAGCCTGGTATGGTATCTTAGGCTTACCTTCTTGTGGCATATTTACTGCAGAGCTGCGTTCTGGGGCTGCTGTTTGTTTCCTCAATAGAAATTCCTGGACTTCCGTCATAGTTTTTGAAATAATTTCTGTTGTAGGGTGTTCCCCATAGAAAGACAGCCGAAATTGTAGCTGCCTTTGGAACTCCATCTGTTCCGGTGTTTCTCCCGAATCCCCCTGTTCGGGAACCGAATCGCCATCCATTCGGTACTCCGCCATAAGTTCAGTAATGAGTACCGCTTTCTTCTTATTGCTGGCTTGTATACCCCTTGCCTCCAGAAGGTCTTTTAGCGTGGAGCGTTTTAGTGTGGCAAAATCAATCTCCATCCGTACTCCATTTATGCTTGTTCCTCTGTGAGTCTGGATCCCAGCGCTGCCAACCAATGTAGCGGAGATGCAATATTCCCCAGGTTATCTCCGCTTATAATCCAAGTGAGGCTCAGGAACAAGTAAATAGTAAATCCACAGGCAAGGTTTCCAGCAGGTAAAATAACAGCAATATCCCAACAGCAATCCCAATAACTGGACGACACACAGTTTCAGGAGCAGAACTGAAATCTTTAATCCACACTGTCCTTTTAAAGCATGCTCCCATGCAAGGGAGGGATTTACAATCATTAGTATAGTAGCCAATCCTGTCCTGGTAACCTCCCACACATCTCCTCCCCTCAGCCAGCATCATAATCCCCTTATCCAGTACAGTAATTCCTCCCGTTTCTGGATGTACCCCTAAACGTAGGGGTACCCCTTTAAATCCTACACCCCCTGATAGCCCTGATCTGGGTGAACAACATATCCAAAAATCACCCAGATCAGACCATGGGTTCGGGAAATCTATGGAGGTCCTGGAGTAAGGGAACAAACTGCATGAAAGCCTCTAGCTATAGAGGCTAGGGAGGGTTCACCTGAATCCCCTCGTTCGGTTCTTTCTATCTTAGAAAGGAACCGAACGGACCGGGCTTGTGGAGGTTTCAGCGGTGTTCGCCTAGTCGAGTGTCCGATTTGAGTTCCAGACACTCGATGGCAAAACACCGCTGTTCGGGAGTTTTAAAATGGCCGCCGCCATGTGTTCGTTTTTCGAATGGCGGCCACCCCCGAGAACAAAGGACGGCTACTTCACTTGCCAATTACCGTTCGCAACAATGTTGCAACGGTTAATTGAGAACACACTTCACACATGGGAGGTCTGACTGTTCGGTAGTTTCATTCGAATAAACTAAGGGAATGAAACTACCTAACATTCAGACGAATCCAATATCACATACATAGACTTTGCCATTTTCACACGAATGCATAGAAATACATGAATTGTTCAGGACAGCACAGGGCCATCTGCTACAAACATGTTTAATCATTAATATTTAAAGGAATATTTAAAGGAAAACACCAAGCATGATGATCCCTACAGCTCATCCTGCTGCTTTTGAACTGGAAGGAGTCAAAGCATTTTAGAATGGTTTGAATTTTTAACTGTGGTGAATCACATCACTGCTTCCAATCTCCACTACCTCAAGTCAGAGAGACGGAAGCTGTCTGTCTTAGCTAATCCCCGCGGCGCAGTTAGTTCAAAAGAACTAAAGAAGTCATGCTGGAGGCTAGTTATAGTCAGTGAACCACAGGTAAAATGTTTTAAAATAGTTGGACTTCTTACAAAAGGGGGTATGGGGATCCTGCTTGTGCAGTGGTGGTTGTGGTGCTTGTAGAGTTCCCTTACATGCTCTAAAATACTGTCAGGAGTCCTGTCTGATATCTACATTCCTCCCACTACTCCTAATATTTGCCCCTGTCCTATACACTAGCATTCCACCCTTCCTTAACAGTTATCCTGCACCCTGCTGCAATAATAAAAGACTGGCCCTTTGTAAATCACCGATAAGCAATGCACTTGAGTTGGATGTGTGGTGGCTAGCTGAATCTGATCTGTATGTATTGATTTGAATAAGTGTGCTTGTATCTGGGGTAGACTGAAGTAGTTGCATGTGAGGGTTGGCTTAGTGTGAAATGTGTGTGGAAGTGATTGAATTTAGAGGTGGCTAAGTATGATCAGGGCCGGCCTTAGGGGTGTGCGAACTGACACAGTTCGCACATGGTTTAGTGACAGGAGTGCAGAGGGAGCTAAAGCAGGTAACCGGTGGAGGATTTCATTATTCTACACCCGGGACTAATGTAAAAATAGAATGGCTGCGGGGGCAGAGCTTATCAAGAGGCAGAGGTGGGACTAAAATGGCAGCAGAGGCAGGGCTAAAACCTACCAGAAGCCCCTGGAAAATGCTGCACAAGAAAGGGGAAGGAGGAAGCAGTCAATGCTTCCCCTAACAACTAAACAACAACAATTCGCTATCAAGAAGGCCCACGGGTCTGGTTTTATTGGTCTTTGTAATATTGTCGTCAGTAGGTCAGCTATAGTCTTCCAGTAGCTAGTTGCTTTGGGGCAGGACCACCACATATGTAAATAGGTACCCTTTTCTCCGCACCCCCTCCAACAAGTGTCTGTAGGAGTTTTGCCCATTCTGTACTGCTTAACCGGTGTGGTGTACCACCTCATGAGTGGTTTATAGCACTGTTCTTGATGTATTACGCAGACAGAGGCCTTTTCTGCTGCCTCTCATATGTCTTGCCTTACTCCAAACCCTACCCCTAACCCTACCCAAACCCTAAACCAACCCTAACCGAACCCTGCACATAACCCTACGCCTAACCTACCCCTACCCTTAACCCTACCCTTAACCCTACCCTCAACCCTACCCTCAACCCTACCCTAATTCTACCTCTAACACTACCCCTAACCCTACCTCTAACCCTACCCCTAACCCTACCTCTAACCCTACCCCTAACCATACCCCTAACCTAACCATACCCCTAACCTAACCCTATCCCTACCCTTAATCCTACCCCTAAACCTAACCCTACCTCTAACCCTAACCCTACCCTAACCCTACACTTACCCAATGTAATGAAGTCCTGAAGTCCTGAAGTTCCGAAGAGCCGAAGTTCTGAAGTGCCAAAGTTCCGAAGTTCCAAGTGCTGAAGTTCCGAAGTGTTGAAGTGCCTAAGTTCCGAACCGAACTGAAGTGCTGAAGTTCCCAGTTTTGGAATGCCGAACCGAACCGAATATTTTTCCCATGCACATCCCTAATAGTCTGCCTACAACCATAAAGCTCTCTCCTAGTCTTTAATCATTTGAAAAGTGCATCATAACCCATCTCTTTCGGAGAGCTTATGCCTCGAAGAGTAACCTCTACCTCACATACCTGTCCCTTGCTCTCTCCTAAAAGGCAGCACTCTATTCACTCCTCCAGCTCTGCTTCACTCCACCTTGTTTGATTGCTACCTCCTGTCCTGATGTGTTTTACGCCCCACCTCCTATAGACTGTAAGCTTGTTTGAGCAGGGCCTTATTCAACCTATTGTTCCTGTAAGTTTTGTAATTGTCTCATTTATTGTTAAATCTCCCCCTTTCATAATATTGGAAAGCACTACGGAATATGCTGGTGCTATGTAAATACCAGTAATAATAATAATAATAAAAGATACACGCAGACTGCTGAATACACACACAGACTGCTGAATACATTCACACAGACTGCTGAGTACACACACACAGAATGCTGAATACATGCACACAGACTGCTGAGTATACACACACAGACTGCTGAATACATACACACAGACTGCTGAGTACACACAGACTGCCGAATACATTCACACAAAATGCAGAATAAATTTACACAGACTGCTGAATACAAACACGGACTGTTGAATACATTCACACAGACTGCTGAGTACACACACACAAACTGCCGATACACACACAGACTGCTGAATACACACACACACATATACCTGCTCTCAGGGCGTGTGTCCTGCTGCCAATTTTCCATCTGCTTACCCTGTAATTCCTGTTCTTTCTCCCATGCGGATTTTGTTAGTGGAAAGGGCAGGGACATGCAGCAACATCCCATCTCAGCCCTCTCCACACAGCTCTAGCACCAACGAGTTTTCTTAATACGGCCTGAGAGCACTGCACACCCTAGTGGCCAGTGCTGATATTGCAGCACATTCTCTTCAAAGAAAAATACCGGCTGTGCTGGTAAAATACCAGCCAGGTGGCAACCCTACAATGAACTGAAAATCAAATTGCAAATTTAGGCCAAAAGAAGGGAAAAGATTCTGAGCGCTAGTCATAGACTGTCTATTTGAGCCTACGTTTTGCAACTCAGTTGTAAATTCACTACATCTCGATGTTCAGTAAGTAAATGCCATTGCTATAGCATTTTATTTGAACTTTTAAACTTTAATTTCTTGAAATTATTTGTATATTCATTTTAAAAATGTATACTCGTAAAGCTGTATCAAAGGGATAGTTAAAGTGACAATAACTTCAAGATTACATATATTTAAAGTTTTATTTTTTTTCTAAATTACAGGAGACGCTATTGTTCACTTGATATTATTTACAATTATAATTGTAATAATTTATGAACAGCATCTGTAGTGACATGCTGCTAGAGATGATTTGAGGCTGGTTATGATGCCTGGATTCCATAGGTACCAGTTCCTGCATCACTACTCACTGGTTAGTAGCGATTTCTGTATCTGGGAACCTGAAGACCAGACTCCGATTACAATATGGTCGAGCTATGCACCGCTTCATTTTATATCAGGGATCAGATAAGCGCTCTCAGCCAATAACCGCCCCAGTCCATGGTATGGAAGTGTAGCACTACATCCTCAATAATGTCATTAGAGGTTTGATTTCAAGCTGCCAGTGATAGAGAACCTAAATTTAATGGTGAGTAAACCATGGACTCCAGGTACCAAAACCTTTTCAAACAACTGACGTGGTTATGGAGCCTACAGTATCCCTTTAACAGCAAACTAACAGTTCTGGTAAAAAATATCTGGCGAATATGTTTCCTTGTTCTCAAACGCTATCGCTAAAGTACCCCGTGGGTTCTTAACTCGTCTAGAACAAAAAAGAAATCCAACTATTGCTGATTCAAACACACGTAGCCAGGGTAAACCCATGCTATTGATTGCTAACTCCCACAAATTGTGTTGCTAGGGCAGTCCAGCTCTCTGGCCCAACTTTCACATAAACAATAAAATTAAATCCTTACCCTCCCACATATACTAAATAATATATGTGTATAAGTTTCCCTGTTAAACAAAGAAGAAACTAACTATTTACCATTTCCACATACATTAAGTTATGCCACAGGGTGCTCTTCATCTGCCAATAAATACGGCCATCTACTAACATAAAAACCTAGCAACCAGTTGCCGATACAATTATTTTAATCGCAACGACTTCACTAACTTACATAACCTGTCTTATAAAAAAAATGTGCAATTGTATATTGTCACGACCTTGTCTGCATTAATCCGCCTGTGTCTGCTGTCGTGGCACCACAGGCTTGTTTGTAAACTCTACTGCACGAAAAATAAAGAATTAAAAAAAAAAAAAAACCTAGCAACACCTAATGGTTATTTAAAATATAAAAGGGGCAGAAAATAAAACCAAACAAACAAACAAAAAAAACCCCAAACCTTTTAGATTGGAAGGAATACTCTGGTAACCATTACACCATTTAATGAAGCTGTTATGATGCCAGGAGGTCCCCGGGCACATTGCTATCTTAAGGGGTTAAGCCATTTTTGGATGGTTGAACCCCAAAGGCTGCTTCCAGCGTCATATCTACAGTATCCACAGGTAGTATCTGGCTTCTGAAATTTTGTTTCACAAAGCACAGAGTGATGTCACACCCATTCATAAAAAAAGAACCAAATTTATGTTAAGTACAACTTAACTCATAATGGCATGACTTGAAGTAACTGTTGTGATGTCACATCAGAGGAACTTTGTGCAGGATAGAACCTTTTTTATATGCAACAATGTTCAAACTTGGATATGTTTCTGTTTGAATGTTACTTTATCCCTTACACGTCTAGTCGTTGTTCTGCAATTATATATTTTGCCAAAAGTCATCTGGCTCATTGAGGGTTATGCCTTAGATTTTGTCAAGG
This sequence comes from Pelobates cultripes, assembly GCA_933207985.1. Classification (NCBI taxonomy): domain Eukaryota; kingdom Metazoa; phylum Chordata; class Amphibia; order Anura; family Pelobatidae; genus Pelobates; species Pelobates cultripes. Next base: position 217,858,952 of record OW240912.1, on the reverse strand, counting down.
TCAGCAGACATTTTAAAAATTAAATGTGTGGAGAAATTGTTCTTAGAAAATGTAAAAAAAAATAGTAATTTGTGAGGCAACCAGATCCATTAGTGAAAATTGCAATTAGAGTTTCATCAGTAGAATACCAGAGGAAGTGTTGCTCTGGAAAAAAAGTACTATACTATTTTGCATTTTATTTCAGTGGATGGGAGTAAGTACACAATGTATTTATATAAGATAAATATGATAAATAATTCTAACATGTGTAAACGTCATAATCTTGGCACCAACACAATTAAAGATTTTAACCCCATAGTCATGCTGTGTTTTGTTATCACATTCAAATCTCACTTGTTTTGCTGAAAAAAAAAGTTTAGCAGTTTTCTGCAACAAAACACGGTACCATTAACCACGCGTCCTCTTTTCACAAAGTAACTTCCTTATTAGATGTATTTGCACAGGGCCGGTGCAAGGATTTTTGCTGCCCTAGGCAAAAGTAAAGTTTGCCGCCCCCCCCATGTGACATCACAATGCTCCACCCATATGATCTGCCATGTTAACTAACGTCAGTGCTGCAGTGCCGCCGTGTTTACATTAAAAGGCCTGCAGGGACAGGCTATAGACACCAGAACCACTAAATTAAGCTGCAGTGGTTCTGGGGACTATCGAGTTTCTTTAATGTGAGGTAAATTAGAGATTAGTGCCACGAATAATATACTAGATTGCCTACTTACAACCAGATGAGGATGATGATGGTCTCTAGCTGCAGTCTGGCTCCACTGGTCTGGTGTAGAACAGGCTCTCTGAAAGCGGTTTGTAACTGTGGTCACAAAAATCAATGTTCTGGGAGAACGGGAAGCAGCTCCATTTTTTGGGGGCCCTTTGCACAGCTCAAGGTCTGGGTCCCAGGGTCCATACCAATGAGTTTGTTCACAGGGGGTGGAGTGGGTAGGGGATGTCCTGATATGTGTGTAAGGAATGCATTGTGTGAATCTGTGTTTGTATGTGTAAGGGCTGCAAGGTGTGTTTCTGTGTATGTATGGGATTCAGTGTGTGCGTCTGTAAGGGATGCATTGAGTGTGTGTAAGGGGTGCATTGAGTGTGTGTAATGAATGCATTGTGTGTTTCTGTGTGTGTAAGGGATGCATTGTGTGTAAGGGTTGCATTGTTTGTGTATGTGTGTCTGTGTGTGTAATGCATTGTGTGTTTTTCTGTGTGCAAGGGTTGCATTGTGTGTGATTGTGTGTGTGTGATGGATGTCAATTTCCTTCTCACCCCCTCCCAGTCAATTTCCTCCCCCCCCAGTCAATTTCCGTCACCCCCTCCCAATTCCCTTCTCCCCTCCTCCCAGTCAATTTCCTTCTCCCACCCCCCTCCTCCCAGTCAATCTCCTTCTCCCCCTCCCAATTTCCTTCTCCCCCTCCCAATTTCTTTCCTTCTCCCCCCCTCCCAATTTCTTTCCTTCTCTCCCCTTTCCCAATTTCTTTCCTGGGTGACTTTAATCTTCCTGATGTAAATTGGAAAACAAAATTAGCTACTTGTGCCAGGAGCACACATATTCTAAACTCCCTACTGGGATTGTCTCTAAAACAAGTTGTTGAGGAGCCAACTCGTAAAGAGGCCATACTAGATTTAGTGTTAACAAATGGAGATTTGGTATCAGATGTTACTGTAGGTGAAAGTTTAGGATCCAGTGATCATCAGTCAGTGTGGTTTAATATAAGAACAGTGACTGAGTCACACCACACAAAAACAAAAGTTTTAGACTTTAGAAAAGCAGACTTTTCTAAAATTAGAATATGGGTAGAGGAGTCATTATCAGACTGGAGCAATTTAAATGGAGTCCAAGAGAAATGGGATTATTTAAAAGTTGCACTATTGAAGGCAACAGAAAATTGCATTAGGCTTGTCAGTAAAAGCAAAAAATTCAAGAAACCACTGTGGTACTCCACAGATGTGGCCAAAATAGTTAAAAACAAAAAGTTAGCATTTAGGAATTATAAAAAAAAACAGAGTGAGGAAGACAAAATGATCTATAAGATTAGGCAGAAAGAGGCTAAGCAAGTTATAAGAGCTTCCAAATCACACACAGAAGAGAAAATAGCACAGTCAGTAAAAAAGGGGGATAAAACATTTTTTAGATACATAAATGAGAAAAGAAAAGTAAAACAAGGATTAGTTAGATTAAAAACAAAAGAAGGAAGGTATGTAGAAGAGGATAAAGGTCTAGCTGACTGCCTCAATTAATATTTTTGTTCTGTATTTACAGATGAAAATGAAGGAAAGGGACCTCAGTTGAGAAAAAGGATAAATGAGTCATTTATTACACGTGAGTTTACAGAGGAAGAGGTTCTATTTCAACTGTCAAAAGTAAAGACAAATATGTCAATGGGACCTGATGGAATACACCCAAAGCTATTAAAAGAGCTTAGTGGTGTACTAGCAAAACCATTAACAGATTTATTTAACCAATCATTGTTAACAGGAGTAGTCCCAGAAGATTGGAAGTTAGCGAATGTTGTGCCCATTTACAAGAAAGGTAATAGGGAGGAGTCGGGCAACTATAGGCCAGTAAGCCTTACTTCAGTAGTGGGGAAAGTGATGGAAACCATGTTAAAGGATAGGATTGATGAACATCTAAAAACACATGGATTTCAAGATCAGAGACAACATGGGTTTACTTCAGGGAGATCATGCCAAACTAATCTTATTGATTTTTTTGATTGGGTAACTAAAATTATAGATCAGGGTGGTGCAGTAGACATTGCTTACCTAGATTTCAGTAAGGCTTTTGACACTGTTGCACATAGAAGGCTTATCAATAAACTGCAATCTTTAAGTTTGGATTCAAATATTGTTGAATGGGTAAGGCAGTGGCTGAGTGACAGGCAACAGAGGGTTGTAGTTAATGGAATATATTCGAAGCTTGGACTTGTCACCAGTGGGGTACCTCAGGGATCTGTACTTGGACCCATTCTCTTTAATATTTTTATTAGTGATATTGCAGAAGGTCTTGATGGTAAGGTATGTCTTTTTGCTGATGATACTAAGATTTGTAACAGGGTTGATGTTCCAGGAGGGATAAGCCAAATGACAAATGATTTAGGTAAACTAGAAAAATGGTCAGAATTGTGGCAACTGACATTTAATGTGGATAAGTGCAAGATAATGCATCTTGGACGTAAAAACCCAAGGGCAGAGTACAGAATATTTGATAGAGTCCTAACCTCAACATATGAGAAAAGGGATTTAGGGGTGATTATTTCTGATGACTTAAAGGTAGGCAGACAATGTAATAGAGCAGCAGGAAATGCTAGCAGAATGCTTGGTTGTATAGGGAGAGGTATTAGCAGTAGAAAGAGGGAAGTGCTCATGCCATTGTACAGAACACTGGTGAGACCTCACTTGGAGTATTGTACACAGTACTGGAGACCGTATCTTCAGAAGGATATTGATACCTTAGAGAGGGTTCAGAGAAGGGCTACTAAACTGGTTCATGGATTGCGGGATAAAACTTACCAGGAAAGATTAAAGGATCTTAACATGTATAGCTTGGAGGAAAGACGAGACAGGGGGGATATGATAGAAACATTTAAATATATAAAGGGAATCAACACAGTTAAGGAGGAGACTATATTTAAAAGAAGAAAAACTACCACAACAAGAGGACATAGTCTTAAATTAGAGGGACAAAGGTTTAAAAATAATATCAGGGGGGGGCGGGGCCTGAGCTTCATGGCGGCTGGACGTGCCTCGTGTGAGCTCCGAGCTCAATCTTCTCTTCTAGCCGGAATAAATGCACTCCAGCCAGCCAGAACCTACAAAAACACCTGAAGCCTGATCGTAATTACCTCAGGAACCAGCCGAGGTGCCCCGGGTCTGCCGCCCGCGGGTGCACGGAACGTCCGTCGAGGGTGTCGGGAGTGAGGCCTAGCAGTATCGCCGGACGGGTGAGGCGGCCGATTTCCCCGCTCTGCGCGACATAGTGCCCTCCCAAGCCTGTAATACAGCCCTGTTCCCCCCCCATGGACCGGTGGGGGTTATCCCGGTCCACCCTAGCCTGTACCTGGAACCAAGCGACTTAAGTTAATCGCCCTAACTAGCTGAGATATTGCCCCAGCAGAAACACACAAGATGGCGGCCCAACATACCCTACAAGAAGAAAACTCCCAGCAAACCGAACAGGAGCCCTTAAGCCCGGCACAGATCACTCAAAGGAGGCTGGATGAAATTTTTACCCGCTTCTGGGCAGGATTGGAGGCACGCCAAAAAGCAGCAAAGCCCCAACATCGGGAGGACAACCGGGAGGCTGAGAGCCGGATGGTGAGGGGGCCCCCTATGATCGTCCATGTCTCTAAAGCACATAAACCTCCTCCCATTAAGAGATCACCTAGGCCGAGGGCCATGAGGGGCAGAACCCCGCGGCATCACCCACACAGGCGGAGGATCACCGGCTACAAGCGGCCGCCTACCACCAAATCCTCCTGCTTACCCCTTAGAGGGGAGGACAGGGACCCCAGGAGCCCCCAAGTCCGTGGCACGAAGATGCTGGCCTATCTACCGGCCTGGGGCAGGAGGGATACCCAACAGAGCCATCGGACTGCAACAGCCACCCTAGCCCTCAATACACAAGACTCACACTTCCCATCCTTGGGAATAGGCTGAATTAAAGCCCGCTACCTAAAGCGGTACTGCAACTATGGGACCAACCGCAAACAACAGTTTCCACTGCTGGGACTTCCATATATGACTCACATGGGCCAGCCTGACTGGGTTCACGCAGCCAGCAAGCACACATGCTCAGCCTGTTAATGCTATATGTGACTCACCCATACATAACAGCTAGACCTAGCCTGTATCAATCAGCTCATATGTTATCTTACGGTATTCACAGTAACTTTAGCGAGGAGATGTTCAGTTATGGCTGTAGTGACTGTTACGATAAGCTACCTTTTCATCTTTATTTTATTGACTTCTACCTATATGCGACTCACCCATGTGAAGCAGCTGAACCTAGCCTGTAGCACTCAGTTCAAATTTTATTTTATGGTAGTCACAGCAACTTTAGCGAGGATATATTCAGTTATAGCTGTTGTAGCTGTTGCCATAAGCTACCTCTTCATCTTAATTTTAATGTCTTCTACCTATATGTGACTCACCCATGTATAACAGCTAGTTCGGTTCATATGTTGTCTTATGGCAGTCACAGCAACTTTAGCGAGGCTATAGTCAGTTATAACTGTTATGATAAGCTACCTTTTCATTTTCAATTTAACGTCTTCACTGTTTAGCCAAACTGATGTTTACTATAATTATACAAAAATGTGCATTCCTCTTGCCACTGTTCAACCTAAGTACATTCTTAGACACGCTGTTGTGGCGTATGTCATTGCTATGTATAACATGCACAACAAAAATAAAGAATAAAAAAAAAAAAATAATATCAGGAAGTATTACTTTACTGAGAGGGTAGTGGATGCATGGAATTGCCTTCCAGCTGAAGTGGTAGAGGTTAACACAGTACAGGAGTTTAAGCATGCGTGGGATAGGCATAAGGCTATCCTAACTATAAGATAAGACTAGGGACTAATGAAAGTATTTAGAAAATTGGGCAGACTAGATGGGCCGAATGGTTCTTATCTGCCGTCACATTCTATGTTTCTATGTTTCTATGTTTCTCCCCCTCCCAATTTCTTTCCTTCTCTCCCCCCAATTTCTTTCCTTCTCCCCCTCCCAATTTCTTTCCTTCTCTTCCCCCCGCCCAATTTCTTTCCTTCTCTCCCCCCTCCCAATTTCTTTCCTTCCCCACTCCCAATTTCTTTCCTTCTTTCCCCTCCCAATTTCTTTCCTTCTCTCCCCCCTTACAATTTCTTTCTTTCCCCTTACAATTTCTTTCTTTCTCTCCCCCTCCCAATTTCTTTATCCCCCCTACCTCTGTTGTGGCTGGCCGAGCTTAGAATGAGAGTACGGAGTTTTTTCCTGCCGACTAACAGGAAGTGCACACTGAGTGTGCACTTCCTGTTAGTCGCCGGGTACAGAGACAGATGCTCCCTGTACCCGCGGACCATACAGGTAAGTATGTAACTAATACTTCATCTGGAAGTCCCTGGGGTGCAGGGCATTGACTTTTGTCTGCCGTTATTTTAGATTATTCTCTATTTTGTGATAACTTAACATGATACAATTTTATTAATATAGAAATCTTAAATAAAGAATGTAACAATATAAACCCTAAAATCAGACCTATAATAAGAACACGGAGCCAGTCTTTTTTAGCAGAAAGGCCAAAATGGTAAGGGGACGCTGTAGGCACCCAGACCACTTCTGCCCATTGAAGTGGTTTGGGTGTCAACTCCCATCACCCTTAACCCTGCAAGTGTAATTATTGCTGTTTTTATAAGTTAAGTCTACCAGACAGCCACTAGAGGGACTTCTGGCTTCTTAGATGACTTTTGGTCGTCTCTACGATGCTGGACGTCCTCACGCTCTGCATGAGGACTTCCAGCATCGATGCTTTCCTATGGGGAGGTCTAAGGCGGACGTCGGCGGGGAGGAGCGTGGGCGGAGCCTGACCCAGTGCTGAGGGACATCGGTGCTAGATTCAGGGAAGTGTCTGAAGGGGTAGGGGGCCACTCCAAGATTCTACAGTGCTAGGAGAACAGGTTTGTTTTCCTGGTACTAGAGAATCCCTTTAATATATATGAAGTTATTTCTTTCAAATACAATGGAACATTAGCACTTTTGTAGCGATTGTAGTTACAGCTAGGGAAACTAATTTAAACAAGTTATGCTCTGGGAGTTACAAAAAAGTTTAAACAGAGAGTTAAATACCTATCACAAAGTGCAAATGGTTAATATATTGTTTATACAAAGGATAAATGAACTCTAAACTACACACAGAAGAGAGCACAGTAGAACTCTTGTTTCATGAAGAACTTGTACGTTAAAAGCAGAACTATACGGCAAGTTACTAAGGAAAGTCTGAGAAAATCTGTGACGTGTAAACTTTCCAGAAATAGCTTCCCAACTAAACACAACTCGGTCTTATGCTTTTTATTGCTCTTATGCTCTGTGTTGTGGCTGTGTAAATGGATTCATGTGTGGAATGCAAGGATCATTATGTAAGTACACTTTACATATTTCTAATGATTTATACATTCATGTAGCTTAGCTTTATTTGACTTTGAATTTCCTGGCACAGTATCATCGTGTCTTAATTTAACTCATACAATCTAGTATAAAATGAGACTTTTGTTTGCTTAGTTTCTTGTCTGTAAATAGTTTGTACTGAATTTACACTGTTCATTTTTCCTTTGTAGCTATATATATATAGTTAAAATAAATACTATTAATTAATTAATTAATTAACAAAAAAATTATACATTTATGTGTATATATATGTATATATATAAACACACACACACACACATATTTATATATACACCGTGTATCTATCTGTACTGTTTATGTGTACCTCTACATTATGGTCTGGGGTACCATATATCTGTGACACCGAATTGTTCAGAGTGCCATTTATATTTCCTTGTTTTTCATTATATGCAGACTCCCTATGAGTGCATAGATGCCAAAATCCTGAGTTTGCTCGACAGCCCGAGAGTATGGGAATCTGTCCCACATTCTCAAATCTAAGCAGTAGTTTAGTCTGTCAGATTAATCTGCTGGTCAGATTTCAGGATACAGTCGCCCTATACTATGGCACTATGACAATTCTCGAGTGCTTCATTGAGCTACTCTCCATTAATGGTATTCATTGTCAGAGTGAGTGTAGTGAGTGCAATGTAGTGAGTTTAGTAGCACTATGTGTGAATTTCATAATGCATTTTGTGTGTGCATGTTTGTGTAGGCATGTGTGTTTGTATAGCTGAATTTAGGGGTGAATTTGTGTGCAGTGTTCTTGTTTGTTTGTTTTTGAGTCAGGGTTTTATATGGCTTGTATTTGTGTATGTGAATTAGCGATAGACGGTTGCGACGTTTATTAGAGCCAATATTCAGCATATTTCTGATCATATGTATCGGCCTTGTAATTATACAGATATTACTGATAACTTACTCACCTCTCCCAAGCACCACATGTCATCTTCCAAATGCGGAAACTCCAGCTAATTCCAGCCAATGGGTCACCATGAATCGAACTTAATTTTTATATATTTAGTATGCTTACTAAATGTGTATTTGTGTGTTGTGTATTCAGGGCCAGATTAAGAGCCCAGTGGGCCTGGAGCTGACAATTATGATGGGCCTAATTACAGAATCTTATTGACCAAAAACACTAAAACAACCATACCTCCCAAGCGTCATGTATCTGATGGAGATGGTGTTGGAGGGAAACTCATAGGATGCGGCTATACGAAAACACATACTCTGTGCTAATCTCTCTCTAATTTATGTTTTCATCTTTCAAGTAAATCCATACCCCCTAACAGCAGTGTCCAGTGAAGCAGGATGTCAATGGGCGGTGTAAAAGGGTGTGCCACTGGCTCGAATCACGTGACCAGACCTGCCAAAAGGGGTGAACATACCCAAAAAGGGGGCATGTCTGTCCAAAGAATTGGAAGGCCAGTCTGGCATGAATGCACGTCAGGCTGCCTGCCAATCATGCATGCTGTCCAACTAAGGGCATACTATGCAGGCAACACCCTGAGCTTGATATAACTGCATCAAATTATGCGCCTACTCCACGCTTTCTAAGGACTGTCCCCTAGCGCTCACATGTCCACTTGTCTCCTTATCATCTTACTAGCAGGCAGAAGTTCCTGGTATATAGTCTGGGACAGAGTAAAGGTGTATGTAGTGAGTGTAGAAGAAAGGGGACATGCTACAGTGTTAGAGAAACCAAATTCTGCATTACCTAAACTAATTTTATTGTCAGCCAGTCCACATCCCCAACAAACTATTCCCATGTCTTACAGTGCCCCCTAGTGTCTCAGTTCCCCATGTTTTCCAGTGTCCCCAAGTATCTCAGTGTCCCCAGATCTCCCAGTGTCCCTTAGTGTCTGTGTCCCCATGAGACCCCTAGTATCTCATTGTCCTCATGTCTCCCTGCAAGTTGTGTTGCCATACATCCCTCTTAAGCTTCCAAACTTAAAGGGACACTATAGTCACCAGAACAACTACAGCTCATTGTATTTGTTCTGGTAAGTAGAATCGTTCCCTTTAGGCTTTTTGCAGTAAACACTGCCTTTTCAGAGAAAATAACTCCACTGGCCACTCCTTAAATGGCTGCTAGAGGTCCTTCCTGGGGCAGTACTACCTAGTGTGCAGCACTGCCATTCAGGGTCTCCACCCTCTGCATGCAGACACTGAACTTTCCTCATAGAGATGCATTGATTCGATTTATCTTTATGAGGAGATGCTGATTGTCCAGGGCTATGTTTGACTTATGCTGACTCTGCCCCTGATCTGCCTAGTTGACAGTCTCAGCCAATCCTACGGGGAAGCATTGCGATTTGCTCAGACCACCAGAGTCAGTTCAGAGGCATAGCCAGCAGCTGCAGACTACAGAATACGAGTAAGATTTTACAATATTTAGGGAGGCAAGAATGGGCCAGGGGTCCTAGATGGTGGTTTTTACATTATAGGGTCAAAAATACATGATTGTGTTCCTGACCCTATAGTGTTCCTTTAAGCAAGAGTATGTGAAGAGAAGTTAGGGTTGCCACCTTTCTTGGAAGAAGAATACTAGCCTTAATCATTTGTATAATTAATTAGTTATGCGTGATATTACATGATGTGACATAAGACAAAATTCTGTAACATCACCAACAAACTACTCACAGTTTGATTCTGCTGTATAGAGGAATTGTTCCCAGTGTCTCCCTGTCTCCCAGTCTCGCAAGTCACCCAGTGTCCCTATGTATCAGAGTGTCAGTGTCCCCATGTCGCCCAGTCTCCCAGTGTCTCAGTGTCCCCATTTCTCCCAGTGTCCCCATGTCTCAGTGTGTCACTAGGATACTAGGGGACACAGTGAGACATGGGGACACAGTGAGACATGGGGACACAAAGACGTGGGGATACAGAGACCTGGGGTCACTGGGAGACATGGGGACACATGTGAATACAGACATGGGGACACTGGGAGACATGAAGACACTGGGAGACATGTGGACACTGAGACACAAGGGACACAGAGACATGGGGACACAGACACTGGGAGACATGGGGACACTGAAACATTTGGGGAAACTAAGACGCTAGGGACACTGAGAGACATGGGAACACAGACAATGGGAGACTAGGGGACACTGGGAGACATGGGGATACTGAGACACTAGGGACACTGGCTGGGAGACAGACACTTGGGGACACTAGGAGACATGGGGACACTTGTGGACATAGACATGGGAGACATGGGGACACAGGAAGACATGGGGATACTGAGAGACATGGGGACAGACACTGGGAGACTTGTGGACACTGAGAGACATGGGGACACTGAGGACACTGGCTGAGAGACATGGGGACACTGGGAGACATAGAGAATGAGTCACTAGGGACACAGAGATATGGGGACACAGACACTGGGAGACAAGGGGAAACTGAGAGCCAAGGGGACACTGAGCCACTAGGGACACTGGCTGGGGGACATGGGGACACTGGCTGGGGGACATGGGGACACTGTGTCCCTAGTGTCTCCGTGTCCCATGTCTCAGTTTCTTCCAATGTCCCTATGTCTCACAGCATCCCCATGTGTCTCAGCATTCCCATGTCTTACAGTGCCCCCTAGTGTCTCAGTTCCCCATGTTTTCCAGTGTCCCCAAGTATCTCAGTGTCCCCAGATCTCCCAGTGTCCCTTAGTGTCTGTGTCCCCATGAGACCCCTAGTATCTCATTGTCCCCATGTCTCCCTGCAGCCTTTCACCCCATCCCTCACTTGGGATATGCTGTAACTTCCTATCCCTGCCTCTCTCCACACACAGTGACCCCTACTGGCCGGTGCTGGTATTGCAGAGTAACGGACAGTTGATACTGAGAAAATTTCCTGCATTTGTATTACTGGTATTACTGCAATACCGGCACGGTCAGGCAGCCTCAAATACCGGCTGTGCCAGTAAAATACCAGCCAGGTGTCAAACCTAAGAGTAGTGTGTAAAAAAAAAAAAAAAAAGTTACATTTTTTTTTTTAAATGGGCCTATTCCATGGGCCTGGGCCTGGGCCTGGGCCTGGGCCTGGAGCTGCAGCTCCATCAGTCCCTATGTTAATCCGGCCCTGTGTGTATTCCACATACATGTGAGGATGTTTGTGAGATGATGGCAGAATGTTTTGGCATTATCCATAAGACAAAAAAATGTGTACTTTTTATTAGGTCTTTTGATTGTGCTAGAATTTCTATGAAATTCCAGCAGACTCAATAGGAATGTTAAAGGGATCCTACAGTGCAAGGAAAACAAAGCCATTTTCTTGGCACAATAGGGTTAATAGGTCCCGCTCCCTCGCATTCCCCCTCCCATGGGGCTGAAGGAGTTCAGCCAGGGCCGGACTGGGAAAAAATTCGGCCCAGGCATTTTTCAATCACAGCGGCCCCCCTGAGAAGGGGGCGGGGCCAGAGAGGGTGTGTTTTGTCATGAATAATGACAAATAGTTAGTTCAATGCGCAGAGCCCTGCTGAAGAGCTCTAGCATGAGAAAAAGGCCCTATATTTGTTCTGCGCAGCGCAAGCAAATTTAATAACATGCTTGTGCTGTGTTTGCTTTTAACTTGTCTCTTGTGTCTCCATAAGTGGGATACCTGAGAACAAAAGGGCCAGGAAAGCGTATGGTCCATGTATTTGGAGCCTGCTTGTGGGATTGCATGTGTGTAGAGTGAGCTAATTGTGGTATGGTATTGTGTAAATAGGTCGATTTCATTCGTGTTTGTGGTGTAACATGTGTGACTAGGGGCTGTAGAGAGTGTGTGTGTGTATAGGGGGCATAGTGTGTATAGGGGATGTAGTGATTGTGTGTATAGGTGACAAAGTGTGTGTAGTGGTTGTAGAGAGTGTGTGTTTAGAGAACGTTGTAATTGTTTGCTTACAAGGAATGTAGTGTGTGCATGGGGGATCCAGAGTTTGTATGTCAGTAATGTAGTATGTGTAGGTGGTGCAGTGTGTGTAAATGACCCAGAGTGTGTGTGTCTATGTGTGTGTATAGAGAATTCAGAGTGTATATTTTATGCTTGGACGTATTGTATGTGTAAGGGGCACGTATTATGTGTTGGGTGCATGTGTGAAGGGTGCAGCATATGTGTGTGAAGGGTGCAGTGTGTGTGTGTAAGAGGGGTGCTGTGTGTGAGGGTGTTCTTATCTGCCGTCACATTCTATGATTCTAATTGTCTGTTAACTCTTTGTCTGTTAACTCACTGTGTGTTAATTTATACACAATATATACATATATATATATATATATATATAAATATGTCTGTTTGTGCTGTATATGTGTCTGAGGGGGCTATGTGTCTGAGGGGGATGTGTGTGTATGAGTGTGCTGTGTGTATGATGGTGCTGTGTGTGTCTGAGGGTGCTGTGTGTGTGTGTGGGTGCTGTGTGTGTATGAGGGTGCTGTGTGTGTGTATGAGGGTGCTGTGTGTGTGTGTGTGTGTGCTGTGTGAGTATGAGGGTGCTGTGTGTGTGTGAAGGTGCTGTATGTGTGTGTGAGGGTGATGTGTGTGTCTGTGTGTGTAAGGGGGTGCTAGGAGTGTCTGAGTGTACTGTGAGTGAATGTCTGATAAAATATATGTCTTTTTTTTTGTTTTATAAAAGAAAATGTTATATCCCCCCCCTCCCTTCTCACCTTTAGCCTGGGGGAGCCAGTCTGCCATTGAGTGGGGAGACATGATGCCTTCCCTGGTGGTCCAGTGGTGAGAGTGAACTCTAGCCTGCAGGGCTAGAGTTCACTCTCACGAGATCTGAGCGTTGCCGTGGTATCTCGCGAGAGGAACCCGGCAGAGCTGCTGGCTAGAGCTCCCCGGGTCCTCTCCTGCCTCCCTCCCTCTCTCCCCAGCCGGCATAGCAGTGCCTGGGAGCCGGTGAGGGAGATCTTTGATCACTTACCTGAATCCAGCACCGATGTCCCTTGGCGCTGGGTCAGGCTCCACCCACGCTCCCCGTGGCCGCGCGCCTGTTAGACCTCCCCATGGGAAAGCAGTATCCAATGCGTTCCTATGGGGAAAATCTGACACTGGAGGTCCTCATGCAGAGTGGACCAAAAGTCTGTTTGGATTCCGGAAGTGCCCCCAGTGGCTCTCTGGTAGACAGCCACTGAAGGCAGACTTAGAACTGCAATGTAAAATCCAAAAGGGACACAGCACCCAGACCACTTCAATGAGCTGAAGTGGTCTGGGTGCCTACAGTGTGCCTTTAATGCTGCATGACATAATAATAATAATAATAATAATAATAATAATAATATGTATTATTATTTTCTTTAAAGGACACTATATGCTTCAAAAAACGTAAAAAAATAAAGAAAGAAATAGGAAACTGATCACAATCTGTCATATATACTGCAGAAAATTGAAAAAATTCCTAAAAACAAATAAAGAGATAGAAAGTGGAAAAGGGGGTATTCACGGAAGATGGGACTCTTTGTACGTGTTCCCATAATTATAATTTGTCTCGTCTAATGTTTCCCTGCATTTGAATGGAATTGTTCCCTTCTGTTCGGTTACTGAATAGATTCTGTGGGGTCCCCTTGCTAGCAAATTATGTTAAGGCTTGACTGGAAGATTGTGCTTGTCCCATTCTAAATATGATAAAAATGAGGCTTGAGTAGTAATCTGTGGATAGGTATTAATGTCTCTTTTGGATATGATATTGGAACACAAGGCTTGTTCATATCACATTACTCCTTATCTAAGAGGGAATCAAGACATATGGCAAATGAGAGAGTTAGTTTTACTGAAACCAGACTTCCAGGCCACTTATGTGTGACTTCTCACACGTTACAGAGTAGCTCCGCTAGGGTCCCAGCTTCAAAGAGGAATTTAGGTTGTAAGCTCTGACCTCCCATACAATCAAATGAACCCCTTGTGAAATTGACAATACTACCTCTACCAGGCAGCCAGTTCATATATGCACGAACATAACTTTTGTTTTACTAAACTGATCTGAGCACTTTTTGGATATGTTTTGCGCTCAGATCGGTGCTATTTGGGAATATAATTTTGTAGGGTTCCGATGCTGTTGTCTTGTATTTTTGTGATATGTAAAAATTGTATGTAAGATTTCCTATTTGAGAGATAATTGGATTACCTTAATTGGAGTTCAATTATCTCTCAAACACAATGGCTCGTGGGAAGGAAACCCCTATGATTTTGTATTAGAACCCCCATACTAGGGGCACTGCATAAGAAGCCGAGTGTGACCTAATAAAGTTCAGATTGCTGCTTTTACCCAGTACGACTTGTTGCGACCATTATATTGCTGAAACTCTACAGAAAGGGAATATTTTGCGCATTCGTCTCCTGTGACGTCGGCCGGGGGAGCTGACGTCGGAGTGGGAGGAGAGGTCACCAGCACCGAGGGAGCCCGATGCCGGCTTAAGGATAAGCTGTTTAAGGGGTTTTCCTTCCTTTCAGCGCCATGGGAGGGGTACCCTGAGGGTAGTGTCTTCCTGACACTATAGTGATCCTTTAACATCACAGAATGGCTTAAAACATCAGAATTAATTGTAATCTTATTTCGTAGTTCGTTCCTGACCGGATGATGATTGCTAATATGTTGTATATATTTGTTTGTATATAATAATATAGTGTATATAAACTGATAAGTTATTACTCGTATCCCACTGGATGATTATATTTATAAAGTTAATCCTCTGTTTTATTATATGTTATTTTCTGTATTAATTAATTAATTAATATTATTATTGTATCTTATTGTATAAATCTATACATTGTTATTTGAAAAATCTTCAATACAAATATTTGAATTATTATTATTATTATCATTATGACATTTCCTGTGACAATGAAATTCATGTATGTGTAAAAAAACACCTGCATCTGTGATAAAGTGGCTAGACCAAACAGCTCAAATTACACCATTTGGAATACCTTGGGTAGCCACTTTTAAAAATGCTGTGCCATTATGGGGGTAATTTTGCTGGGCTGCAAAACTGTCTCACAGATGACATAGGCCCAGAAAATCACTTGTCAAATTTACAAATTGAAAGGGTATCTACTATATTTCGCCCTGTGGCTTACCGGAAAAAAAGTCTGAAATAACAGAACATGGAGGTGCTGTTATAGTTGCTAGACAATGTGTAATTATTATGTTATTATTTATATAGCGCCAACAAATTCCGCAGCGCTGTACAGTGGGTGGACGAACAAACATGTAGTTGTAACCAGACAAGGTAGACACACAGGAACAGAGGGGTTGAGGGCCCTGCTCAATGAGCTTACATGCTAGAGGGAGTGGGGTAAAGTGACACAAATGGTAGTAATCAAAATACTGAGGCTTTTATGAACTCTCTCATATCAGGAATATAAAATGTCCAGTGATAATGGAGTTCATGTGTGTGAAGAAACACAAATAAAAATATAACCACTAGTTTGGCCTACATTTGTTATAAAGTGGTTAGTCCAAACATCTAAAAAATATGCCATTTGGAATACTCTGGGTTGCTTAATTTTTAACATGGTATGAAATAATTGTGGGAATGTTATTACCCAGGCTGCCATATCACTGTCAAATTTCCATGTATGAAGACAGAAATGGGCAAGCCCTATATTTGACCCTAGAACTTTTCAAACTTTTCAAACTACAAAAAAAGTGGCTACAAAAAAAGACTGGAAATGCCCTATTTTTAATATGCTGTGCAAATGTTTTGCCATGATGGGGCTAATTCACATGTCTGGGCTGCCATACGGCCTCAAAGGTCCAGCAAACCTATCTGTCAAATTTCAATGTGTTGAAATTGAAATTGAAATTGGCAAACCCTATATTTGACCCTACAACTTTTCAAAACCCTATAAAACCTGTACATGTGGGGTACTGTTGTATTTGTCATCACTGAACACAAATATGAGTTTTTGAGAGCAGTAAAAAGTATAATGATGATGATATCATCAGTAAAAGTGTTGTTTTTGTGTGGAAAATGCAAAAATAAATAGGAACACTAACTTTGGCCTGGGTTTGTAACAAAGTGGCTACAAAAAAGACCGGAAATGCCCCATTTTTAATACACTGTGCAAATGTTATTCCATGACGGGGGCTAATTCTCATTTCTGGGCTGCCATACGGTCTCAAAGGCAACATAGGCCCAACAAACCTGTCTGGCAAATTCAATGTGTAAAAACTGAAATGGGCAAGCCCTATATATGACCCTGTAACTTTTTAAAACACCATTAAACTTGTACATGGGGATATCATTGTATATGTTGGACATCACAGCCTACTAATATATGTGTTTAATTGCAGTAAAAGCTAACAGTATTATGACATTCACAGTTAAAATGTCATACAGAAGTAGAAGAATAACATTTCTTAGTTTCTCAAAAAAAAGATTTTATTCATATTAAATTATGTGTCATATATAAATATTTGATTTGAATAAAAGCACTGTTTCTCCTGAACAAAATGATATATAATAAGTGTGGGTACACTTAATATGAAAGAGGTATTTATGGTTGAACAAACATATAGCTCAAATTCTAGGGTTTGCTTTGATTTTGTTTTGATCAGTACTTGTACAATTGCCTCCATCCTTAAGGGGTTCAAGCCACTGACATGTGACATGAATTGATTTTATCATTATATTAGCACCTGTCATGTTCAGAGGTCTTATGGAGTCCATGCCTCAAGGCATCAGAGGTGTCTTGACAGCCCGCATGGTGCCTACACGATAATAGGCAGGTGGTTTGAAAGTTGCAGCTGATCAGTGTATGCTACTTTTACATCACGTTGTCACTGTCTTATTTTTCCCTAAGAAACAATTCAATAAATACTATTCTCTGATGGTTAGTGAATCTAATTATATAGTTAGAATGATACCTCATATATGCTAGGGCTAGCATCCCTAAGACTTATGTACATTGGCTAAGTAGGTTAATCTTTTTTCTTTAATGCAAACAACTCTGGACTATTGAACTATACACAACCCTCACAATAAATTGTAAAGACAAGCGCTGCTTGTGAAAATCTCTGATTTTTTTTTTTTTTTATCTCCTGAATGTTTCACCCTTCTATGTATTAAAAGAATTCACACTGTGAATTCTTGATCTTATTTCGAGGAGTGACTTTAACTAACACTCGCAGAGCATGTAAGAATAAATAGTTCAGGAAATCCAGGAAGTTCAGATTGACAAAGCACTATAACCAGTCAATGATACTTACAGGCAGTGGTATGCACAATTAGTAATTACCCCATAGTGTTCTAAAGGTCATTTACACAGAAATTAGTTTAACCCCCGCATGACATCAATTCCCTTCCATTACATCAATTCTGCCCTCTATGGGTTAAATCATAATATAGAAAACAGAAAAGAACATTGAATCTAGAAAGTCCAGAATATTCAGGTAAGCAAAGGTAAAATATCCAGGTATACTTGCTGCCTGGCTGATTAATTCAGGAAACTGTATAACGGTGTATTTAAACTTTGAAGAAATTCAGAGACACAGCAACTCATGAATGTTACGACGACAAGCAAAATATGTTTTCAGATAAGGAACAAAATATTCTTAGCAATTGTTAATGTGCAGCTTATGAACTTGTTAAATTCATAAGAATTTTGTAATACTAATCAGGCATAATGTATGTATTCTATTCTTTTGGGCATAAGACACACAATAAATTAGATCACCCCCTTAAATGTTAGTAGCTAGTAAAAGAGGAGGCTTTCACCAAAGTGAGTCACAAATTGTCAGCATACTTAGAAAAATCAGATAACACAATTACATTTCATTTCCTTTGGCTAGTCATCAGAAATTATATATACCTGTTTCTACTTAAGAATCACTGATACATTTTTCAATGTTGTTGAGCAGTTTTTTCCATCAAGAGAATAAAAGATTCTCTGGAAAAACAGCTTAATAAGAAAGTTCAAACAAAAGTTTCTTGTTTTTGCACAGTGGAAAGCTATAATATAACCAGCAAATCTAGATTCTTATTCAATGCATATATCATATGTTCTTTTATTATTAATATTATTATTATTATTTATAATGCTCCAACATGTTCCGCATCGCTGTACAATGGGTACTGCAGCCCTTTTTTTTTAATTTACTTTCAATCAGTTGCTCTTGCTGAACGTTTGAACATTGTGATGGTCCACTACACTGAAACACTGACTGCTCCTAATTGCATTATTAATCCTTTTGTAAAACAGAAATAATATTTAAAGGTCGATTACTATAAACTGAGTTATGGAAAGAAAAGATTAGCGTTAGTGTCAGTACCTGTTTAAAACAGGTGTCTAACTGTATTAATCTGTTGTTACGCAGAAAGGGAAGGGTTAAGGTAATATGATATTACAAAAGAAGACCTAATATTTTTTTAAATAAAATTCAACAATACTATACTATATTGCAATCCATACTTTACAATCTTTGTTATAATGAAAACTTATCTGTGCCTGCAGTTTTTTCCCATAGAACTGATATCTTATCTTTTTTGTATGCAGGTGTGTTTGTATGTTCGTTTATATATGGTCAAAGGTTTAAGTACATTTGCTGTAAATTGGCTAATTTCATAGCTGCCAATCATCTATGCTTGAAACGGCTTTCAAATACTTGAAGACGGGTATTAAAATATACAAAAACAACTGAAAATTTTAACAAAATTCACAGGCGTCTCAAACGATAGGCTACACAAGGCTCCGGTGTGGATATTCCTCCATCTCCCTAGAACACAGTACTTGGGGAAATCTCCCCTTACATGACTATGTGAGGGTATACTTCGCTCAGCGAATGCTCTCATATAATACCACTGTAAATATGTGAATCTTGTACACACTGTTGACCACATTCCTCTTTCTAATTGTAACTGGAATAATTCACCTTTGACATCTGCCTGTTTGCGGTGGAACCCTCACACAGGAGTCGCTGCGGGCCAGAACTAGAGATGTAAAATTTCCAGAAATTTTGAAGCTCGGAAAAAAACCTGTTTTTTTCAGTTTTTTGGGAGAAAAAAATGAAATTTTTGGAAAAATTGAAAAAATGCTACATTAGCACTTTTTTGTCTTTTTAAGATTGAAAGTCATTCTGTTACTTTAGGAACATAAAATATGACTATGGACAATTTGACTTGGCATAAAATTATCACAACTAGCATATTAAAAATATAGTGTAGCCAAACAATTATCACAAACAGAATTTACTTTTTTAGAATATTTATTTGTAACAAAGGGAGCAACAATCTCCTGAACTGCTTACAAGTTTATGTGGAACAGCCAAAAAGCCTCCACAAAACAATTTTCAAAACCAAAAGTAACAATTTTTTATATTTCCTCTCCACAGTATTAAATAAAAATAAAAACCCCATTCTCATAAAAAGAATTGAAGATGGGGGAAGTGTTAAGAAGAGAGTGGGACTAAGTTTCAATGGAAATTTAATCAGAATCATTTTCTGAGCTGAAATTGTCAGTATCCGTCTCTGCTTCTGAAGCTACTCTTTTTTGTCCATCATCACAATTAGGAACTTCTAAAAAGGTTTGCCCGGATCGAAACAAGCTTCTCTACCCTTTCACATGTCAGTTTATTTCTTGACTTAGTGTGAGTGTTTCCAAACATAGACCATATTCGTTCACATGCTGCAGAAGATGGAGGTATCTGGAGAAGGCGAGAAGCAATAGGAGTCCGAGGCTGTCTTGTGCAAAAACCTTGCCACCATGTTGCAGGAGGAATATGTTTGGCAGAATCCCATATTGCATTCCTGGACCAAATCCCTGAAGATTTTCTATATTCTGCAACATTTGAAAGTACCTTCCCAACATCAAGTCCTAAATGTGATGCTTGTTTTGTGATCCAGTCAAATGCAATAGCAGTGTCATCATCACTTATGTTTGCACCTTTGAATCTTGGATCCAACAGATTTGCAGCAGCATGAATTGGATGACAACAAAATTCTTCCCTCTTTTTAATAAAATCTTTCACTTTACTTTCTTCTATAGTCGTAAGTGGAGATATACTGAGATTTTCAAAAACAGTTGGTCATTAGATAAGGAATTTCTGACAAAAGTGCACTATCTGATTCAGATGCAGTGATTGCCACAGCAATTGGCTTTAGAATCTTCAGGGAATTTTGCAGCTTAACCCAGAAGACATCCCGATCATGAACAGTGTTTCTTACACTCCTGGGTACTTTAAGATCTTCAACTATTACTGTTTCTTGAAGAGCGCCTTTGTTTTATAGTAAACTTTCAAAGGAGATCACCATTCCAGCCCACCGAGTTTTTACTACAGAGCTTCAACGTAACTATGCTATTCTTTGCATTTTTTCGACTTGTTTCTTCTTGAAAACTGCAGCTACAATACAAGTACCTTTTACATGTTTAATAACTTCTTTTGCTCGTCTATAGACCATTTGAAGGGTGTCCACCTTCATAATATCATTAAAAAGCAAGTCTAGCCCATGGGCTGCACATCCTATTGCAGTAATATGTGGATGCTTCTCCATTATGATTTCCCATGCTGCTTTCATATTGCTGGCATTGTCAGTAAGCAAAGCAAATACTTTACCACTCCCAATTTTCTGTAGGACATGACAGATTTTACAGCTTAGATACTCTGCAGTAGGTCTGTTCTCTCCTGTTTCAATGCTTTTGTTATAACAAAATTTATAATTCCTTCTCCTCTCACATTTGTCCATCCATCCTTAAGTAGTGCAAGACACAGTGCTTCATTCATTTTTCCTTGCACCGATTCCATTACACGTTCATATTCTGACTCCAAAAGAGGCTTGCTCAAAGAATGTCTGCTGGTCAATTGGTATGATGGTCTTAATAATTTAAAGCTTCCTGCCAGTATGTATTTTCAGTTATTGAAAACGGCGTTCCAGAAGAATATATTGCTCTTGCAAGAGCTTGATCAATTTTTTCCTGATCTTCAGGTGTCATCTTGTCTATAAATGAAGTTAGTGAATAATTTTTGGATGCAGCTGTCTTCAGTATCTGTTTACTTGAAGATGCTGCTGATGGGACAACACTTTGTGTTGCTGCTGACATTATAGATGGAGTAGAAAGAGGACTTTTGAATGAGAATGTTGAGAAAAACTATGTGCATTGCCATCATTGTTGACCTCGTCACTTCGATCCATGAGGGATTTTTAAATATCTACAGGACACTTGTTACATACAAGAATGTGTTTTGTCATCCTGCTAGCATTTGGAAATGCATATTTCATCTGACAATATTTGCAAATCACATTTTTCTTTTCAGAAGAACTTGTAATGTGACAATGCCTCCATATGCAAGATGTTGGTCTCACCATTTTCCTGAGGTGAGTAGGAAATAAAAACAAGAAAAAATGACTACTTTGCAAGAATACACTAATCTATGTGTGTGGGGGGTCACTGGGGGAAGAACCAGATTACTGGTAAAACTGAAACCTTTTTCTTGTTACAATAGCAGCACCTCCTTAAGGAAGAAATGCATACTGTTCTTGCATTGGAGGGTTCAGGACTTGCTTGTCCTCACGCAGTGCACAGAAATTAGAATAATCTGATATCATACATTTTTTTTAGAAATGATTTGGAAAATATTTGAACACCCTGTCTTAAAATATTTTATTCACAATGTTAGAATAAAATATTCCACAGTTTTTATATTTTTTTTTACATTTTTCAAATTTTTCAAAAAAGCCATCAGGAAAAAAAACGGGAAAAAAAAATGTTTTTTTCCAAATTTTTCCAGTTTTTTTCCGGGCCTTCACGTCTCTAGCCAGAACCAAAGACCTAATGTTGTAATATGGAAAATATGATTGTGCCTCTTTATACCTTATGAAACTATCTCGATTAACCATTTCTTTTTTCTTTTGTAATTTCTCGACAAAAAATTACAAATAAAGAATTATATATATATATATATAAATATATATATATATATACACAAAAAAAAAGAAAGAATGCAAATTGTCATAAAATATGGGTAGAATAACTAAAATGAAGGACCACAAATGAACTAGCTTGCACAGTTTCAAGACATACAGCCCAAACAATGTATATATGATGAATATTTTGACCGGATTTTAATAATTTTGCACAATTTTACAGTAGGTTTTCTTTTTTTCTTCTTTTTTTTTGAGCATAGATAAGAATATTGCCACAACAGCAGAGACAGCCCTATTCATGGCACAGATTTACATGATGTTAGTGTGGCTTACTGGAGATCAATACATTTTGTGGTTTTAATTTTTAAAGAAAGAACAGCAAACAAAGATTATAGCAAGCCCACAGTGGGCCTAGCTTGTGGGCAAAGTTGTTAAGAGTGTAGGTAAGCTTGGTATGGACATATTAGTAGAGAGATATCAAGTGTAATTAATGCTGACTATGCATTTCTTGTGAATAGTAAACTAAATAAACTAAAATTAACAAACTGACAATAACATATTCAAGTAAATGAAAGTGGTATATATGTGATGACTGCCCCGTTGGTGGTTCTGGCAACCTGCTATTTGTTTGGATTGAAGCATGCCCTGTATACTAAGCAGCAGGTTAGGTGCTATACTAGTCCCCACCTCTGGAACTCTGACGGGATAGGAGGTGTGTGGGTGGGGAGATGGTAAGTGCATCTTTCCTATGGGCGGCTGTATTTTACGCCGTTTACATGGCATTATAAGATGGGTTGATTAACTAAAAGATAAGGTTTTCAAAAGAAAATTTAAAGAACTTCGAACTGCTTTTGGCTTAGAGTCCCTCATTTTAGAAGGTGGATATTGAGGTTTAGAGTCTCACAGTTCAGGTGGTAACTGCTGCAGGAACATCAGGGGCTCCCCGCGGAGTGAATGTAGTGATCCTCGTCGGGTCCCAGCAGTGCATCGCTGTGGTGGCTCCTGGACTATTGGCCAGCTGGTGTGGGAATATGGTTCTCCTGGATGCAGTTTTCCGAGTAGGCCACTCTTCAGGTTCCACAGCTACTCCTCTGCGGGATGTTGTTCTGATGGCAGCTGTCTGAGCAAAGCAACCAGTGGATTTTGAAAACACCAGCCTGTCCTTCTTTGAAGATCTTAGCTGGGTGACTCTCGCCTGGAGGGCACCCTTTCAGTCTGTCACCCATTGTTTGCAGGCTGTGGAAATTTAGCATCGATGGGGCCTACCATACGTGCTGCTTGAATCCTGTGATGGCATGGAGCACCGGTTGGACACTCTTGCTAAGGGGACCTACCTTCTACCAGGCTCTCGGCCTGCAAGACCAGACCTCTCTACTGCAAGCTTCAACCTCGGCTGTCTGATGGGACGTTGCAAATGTAGCGCCACTTATACAAAAAGGTGCCATTGGAAATGACTGAAGTGCACTGTGTATGACCTGTGACATGCAGCTCACTGTTTCTGGTTATGCCTCATCCAGTTGCACACACTTGTTGCATTTATCGTTACTTTATTTTGCTTTTATAGCCTTAATTATATGGCATAGTTTTCTCTGCTGGCACCTGTGGGATTTTTCTTCCTGTTACCTAATTATCTGATGATCTTATGCTTATTTGGCTTTCACTGATGGCTCCAGTAAGCCTTCTTAATAACCACTCCACCTTTATATGGGGCTATATAAAAGCTACCGTTAATTTATTTTCATATGAATCTTCCTGGAATGTAAATTGCCGAATATCTAGATCTAAGCAAATGTTCTCATGTGTATCTGTCCATATATTTAGTTATTGCTTGGCTTGTTGTTTTTTTCTCTTGAGTTCTAAATTATAAAACTGGGGTATTTCATTTCCACATTTGCATATTGTATCATACCACCATAAGCTTATATGTATCAGTTTTATTTCATTTTGGCAATGGTCATGGTCTGAGTTGTGCTATTATTTAAATTAAAAATAATTGACAAAAAAAAATGTGGGGATGCAGTGAAAGATGAAAATGAAAGCCTAACACAAAAAATAGTAAACATGCGAAAAGTGCTCATAAAAGACTTTATAGTGAAACATGGGGCTTGAGCCCAATGGGAAACTTAATGAGCTATACTCTAAGGCCACACCTATGGAAGTCCATTTATTTTCACAACTCCAGCCCCATTGCTATCAATTTAATATCCCTAAAATAAAAACCCTTCATCTCCAACTCCACCCACAGATAGTTAATAATTACCACCACCCTCGACATTTTAATTTCCTCTGTTATTACCATATAAATTCTGATCTCCATCTCCTTTAATCCTTGTGACAATCTTAGAGAAGAATTAAGATCACTCAGGGCCTTAAGAAGGATTCCAGTTGCCCCTCACCCCCACCCCACCCCACCTTATCTTCACATAGGGATCTTAAATGGAGCCAAACAAATGTATGGTTTCTGGGGCCCCTTGTCTCACTCCAGGGCCCAATGCAGCCACCAAGGTTGCCTTATTGTTAATCCTGCTCTAGATTTCCTGTATCCTCTTGCTACACATCATTCAGGTTTTGTGGCCAGGCAGGATGACTTTCCGTGTGGCATATGCTTGCTTGTATCTAGCTATACTTTCTTTGATAACCAGCATCAGTTTATATGTAATGTGCCTGCCTCTCTACCCAACAAGAATGTGCCACTGATTACGGATCTCAATTAAAGCATTGTCGGAGCATGCACCTTCTGCACAGCCAGACATTAAATGTGATCCCAAATGGCCATGCAACCAAAGTAATAGAGTGAGTGCAGAACAGTCCTTTTCCCTAAATACCTCTTCCCAACACACCACTCCACCCCTGGGCAACCTGGTGAACCACCATAATAGTGATATTTTTTAGATGGCTTCTTTGAGAATCAACTGCATGATGTAAAAAGAAAAAAAGCACTGAAATCCTACCGCCATCTCCAAAACATCTGCGGATTTGAGGATAAAGAGCAACGTTTTGGAGCTTCAGTCTCCTAAATTTGCACCCCAGAACACTTCTGATTGCAGGGCTTTTCTTTTTTAAATTATATAGCATACCAATTGCTCTGAGCAGAGGATAGCTCCATTATGGCTAAAGCTGACAACACTGAATTAGAGGGACATTTCATTACCCTTTTTTAATATAAGAAGAGATATTGAAAGATCATTATGCACAACATTATACATTAACATGAAAATGTTCCCATTTTTCCATGTAGTTAAAAGGAATTGTGTAGAGTATAATAATAATAATAATAATAAGGAGATACCAGGACATTTGGAAAACAAAGGACCTACAAAAAAAAAAAAGACACCAGTGTAAGAGGTGTATAATGATTTTAATTTACAGGGAAAATTTTGGGAGGACACGTGCCCTATGTCAACGTCTATCTAAGGTCATTAGAAAGGTGAGCAAGTATTGAAAACTGTCACTTGTGCCAGAGTAAATGTGCACAACTAGGGATGGCCCAGGACATTTTGCTGCTGGAGCCCAGGTTAAAGGGGTGGCCTCTTCCAGCTCCAAACTTCCCAGTCTCTAGATCAAACAACCACATCTAATTAGTCAGATAGAGTTGTAATCAAAATTATTAAATTCTCATTGAAAATCAGGTCAAAATGTACAGACTTTCAGCTGTTTGCAATGAACAAATCAAACA
>OW240912.1:217736003-217833211 GCA_933207985.1 Pelobates cultripes | reverse complement strand
ATTTTTCCACTATACATACACTTCAAAAGTGTATCCTAATATAATACCTGAGTGGTCTCAGTTACATAGTTACATAGTTACATAGCTGAAAAGAGACTTGCGTCCATCAAGTTCAGCCTACATCACATTTATTTTTTGCTGTTGATCCAAAAGAAGGCAAAAAAAAACAGTTTGAAGCACAATTTTGCAACATGCTAGGAAAAAAATTCTCAGTGAGTCAGCTTCTAGCTGTATGGACCCTTCTACCCCTCAGGGAGGCTAACTGGCCCCACATACAGCCCTGCTATTATGGGGGTGACCCCTCCCCGTCCATATTTTTGGGGCTCTACCCGCTACTGGACCTTAATAATGGACGTGTGACACCATTGTGGGCTGGGTGACCCCCTCCCTCTGGCAACATGGTTACTAATGAGTACCCTGCTGGCTCTACGGCGTCCTGTAGGATTAATGCTGAGGGTGACCCCCCCTGCTTCCTACACTAATGCTCCGACAATGTCTTGTTATTATCATACTGAGGGGGAAGCCCTGCCATAAGATTAGGGATTATTCTAGCCTCGGTGAGGGAATAATCTACATTTTATTAAAGACAGGAGGCGAATATTTCCCCCCCCCCCGTTTTTACGTTCCCTCCCTGGATTTGGGTCTTACTCTTTTATAAATAATTGGGGAAATTTGTTATGTTTTGTGAATGCATGGTTTTACATAATAAAGGTTATTTCTATTATTCAGTGATGATTGTCCGTGTGCGTTTTATTCATCATGTTTGTGTTGTAATTATGTTTCATCTATGCCTTTTAGTTTAGGTACATACTAGATACTAGGTCTTAATAAGATCTGTAGACTTTGTTTATTCATCAGGTATTATGATGTGCAAGTGATATTGTATGGATATGACATCTTGCCTTGACAGTTTACTTTCACAATGTTTTATGTTTTCTTGCAGTGTAATCTGTTTTCTCTCTGGGCTTGATGATTGTGGCAAACCTAGCCACTCGGACTATAACTGGACACTATGCCTTTAAGGGTTGCCGATAGGTCTGGAGAGATATGCGTTTAACCTGTATGTGTCTGCTTCATGTATTCCCTGCATTACCTGTAATTATCTGTTCCGCCGAATGTAAATGGCGGTTTGAATGGGGATTCCCTTTCGTTTCACGAACGGCACTTTGGAGGGCCGTTCGTGAACCGAACGCGATACCCCCTAATAGCCCACACACTTAGAGGCGTGTGGCGCTAGTTAACCGATTGCAACATTGTTGCAATCGGTTATTAGAGGCTCTCCTGGGTGGCCGTCGTTCGACTACCGACCATGCGGCGGTCGGCCATCTTGGATCCTTTGTTCCCTCAGCGGGGTTATGTCGTTGAGCGCCTGGTACTAAAAATGGCTACTCGACGGCACGAGCCCCGCTGAGCCTCCAGGGCGTTCGGGAGTTTCGGGACGTTCGGTATTTTGTTCCCTTCAAGCAATCGGTTCTTTTCATATGTTTTATACGAATTGTGTTTTTCGTGCGGCGTTCGGTTATTTTAGCTGGGATCTGAGCGGTAATCTCACGAATGATGCGCTCAGACCCCAGCTATCTACCGAACGTCCATTCGTGTAAATCCACTGTATATTCCCCAAGTTATGGATTTTTGTGTGAATTGTCGGTTCTGCTGCACGAGGGGATAATCCACTTAACGGTGCATTCTGGGAAGATGATCCCTCTCGTGCAGCGGTGCCTGATGGGAGAAATATGCTGTAATGTTAGTCCCCTCTGGGAGTGCCCCTGGGGAGGGACTCAGGAAACCCCTTGCATGGGGACTTGTATAAATTGTCCTGCCGATTAAAAGGTTGTCAGTTGACTCCCAGCCTATGTGTCGTCTAGTTCTTGGGAAGGAAGGGTTACTGCAGTGCTGTCTAGATTATTGTATGCTGATTCCCTGGATTATCCTTTGTTGTTCCTGTTACCCAGCGGATATATCGTGGATTATACTGCCTCTCCGCTACAATTGGTGGCAAGCGACGGGATTGAATGCACACAGCAAAGCAACGTTCGGCAGATTTTTAAACGAATCAAGGAACAGGCATTCGGGAATTAGCGCATTCAAATAAACCTCACGAACAGCAGGTGAATGGGAACAAATTACGCCCTGCTAAAACGGAGCACATTAAAGGAGCTGCTGGAAGCAAGAGGAGCAATCGCCAGTAACAAGGCAAAGGCTGTCCTCATTACAGAGCTCATGGAAGGAGACAGAGCCGCAGCTGCTGCAGCACCTCAAATGGAGGGAGAAACCCACGAATTTACAGCCGAATTCCGAGCACGAATGGCTTTATTCCCTGAACCCCCATCTGCAGAGATGGTTGACAGGCTGTTCGGTGATGTACAGGAGTACATTATGGCTAGGAGACCGCAAGGGAACCAGCAAGCCGGGGAAAGAGCCGCAACGCCAGTACATATTCTCCCAGGGAAAGCTAAAATCCCATATCAAGCCTTCAAAAGCTATGTGGAGACAGAGGGTGGCGTTGACGACTATTTACAGGACTTCGAGAGACTGTGTTTGCTGCACGAGATTAACGATGCAGACAGAGTACCCCTACTAGCGGGGAGATTATCTGGGCGAGCCGCTGAAGCGTACCGGGCAGTACCAGACGAGGATAGTAGAGACTACGCTAAAGTAAAACGGGCCATCCTAGCCCGGTATGCCATCACATCAGAGGCATACCGAAAGAAGTTTCGGGACATTAAAAAACCCACTAAAGACACCCATGTAGAATGGGCGCACCAGCTGCAACGAGCTGCCAAGGGGTGGCTGGAGGCCGCCCAAGTTGATACATTGGAGGGTCTGTTCCAGCTAATGGTACTGGAGCAATTCTTCAATGGCGTCCCGACCTACCTACAAAACTGGATTCAGGACAGAAAGCCACACACCCTGCAGGAAGCGGCTAATATGGCAGACGAGTTCCAGGACAATCGGAGAGATCAACCCGTACCAACCCGAGCCGTCATCCCCCCTGCAACGACCAGCACTCCAGGGGGCCCCACAACTCACCAGCGACCAGGGGTAAGCCAGAATTCCTACCCCCCCAGGTATTCAGCACGTCCACCAATCCGGTGCCATACCTGCAACCAACAGGGGCACATCCAGAGAGACTGCCCACGGAACCGGCCTCGACCCAGCTGGAATAACGCAGCCCCAAGCAACCGTGCCGCAGTCCACTGTATACAGGCCGAATCCTACCAGAATCTGGAGCTGGGGACAACCCAGGAGGAACCCCTCGGCACCCTACACGAGGTGAACCCCATCCAGGCCGCCTCCGATAACCGCCAAGGGCACCGCCAGGAAGTACACATGGAGGGGAGGAAAGTACAAGGACTTCGTGACTCTGGGGCCACCCTAACCCTAGTACGAAGTCATCTGGTACCAAAGCCCAAGCTCACGGGGGACTGTGTGGCTGTGCGGGTGGCTGGGGGAGCCATTTACAAAGTACCCACGGCCAAGGTGCACTTGAATTGGGGAGCGGGGCACGGGAATGTATATGTGGGGATGATGCAAGACTTGCCAGCGGATGTGATTTTGGGCAACGACTTGGGGGAGCTGACTTCAGCTTTTGTTCCACAGCCCACCATACAAGAAGCATACCCGGTTGTGACCTGGCAACAGGCCCGCACCACAGCACCATCCGATCACTCTGAGGCTCAGGTAAGCAATGACCCTCCCCTACCCCCTATCATGCCCTGGGCCAATTCCATAGAGTTCGGGGCCGAAGTGGCCCTAGATCCTTCGTTACAGGTATACAAAGACCGCATTGATAAAGATCAAGCCGGGTTAGAGGGGGAAAGATATATCTGGGACAAGGGACTCCTATATCAGCACGCAGAGAAGGTAGTGTCCGGGTCAATACCGTTGCCCATTAAACAGCTAATAGTGCCTCGAAAATATAGGTTAGAGCTGTTACGCATAGCCCATGATATCCCCCTGTCTGGACACCTAGGCATCAGTCGGACCAAGCACAGGCTGACTCAAAATTTCTTTTGGCCAGGTATTTCCCAGGATGTTAGGCGATATTGTCAGACCTGTGATACCTGCCAAAGGGTAGGCAAGAGAGGGGACAGGTACAAAGCATGAATACGGTCTCTGCCCATCATTGAAGAACCATTCAGTAGGGTGGCAGTAGACATCATAGGTCCCCTCGCCAAACCCAGCCCCTCCGGCAAGAAGTATGTCTTAACCGTGGTGGACTATGCCACCCGGTACCCCGAGGCAGTGGCCCTAACTAACGTACACGCAGAAACGGTAGCCGAGGCCCTGATGAGGATATTCACCCGGGTAGGATTTCCCCGGGAGATTATCTCCGATAGAGGCACCCAGTTTACTGCTGAAGTGACCCATCAGCTCTGGAAGATATGTGGGATACAACAAATCCTAAACTCCCCATATCACCCCCAGTCCAATGGGCTCTGTGAACGGTTTAACAGAACCCTGAAACAAATGATCCGCACGTTCATGGACACCCAAAAAGACTGGGAGAGGTTTTTACCCCACCTACTGTTCGCGTATCGAGAAGTGCCGCAAGAATCCACCGGATTCTCTCCGTTCGAATTATTATTCGGGAGGAGAGTGAGGGGACCTCTTGACTTGATACGGGAACACTGGGAGGGAGACGAAAACATTAATGGCACCCCTATCTTACCATATGTGCTCGAGTTCAGGGAACGCCTGGAGAGGCTAACCCAGACCGTCCGAGACAATCTCCAGGTAGCGCAACAGCGACAGCGCAGATGGTATGATAAGGGAGCCAGGGACCGCAGCTTCCAGGTGGGGCAGAAAGTCCTAATCTTGCGACCCGTCCACAAAGATAAGCTGCAGGCTTCCTGGCAGGGCCCATACAAAGTGGTGGAACAGATCTGTGACACCACCTATGTGATCGGCCCGGTTACCGGCGTGGGAGGCAAACGCATGCTCCATGTGAACATGCTCAAGCCATACCACGAACGTACTGAGGAAGTCACCGCAATCTGTGCCCCTGCCACGGAAGATTTTGATAACCTACCCCTACCCGATCTCCTAGACCAAGAGGGCCAGAGCGGAGATCTGGGAGAGGTACAGTTAGGAGAACGTTTAAATGCCCAAGAGCGGGCCCAGGTACAAAGGTTGCTTCAGGAAAAGAAGGCCACGTTTTCCAATTTACCAGGCTACACCCCTTTGGCTACCCATAAGGTAGAAACTTTAGATCAGACCCCCTTGCGCCAACCCCCATATCGCACTCCAGAAGCAGTCAAAGAAAGTATGCGCAAGGAAATTGAGGAGATGATTCAGTTAGGAGTGATAGAGCACTCAGACAGCCCCTGGGCCTCCCCGGTAGTACTGGTGCCGAAACGGGACAGGACGACCCGTTTCTGCGTAGACTACCGATGGCTCAACGATAAAACGACCTCTGACGCATATCCCATGCCCCGGATAGACGAACTCCTCGACAAGATGGCCAGGGGTCAATACCTAACCACTATAGACCTGTGCAAAGGGTACTGGCAGATTCCCTTAGCAGAAGACGCCATCCCTAAGTCGGCCTTTGTCACCCCGTTTGGCCTGTATCAGTTTAAGGTCATGCCATTCGGGATGAAAAACGCTCCAGCTACCTTTCAGAGAATGGTGGACAGATTATTAGATGGGTTCCAGGAGTATGCCTGCGCGTATCTAGATGATATCGCCATATTCAGCCACTCCTGGCACGAACATCTGGTTCACATAGGAGCCATTCTAGACCGAATCCGAGAGGCCGGACTGACCCTAAAACCCAGCAAATGCCATATCGGTATGGCGGAAGTCCAGTACCTAGGGCACTGGGTAGGGAGTGGGCAACAGAAACCCGAACCTGCTAAAATAGAGGCAGTCGCCCAATGGCCTACCCCTCGCACCAAGACCCAAGTGCTCGCATTTTTAGGGACCGCCGGGTACTACCGGAAGTTTGTGGCCAACTATAGCGCCCTTGCCAAACCCCTCACAGACCTGACCCGCAAGAACCTCCCTAAGTTAGTAGTCTGGGCCCCAGAGTGTGAGCAGGCGTTCCAACAGTTCAAGACGGCGCTTGTTAACTCTCCTGTACTTTCTGCTCCTGATCCAACTAAACGCTTTCTCGTCCACACAGACGCTTCTATGTTTGGATTGGGAGCAGTACTGAGCCAAGTTGGACCCGATGGTGGCGAGCACCCCGTAGCTTACCTAAGCCGAAAACTTTTACCCAGGGAAGTAAGCTACGCCGCCATTGAAAAGGAGTGCCTGGCTGTGGTGTGGGCCCTCAAAAAGTTGCAACCCTACTTATACGGGCAACCCTTCACTTTACTCACGGATCACAACCCGTTGGTGTGGCTGAACAGGGTGTCCGGAGACAATGCCAGGCTGCTGCGCTGGAGTTTGGCGCTGCAGCCTTTTGACTTTACTATCCACTACCGCCCTGGGAAGCAAAATGGCAACGCCGACGGGTTGTCTAGGCAAACAGACTTGGAGCCGTGATTCGTGAGTACTCCTCCGGACATCCCCAAGCCGATCCGTTGGGATCAGACTGTGTATGCCGGCTTGGTTCTGGGGGAGCATTGTGGCAAACCTAGCCACTTGGACTATAACTGGACACTATGCCTTTAAGGGTTGCCTATAGGTCTGGAGAGATATGCGTTTTAACCTGTATGTGTCTGCTTCATGTATTCCCTGCATTACCTGTACTTATCTGTTCCGCCGAATGCAAATGGCGGTTTGTATGGGGATTCCCGTTCGTTTCACGAAGGGCACTTTGGAGGGCCGTTCGTGAACCGAACGCGATACCCCCTAATAGCCCACCCACTTAGAGGCGTGTGGCGCTAGTTAACTGATTGCAACATTGTTGCAATCGGTTATTAGAGGCTCTCCTGGGTGGCCGTCGTTCGACTACCGACCATGCGGCGGTCGGCCATCTTGAATCCTTTGTTCCCTCAGCGGGGTTATGTCGTCGAGCGCCTGGTACTAAAAACGGCTACTCGACGGCATGAGCCCCGCTGAGCCTCCAGGGCGTTCGGGAGTTTCGGGACGTTCGGTATTTTGTTCCCTAAAAGCAATCGGTTCTTTTTGTATGTTTTATACGAATTGTGTTGTTCGTGCGGCGTTCGGTTATTTTAGCTGGGATCTGAGCGGTAATCTCACGAATGATACCCTCAGACCCCAGCTATCTAGCGAACGTCCATTCGTGTAAATCCCCTGTATATTCCCCAAGTTATGTATTTTTATGTGAATTGTCGGTTCTGCTGCACGAGGGGATAATCCACTTAACGGTGCATTCTGGGAAGATTATCCCTCTCCTGCAGCGGTGCCTGATGGGAGAAATATGTTGTAATGTAAGTCCCCCATGTAGTCCCCTCTGGGAGTGCCCCTGGGGAGGGACTCAGGAAACCCCTTGCATGGGGACTTGTATAAATTGTCCTGCTGATTAAAAGGTTGTCAGTTGACTCCCAGCCTATGTGTCGTCTAGTTCTTGGGAAGGAAGGGTTACTACAGTGCTGTCTGGATTATTGTATGCTGATTCCCTGGATTATTTTATGTTGTGCCTGTTACCCAGCGGAGATATCGTGATACCTCTCTGAAAGGGTTAATGTTGTAATGGACTCTAATCCCCTCGGTTCTCGATCCCTCGGTCACCATAATCAACGTTGATGGAGAATCATTTGTAAGCAATAACACACGGACAACAGCTTTACAAGACTCTCAAATGAGTGTATTCCAGAGCTGGCTTTTATACATAGTTTGCTTACATTAGCCATGGTATATGCCATTCATTACAGTACAGACTATAAGATTTATTACTTCCTTGTATTACGTTATTCTGACAATGGAAAGATAAGCTTTTGCATACGTCTGGAAAAGAATATCCTTAAAATCGGAATGGGCAAGACATCCTGAAATTTAGCATTGTCTTACATCCTATAGAAGAAATACCTTAGTCTGTCACAGTCAGCATATTATGTCGTACATTGACTTTAAGTATTCAATATCCCTTCAGTCAGCAATAATCATGTTATAAACCTTATAAAAGCATAAAATACATATAAACAAGTTAACTATTTAATATTCTTACATTCCCCTCTTTGAGCAATAAAACAATTGCTCATCTTATCGATAAAATCTTACCAGGACAGAGAAACTTCCACATGGTATTTTCAGGGGTGCTAGTCACTCCCTGCGGGACTTTCATTAATTTCTTCACCTCGATTCCCATGTGGTAATTCCTAAGGCCCAGTTTAAAGATGGGTTGATACTCTACAGTGGCAGAGAGGAGAATTTCTAATTGTTTCTGTTCTGCATTATGGATTCATTTCTGTACTCTCTTCCTCAATGTACAAGTAAGGTGACAGTTATATAAAATCATACACAATAAAATCAGGACTATAATAACAAAAGGATAGAAGAATGATTTCATTATCTGGGATCCAGTAGGGGACCAACCAGTAAAGCATTGTACCAATGATGGGCTAAATCATTCTGAATTTGTGAACTCACCTTAAGGAGTTCTCCTTTTAGGATATGTGTGGCTACCTGTGTGTGTTATCTTTGGGAAAACATATAGTCCCCTGTGTATGTGGGTGCCCACCAGGTTAAATTCTTGGCAAAAAGATCATAAACTGGTACTGGTAATGTGTTAAATTGACAAGCTAATTTAACATCCTTTGATGTTGTATGATATAATGTAAAATAGCAAGAGCATGAAAAATGTGAAACATTACCAGTTAACCATCCATTGCATTTACTGGATTGGGGTTTTAGAAGTAACCAATCATTATCTGTGAGGTTACACATTCCTCTAATCTTCTCTAGTTTAGGAATCATTAGTGTGTTTTCTAATGCCAATCCTTGTTGTTGTATCCATAAATACCTGATGGCACAAGTACTCCAGTTACTTAGACCTGTAGTGAATTTCATAGTTGCAACAGTTAAATTATCTAAATAATTATACATTGATTTATCTAAATCCAATCCTATAACCTGTGATTTAACAACAATTGGAGCCCAATTTGCAGTAGCATGAAAACCAGTCCCTATATGCATGCTGGCTGTGTTTAACTTATTCTTGAGGGTCTCCATATCTATAACTATTTAGTATACCCATAGTGGTTCCAGCACCTCCTAACAGTGTGTCATACCATTCCCTTTTCTGCCTTTGTTTGCTGTGTTACATAATGTTACAACAGGAGTAGTGATTTTTAATGACACATGTACAGCTTGTAAGAAGGCAGTTGTATTAACACATGTGGATGGAATAGGTGTGTGTGTGTCGTGGTTGACTTTTGGTTCTATGGTAGAGGATAAAGGACAGTAATAAGGTGTAAAAATATAAGGTAGTGTATAGTTCTCAATTGTAGTGTCGTTCATAATGACTAACATTTGTCCCCTTCTCCAATTAATGATACCAGTTATATAATCATTATTAAAAGTAATAAGGCCTGTCTGTTTACATTGATATGCAACCTTAACTGTGCACATTTCTGCGTTATAAGATCTAACAATTTTCTGTGAACCTTCAAACAAACATAATGCATCGGTTTCATTAGCTGTAGACACATTTCATATGGGTAACTGGTACTTATAAGGGTTACTATTTGTCCAATTCATCCAAATGCGTTCAGTAAATGAATGATTGCATATTACATGCTGATAGAAAGGTGGTGGAGAAAGGTTCTTGAGGGGGCGTGTGTGACGAATGCTAGATGAGGGGCTAAGGCCTAATTGGGCTGGGGGTATTGAAGAATTGTTCATCATGTCAGAGTCTTTTTCCAGAACTTGCCATTGACTTGTACTCATAATGGCATTCAAGGAACAATATCAGAGGGAGTATAACAACTCCAGAAAGCATAGCACACAACATAATCTTGGTCTCAGGTACGTATGATCCTCTACGATACGGTGTGAAAACCATGATGCTTAGCTGAGGAGAAATTCTTCTGTTTCCGAGCGAGGAGTGGTGTTGTCTTCCTTGGTTCCCCTCTTTGGACACAGCTTCACTCGGGATGCGTGAATCCAGATGTCGTGGGAATCTGTGAGGACAGCGGTTCTGGTTACAGCAATCACAGTAGCAGGTGGTCCAAAAGGGTATCCTCCTTTCTTGGTCCTGTTCAGCTGACGGATATACACCTTGTCACCGGGCTGGTATGAATGAGTAGGTTCCTGTGAAGGTAAGGGAAAACTGCGAAGAAACATTGTCATACATACCATTCGGTTTTATCAACAATTCACCTTGTGGGGATATATTCTTATCTCAGCTAAAATAGCTGGTAGATATCTAGTCCAATTTACCCATGTTCCTGGGTAAATTCTGGGCTTTTCCTTAATAGTCCTATTCATCCTTTCAACTACCCCTGTATTCTGTGGATGATAGGGTATATGAAACTGCCAGGTAACTTGCAAGAATTTAGCAAGTTCCTGGGCAACCCTACTTGCAAAAACCGGGCCATTATCAGAGCCAATCTGCAGAGGGCAGCAATACCGGGGAATAATTTCAGTAACAATAATCTTCACTAGCATCCTCCCTAGATGTCACAAAGGCCTCATGCCATCTACTAAACTGATTAACTATGACCAGTAAGTATTGCTGTTTCTTACCAATTTTGGATACATGAATAAAATCAATCTGTAAGTGTGTAAAAAGAGCAGCGTTCACACGATCTTACAAAAGACTGTACATGCTGCCTGAGATTCCTAATATAAAATGAATTCATGAGGAATTGAATGGTGCTTGCTATGTGCCTGACTGATGAAAATAAATCAGCTTGCTTCAAGTATGCCTATTCTTCAAGTATGCCTATTCTCCCCTCTTTAGAGAACAGATCATTTTGATCTTTCTCTAAACCTTGTTTAATCCAAAAGACAGATTCTGGGTATTAAAAAAAGAATCTCATAACCACTGAAGCGCTGGGCTGTCATGTGTTGTATGGTGATATTTATCAGCTGAGTGACCTGGTGACTGGCATGAAGTATTGTAGGATGCCCTAGTGTGATAGTAGTAGCAGTTTCAACAGCCATTGCACATGCTATCAATGCTCTGAGACACGCCGGCATACCCTGTACCGGAGCTCGAACTACTTTGGAAAAGAATGCTATGGGACGCATACCGCCTCCTTGCTCTTGTGCACAGACTGCGGCCATGGTTTTACAATTGTCCCAAACATACAAATGAAATGGTTTACAATACACAGGTAGTCCTAAAGCCTGGGCTTGCACAATAACAACTGTAAGGGCAATATATGCAGCTAGCATGTCTGGTGACCAGCAGACATTTTCAGGGCTGTCAGAACGTACAGCCTCCCTTAGGATTGAGTCATAATGGGAGCATTCAGGGATCCATTGGTGGCAGTAATTAATCATGCCGAGGAAGGTGAGCAACTCCTTCCGAGTAGTGGGTGTTGGAATCCTCTGAATGACCTCAATACGTTTTGGACTCAATTGTCTGGTGCCTAAAGCCAGAACAAAACCTAAGTATTCAACCTTTGATTTACACAATTGTATTTTGTGTTTAACAACCTTGTGACCTACAGTTGCTGACAGTATCCACAGTGCTTGCCTCATAGCTAGGGCTACATAACAACAAATCATCAACATTTTGCAAAAAGGACGGAACCATGACCGATGGTCCATGTTTTTTTTTTTAGAGTATGTTGGAGTACCAACGAATAAACAGCTGGGGAATCCACATAGCCTTGGGTAAGCGTGTCCAGGTAAACTGACAGCCTTCAAAAAGTAAAAACCATAAGTAGCTGTGTCTCTTGATCAATAGGTATAGAAAAAATGCATTACTTAAATCAATGACAGTGAAGCAAGTGGCATCATGTGGAATGGCTGTAATGAGGGATGTCACATCAGGGACAATGGGTGAAATGGGCACAATTAAACTATTCAGGGCTCTAAAGTCCTGAACTAAGCGATATGCTGGCCAGTGGTGTTGGGAGTGGGTCTGGTGTTGTTCTTGCCTACAGGGCATATTTTGAGAAAGGTGGGGTTGTTGGGGTGTGTGGGGTTTCCTGGGGTGTGGACACTCATTCCTCCAG
Source organism: Pelobates cultripes (assembly GCA_933207985.1). Taxonomy (NCBI): domain Eukaryota; kingdom Metazoa; phylum Chordata; class Amphibia; order Anura; family Pelobatidae; genus Pelobates; species Pelobates cultripes. Next base: position 217,821,170 of record OW240912.1, on the reverse strand, counting down.
TGGCCATATTGGCCACAGTTGAAACAAGTGTTCCTGTCTATTCCTCCTTGGTTACCCCTGCCCCTATAACCCTGATTTCCCTGTCTCCATCCCCTTGCCCCTCTTTGACCACCCCTTCCACGGGCTTTATGTGCTCCATCCCATCCTCGCTCTCAGCCTGTGTAGCTGGACATAATATGTTGCAATCCCTGAGCATAATAAGCAACCTTACTTTCCTAAATCTTTTCTTAATTCAAAACAACCTGCATTTTCCTTTTCTATAACCTTGGTAAGAAACTCTGAGCTATCCAAATTGTCCCAGTCTGAAATCAATTGTTTCACAAGCAAAGAATACTGTGGCAACATATTACCAAGGCATGACTGTATTTTAAAGATATCTATATCATCTCCAGACATCAAACCTGCCTCATCCTTCCAACACTTGTAAAATTTCTTTACAAAAATCATATTACCAATCTCTTCCTTTGCATCCTGCTTATATGCCAAAGCAGTGAATATAGACTACCTATTCTTCCATAATCCCAACATTTCAGCTTCCACCTTGTTCCAAATTTTAGCACATCTTACTGAAGTACTAAGCTCATAATCACCAATTCATTTCAAACCATATAACTCATACTCAGCATCCCATGTAATATTACACGTCATCTCACAAAGCAATATCTTTGTAGAAACACATAATGGGTACCCAGCAGATATGCCAATACAGAAATCACATTTATGGGCACACAACTACACACTCTGTCTCCCTCCTAGGAAACACGGATACACACAATATAAAAGCAATCTTAAACTAACACCTCCAAATCTCCAACTATTCTTGGCCAAAACGCTAGTATTCAACAACTAATAAAACAGTTATTTGCTAGGTTATTTGGCTGTCATTCTTATCAGTATCACTAGACTGTGACAAACTGATTCACATATAATTTAAAACAATACAGCAACATATAAATTAAACCACTTTCAAGTTAAACTGCACACTTCACACATTATCACAATCACCATTTACACAGAATAAAGAGTTAACAGCTGTATTCAGAACATATTATTGGAAAGTATACCAATTTTAGTTTAGATTTATTTTAGGGATTCTTATGTATACATTTTCTTAATTAACTTCATTACTTTAATCTACTTTAGTATTGTATATAAAGAAAGGATCCATTTATATAGCGCGCTCATAACTCAACTATTTGTATAAAACTTCCATTAACTAATCTGAGATGATGCTGCATCAACTTAAATCTTATAGAAATTGAACAAACATCTGGACCAGATTACACAGACATGGTTTCACCTGAATCTTTCAGAACTCTCAGAGACTTAAACATTTATACTATACCATGTTTTAAAGGCATGGCAAACCTTTAGACCGGTCAGTCTCCAAGAGCCCTTAGTAACACAGGTAAAAACCTTTGTCCATGATGTCTGATTCAGGCTATATACCACAATTTAAAATAACACATAATGTGAGACATAGAAGACACAAGCAGTAGTTATGACACTGGATCATTTAAAAGGAACCTGTTGCAATAAAAAGGTTAGTTTACAGTGCAAAATAAAGCATGTGTTGGACCACTGAAAATTTAAATGTTGCTCTGTTATTTTCAAACATAAATTATATTTACAGTATGGATCCTTTGCAACAAACACACAGGGCAGGGAAGATGGTGTTTCTATACAATTAATCCCATATGGGGAATTAACTTTCAAATACTAATGAAGTGACTTTTTGTCTCAGTTATAAAATATACTGAGCTCATCATGCAAACAATGCAACACATTTACACTATCCCACTCTCATAATAAGTGTAGTGGGCTTATAGTATTTTTAAAGCAACAATCATTCCAGGCACATAGTTCCCATGTGAAATAACTTACAATAAAACAGAGTAATAAACTTATACTTCTATGTGACAGAAAGAATAAAGCAAAAAGATTTAAGTAGGTCTATCAGGTACAACCTGTGAGTCATTTCTTTTCTAATATACAGTACTGCTATCTTGCAGAAAGATAAGTCCTGCGCTCACTCCCATCACCACTGGGCAGCAGCAAGGACTACAGTACACATCAGCCCCAATATATGGTAAAAACCAAAGAAAAACAAGTTACCTGCGTTCTCTCCTTAATCCTTATGTATTTTTAAAACCTCCATTTGTTTAAAAGTACTGCTATCTTATATATACACATATACATATACACACACATATATACATACATATACACACACATATATACATACATATATTGGTCACTCAGGACATGAACTCACATTTCCCATACTGCTGACTCAGAGTGGGGACACTACTAACTTACCAAAGTGTGTCCCCAATATAGACAAACAATCACCCACAAAAAACACTTAAGACAAACAAAGGTGACCGGGAGAAAGAGAAGTTTGGGTTATACTTATAGATCTACAAACCGTGCTGCTCAGAACACCTATAGACTTAATAAACCGGAGACCTCTTATGGTCTCAAAAACCTGTATCTACCTGAGATACCCTGTATCTATCTTAGATACTAACCTGGGTTACCAAAACCCTATATATTTAGACCAAATGTCTAATAAACCGGAGACCTCTTATAGTCTCAATATAACTAGAGTCCTTACACCTTTCCTATCTACTGGATACAGTCTTACTGAACCAAACGGGGGTCATAGACAATCAGCGTCAAATAAGACACAAAAAGGCTACTCACCGCAATGGTTTTGCTGATCCAACTTCTATCTATCCCACTTCTGACACCAAGCTGAAAGGGTTAATGTTGTAATGGACTCTAATCCCCTCGGTTCTCGATCCCTCGGTCACCATAATCAACGTTGATGGAGAATCATTTGTAAGCAATAACACACGGACAACAGCTTTACAAGACTCTCAAATGAGTGTATTCCAGAGCTGGCTTTTATACATAGTTTGCTTACATTAGCCATGGTATATGCAAATACAGTACAGACTATAAGATTTATTACTTCCTTATATTACGTTATTCTGACAATGGAAAGATAAGCTTTTGCATACGTCTGGAAAAGAATATCCTTAAAATCGGAATGGGCAAGACATCCTGAAATTTAGCATTGTCTTACATCCTATAGAAGAAATACCTTAGTCTGTCACAGTCAGCATATTATGTCGTTTAAGTATTCAATATCCCTCCAGTCAGCAATAATCATGTTATAAACCTTATAAAAGCATAAAATACATATAAACAAGTTAACTATTTAATATTCTTACAACTATATAAATCCATAGATAGATAGAAGCAAGACTCACTCTGTTTATACACTATATAAATCCATAGATAGATAGAAGCAGGGCTCGCTGTGTTTATACACTATATAAATCCATAGATAGATAGAAGCAGGGCTCGCTCTGTTTATACACTATATAAATCCATAGATAGATAGAAGCAGGACTCGCTCTGTTTATACACTATATAAATCCATAGATAGATAGAAGCAGGGCTCACTGTGTTTATACACTATATAAATCCATAGATAGATAGAAGCAGGGCTCGCTCTGTTTATACACTATATAAATCCATAGATAGATAGAAGCAGGGCTCGCTCTGTTTATACACTATATAAATCCATAGATAGATAGAAGCAGGGCTCGCTCTGTTTATACACTATATAAATCCATAGATAGATAGAAGCAGGGCTCGCTCTGTTTATACACTATATAAATCCATAGATAGATAGAAGCAGGGCTCGCTCTGTTTATACACTATATAAATCCATAGATAGATAGAAGCAGGGCTCGCTCTGTTTATACACTATATAAATCCATAGATAGATAGAAACAGGGCTCGCTCTGTTTATACACTATATAAATCCATAGATAGATAGAAGCAGGGCTCGCTCTGTTTATACACTATATAAATCCATAGATAGATAGAAGCAGGGCTCGCTCTGTTTATACACTATATAAATCCATAGATAGAAGCAGGGCTCGCATTGTTTATACACTATATAAATCCATAGATAGAAGCAGGGCTCGCTCTGTTTATACACTATATAAATCCATAGATAGATAGAAGCATGGCTCGCTCTGTTTATACACTATATAAATCCATAGATAGATAGAAGCAGGGCTCGCTCTGTTTATACACTATATAAATCCATAGATAGAAGCAGGGCTCACTCTGTTTATACACTATATAAATCCATAGATAGATAGAAGCAGGGCTCACTCTGTTTATACACTATATAAATATATAGATAGATACAGGGAGTGCAGAATTATTAGGCAAATGAGTATTTGACCACATCATCCTCTTTATGCATGTTGTCTTACTCCAAGCTGTATAGGCTCGAAAGCCTACTACCAATTAAGCATATTAGGTGATGTGCATCTCTGTAATGAGAAGGGGTGTGGTCTAATGACATCAACACCCTATATCAGGTGTGCATAATTATTAGGCAACTTCCTTTCCTTTGGCAAAATGGGTCAAAAGAAGGACTTGACAGGCTCAGAGAAGTCAAAAATAGTGAGATATCTTGCAGAGGGATGCAGCACTCTTAAAATTGCAAAGCTTCTGAAGCGTGATCATCGAACAATCAAGCGTTTCATTCAAAATAGTCAACAGGGTCGCAAGTGTGGAAAAACCAAGGCGCAAAATAACTGCCCATGAACTGAGAAAAGTCAAGCGTGCAGCTGCCACGATGCCACTTGCCACCAGTTTGGCCATATTTCAGAGCTGCAACATCACTGGAGTGCCCAAAAGCACAAGGTGTGCAATACTCAGAGACATGGCCAAGGTAAGAAAGGCTGAAAGACGACCACCACTGAACAAGACACACAAGCTGAAACGTCAAGACTGGGCCAAGAAATATCTCAAGACTGATTTTTCTAAGGTTTTATGGACTGATGAAATGAGAGTGAGTCTTGGTGGGCCAGATGGATGGGCCCGTGGCTGGATTGGTAAAGGGCAGAGAGCTCCAGTCCGACTCAGACGCCAGCAAGGTGGAGGTGGAGTACTGGTTTGGGCTGGTATCATCAAAGATGAGCTTGTGGGGCCTTTTCGGGTTGAGGATGGAGTCAAGCTCAACCCCCAGTCCTACTGCCAGTTCCTGGAAGACACCTTCTTCAAGCAGTGTTACAGGAAGAAGTCTGCATCCTTCAAGAAAAACATGGATTTTCATGCAGGACAATGCTCCATCACACGCGTCCAAGTACTCCACAGCGTGGCTGGCAAGAAAGGGTATAAAAGAAGAAAATCTAATGACATGGCCTCCTTGTTCACCTGATCTGAACCCATTGAGAACCTGTGGTCCATCATCAAATGTGAGATTTACAAGGAGGGAAAACAGTACACCTCTCTGAACAGTGTCTGGGAGGCTGTGGTTGCTGCTGCACGCAATGTTGATGGTGAACAGATCAAAACACTGACAGAATCCATGGATGGCAGGCTTTTGAGTGTCCTGCAAAGAAAGGTGGCTATATTGGTCACTGATTTGTTTTTGTTTTGTTTTTGAATGTCAGAAATGTATATTTGTGAATGTTGAGATGTTATATTGGTTTCATTGGTAATAATAAATAATTGAAATGGGTATATATTTGTTTTTTGTTAAGTTGCCTAATAATTATGCACAGTAATAGTCACCTGCACACACAGATATCCCCCTAACATAGCTATAACTAAAAACAATCTAAAAACTACTCCAAAAATATTCAGCCTTTGATATTAATGAGTTTTTGGGTTCATTGAGAACATGGTTGTTGTCTCAATACAAAATTAATCCCTCAAAAATACAACTTCTGCCTAATACCCCTGCACCCCTGTATAACTCCAGCAGCCATTGCACGTAAAAACAGGTACATTCAACATATCCCCAGATAGCTCAGATCTGAGCGCACATTACTACTGAATGGCGCTCAGAGCACACACATACAGTTCAATTGCCATGGAGCCAAAGTTTTCCCATAGTCTTTCATTATACGAATGGGCTCCATGGCATAGCTATCTGGGGTATCACCGCTCAAACAGGGCCAGCACCGAATGACCCGGCTTTCGTGTCTCCGCAGGGGAAAATCAAGCGTTTCAACATGGGGCCATAGTCTAAAGGCAGCAAGCGGGCAACCAGGCTCCTCCAATGCACAGTGGCGAGATTGGTCTCGTCACATCCAGTCTCAAAGGTAAAACCAGGGTTATATATATACAAAAGACATAAAACACGGATCATGTTTGATGTAGACCTGGATCCAAGAAACAAGTTAGTAGCATAATCAGAAAAACAAGAAAGTTGCTGAGAACCTGTGTGTCACTGCTTATGCAAGCCAGTCAGAAATAACCGCATGTATGGGAAACCCAAGAACATGAACAATTAGTGGCAATCCCTATGTTTATGTATATATGTACTGATATACCTGTTGGTACCACTGATGATTTGTATTTACCATTGTTATTGATTGCTGTTGATGTAATCAGATAAACATATTTACAGGTAAAAAGAGGAAGCATTAAAATGACCAGAATTCAGAGGGTAACATGGGAGCTTTCATTCACCCTCTCTTCACCTCTTGCTAAATTAACTTGTTGTGTCTGAAATCACCACTAATGAAATGTGTCTGCCAGCTACACTAAATTGGTGTCACTACAATAAACTTACAGAGCAGGGATAAAATCAAATGATCTTGCTGTCCATTATTAGAAAACTAGGAAAGGTCACGCAGAGTTTATTATAGCCAAGTTCTGGATACAATGACTCACGCTATTCTCTCTCAGATTCATAAATTTTAACACACAATGTTTCTCATAAACAGTATTTTTATACAAACATAGTGGAGAAATGTAAAGGGAAAAATTCAAGGGAATTTGTTTAACAGGCTGTTTCCTAATGAGATGCTGCTTACACCAGTGTTTTAGATAATCGCATTGTAATCAAGTACATACAGCACTACTGTATAGAAATAACATTAGTCCTGCTGACATGGCTGCCATAAGAAATTTGGGGACACCTACAAAACCACTGTCTGGGTCCCCCCAGTCCTACTCTTTAACCCCTTAAGGACCAAACTTCTGGAATAAAAGGTAATCATGACATGTCACACATGTCATGTGTCCTTAAGGGGTTAAGACTTGTGTACAGACAGAGACAGATTACCACAAACGCATACACCAATTCACATTGTCAGGAAGTATCAGATACAGGTATACATCCAAGATAGACAGACATATGCACTTGCCATACACACTGATATATATGTACTGGCCTACACACGTATATGCACTGACTTGAACAGATACTCTCTGCATGCACATGCACACTGACAGACACACAGATACCTTGACTTGAGATACACATTCTTGCTGCCAGATGCACACACTCATTCCCAGACACATGGCCATTGTTAGATACTCACACTCATTCCCAAAGATATATACACTGTCAGACACACATACTGCCAAACACATACCTGCACATTTTGTCACATGCTGTCCTAACGAGCATGTGGAAGTGTTTTTTTTTAAGATGAAGAATGAAGGAGACTGTGAGTGCATATTAGCTGTTAGCATTATATATGTATTATTTTTGCCTAGATTAGGTGTTTTAAAAAAATAAAATAATATCTGTCAACATTGAAGTTGCTGTTTAGTAGATAGGTGAGTGCGCTGGATCTTGTGTATTGTATAAATTGGTCCCCAGGGCCCTATTTAGCCTTGTACTGCAGAAAGCCCCAGATGGAGTTTTTTTCCCCAAATAAGTGAGTTAATCTCATAAGAGCAGACATTAGGCTGTTAGAGTAGGACCTGCCAAAGATGGGGTACATTGACGTTGTGGCAGGCTTATGCAATGTATGGTCATATAATGTAACTAAACCCCCTTTTTTCCCCCTAGATTAGGTGTTTTTAAAAAAACTAATAAAATCTGTCAATTTGCTGTTTAGTGAATAGGTGAGTGCACTGGATCTTGTGTATTGTATAAATTGGCCCCCGGGGCCCTATTTAGCCTTGTACTGCAGAAAGCCCCAGATGGAATTTTTTCCCCAAGTAAGTGGGTTAATCTCATAAGAGCAGACATTAGGCTGTTAGAGTAGGACCTGCCAAAGATGGGGTACATTGACGTTGTGGCAGGCTTATGCAATGTATGATCATATAATGCAACTAAACCCCCTTTTTTCCCCCTAGATTAGGTGTTTAAAAAAAAACAAAAAAAAAAAACTAATACAATCGGTCAACTTGCTGTTCAGTGAATAGATGAGTGCACTGGATCTTGTGTAATATATATATATATATATATATATATATATATATATTTGCCAAATATTCTGCCTTTATATTACAGCCTACAGACAGAGGTTGTGGAGCACTGATAATGCGAAAATGTAATTTCTATAGGAGCAGAAAAGGCTAATTAAATATTTCTGTAACGATCTTACCTGTAGAGGAAAAATAAAATGACAGCTATGCTAAATGCTATTTGCATAACTTGCTAGAGCACTCAGCTAATGTTTTGTGTAGGTGGAAAAGTACCTTTATGGCTTATAACCATAAGCTATAAGCATAAGAGTACAGTGTATATATATATATATTTAAATTCCAATCTTTATTAACGGTGTTCAATATAAAGAAAAAAAGATTAGGTATTATGCACGCAGCCCTGAAACAAAAACACAATATGCAATCCGGATTCTAATCCAGAATTGTGCATGACCTTTCTTATCTAAAATGAAAATGCACTGTGAGAACAAACACAGTCATTAGGAAGTAAATGGGATGTTTGGTCCAAATTAATTGTACCTTCTATGAGAGATAAGACTTTTAATATGAGAGAGTTTTAAATAAATTAACAGAAACCCAAACGATACATTTGCCCCTTCACTACCAAATGATTTGCAAAAAATACTACTGAAATCTAAGTATTTTGGGTGCTCTGGAAAATAATATTAATGTATTTTTCATTTTAGTATGCATAGATAGCAAGCACATTTTTAAAGAAAAAAAAAATAGAAAATTTGGGTTTATAGAAAAACTTTTAATAATAGTTACAGACTCATATCTATCTGTCTGTGGCATGCCCTGTCCTGATACCTAGACTTTTCACCAAAATAACTATTCACTGTCCCCCCTGGCTGGTACCTTCCCTTCTCCCAAACGGTTACTACCAAAAACACCCTCCCTGGCAGCTTGTCCGCAATACAATCTCCTGATTGGTCCCCAACGATACTTGGCTGCAAACGTCCTTAAACTCAGATATGGCTACTGAATCTCACTGAATCTTAAGCCGCTGTTTTGCCCCCACTTGCCGACATGCGAGGTGAGCGCTTTTTGGAGGGAAAGTGCTGTAGACTAATTGGAACAGTCACTCCCTGAGAACCAGGCGGAACCCTTCTTTGTTTGACCACAGGAGCTCCCACTATTTGACCAGAGCAAGCCATAACAAAGTGCTGCAGCAACTCAAGAAAGTTTAATATAAACAAAGCTCCAGGGCCTGATGGTATTAATCCACGAGTACTTAAGGAACTAAGTGTAGAAATAAGTGTACATCCGTTTTTAATCTTTTAAGATTCTTTTCTTTCAGGAAGTGTTCCGGAGGATTGGAGAAAGGCAGATGTGGTTCCTATATTCAAAAAGGGTTCAAAAACCTTGCCTGGAAATTATAGACCTGTGAGCATAACCTTTGTGGCTGGGAAAGTATTTGAAAGGTTATTAAGGAATACTATTCAAGAATTCCTTGAGAAGGACATGGTTATCAGCAAAAATCAGCATGGTTTTATGAAGCACAGGTTATGTCAAACTAACTTGATTGCATTCTACTAAGAAGTAAGTAAGTATAGATCAGGGTGTTGCAGTGGATGTGATCTATTTGGATTTTGCCAAGGCATTTTTTATACGGTTCCACACAATAGATTAGTGTTCAAACTCAAAGAAATTGGTCTAGATGAAAATTCTTGTTCTTGGGTAGAACATTGGCTTAAGGATAGAGTACAACGAGTTGTCATTAATGGTACATTTTCAAGCTGGACAGAGGTGACAAGTGGTGTCCCTCAGGGTTCTGTTCTGGGACCCCTTTTATTTAACATGTTTATAACATGTTTATAAATGATCTTGAAAAAAGCATTGAAAGTCATGTTTCAATGTTGCAGATGACACAAAACTCTGTAAAATAATACAATGTGAGCAAGATTTTACTTTGCTGCAACGGGATTTAGATAGACTGGGGCACTGGGCACTCAAATGGCAGACTAAATTTAATGTTGAAAAATGCAAAGTTATGCACTTTGGCATAAAGAATGCACAAGCAACGTATATCCTAAATGGAAGCGAATTAAGGATAACCGCACACTAAAAGGACTTGGGAATTGTTATAGACAAGAAACTATGCAACAATGTGCAATGTCAATCAGCAGTGGCTAAGGCCAGTAAGGCATTGTCATGCATGAAAAAGGGCATTCATTCTCGGGATGAGAATATAATTCTGCCTCTTTATAAATCACTGGTAAGACCACATCTTAAATATGCTGTGCAATTTTGGGCACCTGTTCTAAAGAGGGATATTATGGCACTGGAGAGGGTGTAGAGGCTGGCTACAAGATTAATAAAAGGAATGGAACATATCCGCTATGAAGAAAGGTTAACAAATTTAGTTTAGAAAAACATCGTCTCAGTGGGGATATGATAACATTATACAAATATATCCGGGGCCAATACAAACCATTGTGGGGAAATCTATTCACAAACCGGACTTTACAGAGGACATGAGGTCATGCGTTTAGAATGGAAGAAGATTTTGTCTAAGGCAAAGAAAATTATTTTTTACTGTAAGAACAATAAGGATGTGGAATTCTCTGCCTGAAGAAGTGGTTTTATCAGAGTCCATACAGATGTTTAAACAGCAACTAGAAGCATACTTGCAAAAACAGAATATTCAAGGATATACATTTTCAATGTAGGGTAATAGCTTCTTGATCCAAGGATTAATTTGGCTGCCATTCTGTGGTCAAGAAGGAAATGTTTTTTCCTAGTTTGTTGCAAAATTGGAAGATCTTCAAACTGTTTTTTCACTTCTTTTGGATTTACAGCAAAAAACAAATGTGAGGAAGTCTGAACTTGATTGACGCCTTCAGCTATGTAACTATTTAACAACTACGCTGGAACTATTTTGGACTTAGTCCTCATTTGCGGCTGGTCAAAACTTTATCCTGGTGGTGACTGGACAATTCTTTATGGATCCGGGCGCTATACTGCCAACTTGGGTGCCCAGACAAGAGCTATCTGGAAATGTATGATATGTGGGGTTTCTGTATATTTTTATTGTATTTTGTGTGTGTTTTATGTTAGACACTTTGTACCTGGAGATAATTAGTTTAGCATCCAGCAACTCAATTATCTCAATTAGTGCACTAAGGGCTATCTGTGGCCCTTAGTGCAGAGGCCACTCACTGGGCCCCCCAAAGCTGCACCTGCGGTAGTTCCACCACTGATGACAATTTCTGAACATCTGTTGTAGGAAGAACATACCGTACTTAAATTGTAACAACAATTGTGAAAAACATTCCAGTAATTTAAGTATATTCTCAAACATACTGATGTATTGCATCTATATAAGGCAAACACCTGTGCTAGACACAGGAACTCTTGAAAGACTGTCTGTAAAACTCTCCCACGATTATATGTGAAACATGCAAATAGCCACAGAAACCACTGTCGCTTTTTCAAGGTTCAAACTACATGTGTGTAAGATTTCCCTTGTAGTGACAAGCTTTTTCTATAGAATGCTTTCTATGCCAAAGCATGTCATGAGACAGCTCTGTTTCACCCTTTGAAGCTCTCGATTATGGTCCTTTCTTAAGTTCTAAAGTCTCCTTGTATCATTGAGAACACAGCGCTTTTCTTGGCCAATGATCATCAACAAGGTTATTCACCAAAGTCAGAATTGCTGGGAATTAAAAGTTAATGCAAAGTAAGTTTCATATTTATTGCTAAAGTAGCCAAACTGAGAGCATAGTTGACTGAGAAACTTTTTCCAATTTGGCGATTTTGGCCTAGATTTGAAATTCACTTTGAATTCGCTTCAAATTCCAGACAATTCTCACTTTAGTGAATAACCCTGATTGCCTCTCTTATCCTGTGAACTCCAGCAGGGTATCCAATGATGGATACTTGCAGGAAACATACGGAGGACAGGTACAGTCTCAAGCACAGATGTTCTCTGGCTACATTAAAATCCACTTTCACTGGTCAACTTAAAAAACTGCAAATCCACTGTTAACATACCTACCAAGCTTGCCTTGCCACTTTACATGACAGAGATGGGAAAGCAAGAGAACAGGCTGTCCAGGGCACAGTGCAGGACCCTCCCCTAAAGAGGGTGGACAGGATGACTATCTGCCTACCCTCTAAAACAGACCATGCATGGAGCACTGCTGAATCGCTCTGTGCATGGCCCTAGTGCCCAGTCCCTTCCTGCATCTTGAACTTTGTCAGCAGATTTCAAAATGTGGAATAGGTCCCTGGGACACAGTTTTGCATGGACAAATGGCAAATTCAGGACTGCCCAGACACAACAGACAGTTTATATCAACCTTAGCTTAATGAAGCAGTTTTGGTGTATAGATCATGTTCCTGCAGTTTCACTGCTCAGTTCCCTGTCATTAAAGAGTTACTTTGTTTATGCAGTCCTGCATGTGACTTGCACAGCCTTCTTAAACACTTCCTGTAAATAGTCATCTAATGTTTAAAGTTCCTTTATTGCAAATTGTGTTTAATTTAGAATTTATTATCTCCTGCTCTGTTAAAAGCTTGCTAAACCCTGTAATTAAAGTTCAATTTACAGAGCAGAAGATAAAAACTTTTAAAGTAAACAACATTTGATTAAAATTAAAACCATTATTCTATCATGCAGGCTGTGCCAGTCACAACCAAGGGAGGTGTGGCTAGTGCTGCATGGACAGAAATTAAAGTGATTTAACTCGCAAGTGGCAGAGAATTGAGCAGTGATCTATACACCAAAACTGCTTCATGAAGCTAAAGTTGTTTTGGTGACTATAGTTAAATAATTTTGCAGCACAATAAGGGACTCAGAAGTGGCGACTGATGAAGTTTAAACAAATTGCTGTGTTGCCTCTCATGACTTGTTAAGCTCTACCCACTTAATCCATGAGATGCCATGCTAACACCAGCTGCATCTGCAGTCATCAATAAAGTGAAGAATGGAAACTGTAGATATAATAGTGACAGACACATGTTATTTCTAACACACACTTAACAGTAGTCCTTACAATGTCAATAAATAAGATTTATTTATTTTTTGGTACAAAAACAAGGGAGGGGCTGCTACAACTGCAGCTAAGGACCAGCCTCCACTGGTACATAGTTCCAATTTTAAAGGATCACTATAGGGTCAGGAACACAAACATGTATTACTGACCCTATAGTGTGAAAACCACCATCTAGACCCCCTGGGCCCCTCATGCCTCCATAAATATAGCAACATCTTACTGTATTCAAGCCTGAAGCTGTAACTCTGCATGCTGCTTGCCTAAAAAATAACAAGCAGTTTGCTGAGATCATCAGAAGTGGTGGCCTGATCCAATCACAGTGCTCCATAGGATTGGCTGAGACTGACAAGGAGGCAGATCAGGGGCAGAGCCAGCACAATTCAAACACAGCCCTGGCCAATCAGCATCTCCTCATAGAGATTAATTGAATCAATTAATCTCTATGAGGAAAGTTCAGTATCTGCATGTAGAGGGAGGAGACACTGAATGTTTGGATGCATTTTAGGCAGGAAGGATCTCTAAGTTGTCTCAATCTATAGTAAACTATGATTTTGGCGTCTGCCAGCAAACCTTATGAGATCCTTTGTGTACACCATATTTTCACTGAAAATATTGTGCCCTTCAGCTTTACAAAAACGAGGCCCCGCCATGATGGCAGTTGGCGGAAAGTACCAAACTTTCAGCGTTGCTCCGATGAGCGGATGGTTCCTAGCGCATTGTCCTCGTTGATGGTTGTCTAGCCATACTGCCGCCGGGAGCGTTCCTTCCATTTGTGTTTTCTATATGGTTATCCATGTTTTCCCAGTTCTAGGGGTATGCCAGTCGACTATACGATGTAAATGTGTGGCTCTATGGTAATCCCGTATGGATGGGAGTCCCACCCACGCTGCACCTTTGACATGAGAAAGTGTATCTTGCTCAGCCTGGGTGCTTTAGTTTGACAGATAAACCTAGAAATTGCCTTGTCAATTTCGTGGAAAAAGGTCGCGGGGAGGCCGATTGGGATGGTTTGAAACAGATACAATAGGCGAGGAAGGAGATTCATTTTAATTGCATTTAGTCTCCCAAACCACGTGACACATAGGCCTGCCCATCGGGTTAGGTCGCTTTTCAGAATTTGTGCCATTGGGGCCAACTTATGGGCATAGAGCTGGGATAGATCCGTGGGGAACCAAATTCCTAGGTATTTAAGCCTGGTTTGGCACCATGTGAAAGCGAACTGCTTTTCGCAGGTGTTGTCATTGCTCAGTGTTATGGAGAGTACCTCCGATTTGTCCGTGTTCAGCTTTAAATTTGATATCTGTCCATAATCCTCGAAGGCCTTCAGTAGGTTTGGGAATGATACCAGCGGGTTGCTGATAAAAAATAGCATGTCATCCGCATACGTGGCCACCTTATGTATCTCTCCCCGCAAGCGAAGCGCCCTATTCCCCCGTCCCGCCTGACCGCCCCCCAGGAAAGGTTCCAGGCAGAGGGCAAACAGGAGGGGGGAGAGAGGGCACCGCTATCGCGTTCCATTGTGGATGTGGACCGGTGCGGAGAGAGCTCCGTTAATTCTGACCCTGGCGGTAGGTGTCGTGTACAGTGAAGAGATCCAGGTCAATAGGCGCGGGCCAAATCCCATGGCTTGTAGCGTTGCCTTCATAAATCGCCAGTCCATGCGGTCAAAAGCCTTCTCCGCATCTGTGGATAGGAGAAGGATCTTCTGTGCCGTGTGTTTTGCCGCGTGGATGACATTCAGTGCACGTGTAGTATTATCCCTCGCTTCCCATCCTGGGATAAAACCCACTTGGTCAGGGTGTACTAGTTCCGGCAGGACTCCTCTCATTCGTGTCGCTATGATCTTTGTGAACAGCTTCAGGCTGAAAGAAGTAATTTATTTCTCAGAGTGCATATGTTGACATGTATAAAAGTGTTACTGTGCCCCTAGAAGTTTTGATAACTGATATAATTATTGGAATACAAAATGTACACATGTACACTTCTTTTTGGTATTTATTGTGTACATTTTTTTTAATTTAACATGGGTAATTTTCATGTTGTATACATTATATTATATCCCAGATAGCTAGGTAGTTGAAGATGCTTTGTGAAAAGAGGCTGTGGTCATGTAACCTAGCGTAAGCAGCTGCAAATTGCTCTAATGGTTGTGAAATGATTTTTGTATTTGATTAACTGTGACATACAAATTTTACACACAAAATACACCATTAAATAACACACAAATAACCTTTACAATGACATTAAACAAAATATTGACTCTTCTGCTTTTACATTCTCTATAGAGATAACAATCACTACTTATAGCAAGTAGAGAGATGAAAATTAAAGTGCTTACCTTTGGGATGTTCAGCCAGAAGGCTTCGTGTTAAGCAGACCTTGCCAATGACATCGTCACGACTAGGAAACAAAAAAAAAACAGCTTCTATTAAACACTATGAAGACTTCTTAATTCAACTAATAATTGATATCCGTATTTTAATTCAATTAAATAATTCACATTATGTAAAGGGAAAATCCTGAATGGAGCTCTTTGTTTGAAGGCTCACATAAATCAAAATACAGTCAAAGGATGAAAGAGGTATTTACACTAGTAATGGGTAGGGCCGGATTAACATAGGGGCTGATGGAGCTGCAGCTCCAGGCCCAGGCCCAGGCCCATTTTTTTTTTTTTGTAAATTCTTTATTTTGTCATACAGGTGAGTACAATAAACATAAGCAAACACTACAACAGCGTACGTGTGCGTGTGAACAAATCGAGCATTAGTTCTGATAATACAAGTGTTGATCATGCGCGATCCTGAATACTCAATAGTCGTCAAGCGCCATATCGTTTAACAGGAAAATGAATACAATAGTAACATCGGTGCATAAGAACGCATTTACAGAACAGATAAAAACTCTAGATTGAATAGCTTAGTAAAAACGTGGCAACGCTTCCTCTCTAAATTATAGTATGCTGCTGTGTCTCCGAACTAGCAAGGTTGGCAGGAAAAATAAGGCAGTAACATCGTAGTAACAACAGAATTAAGACGGATATGATGCATGAAGTCCGAATACAGGAGCAGTATTATTGATTGACATTTGGGACATAAACTGTAAAGCTCAATTCAAGGTCTCATGCACACGTGTCAATATTATGGTGCCAACACTGGGATTCAGTTTCTAGTGCCTGATGCAGTACAGATCAGGGGGCGATTCCTTGAATCCAGGCTTCCACTCGGAGCCTCCCGTAGAAGTGAACCCCAGGGGAAATTATGAGGTCGGAGTTAGCCTAATGGGTTGGGTCTGTTTGTGTGTCCCCTAGGTCGGGTATGGGTTATGTCTGTGTCTAGTCACCTTGATGAATTGTTAATCTATTGCTTAGCTCTTATCCGCTCAGTAGTTAGTTATGTCCTACCTCGATGACATGTTCTCCATGCGTCAGAGCCTGTTCTGCCGCTGTCTTTCAGTCTTGTGTAAGTCGGAAGATCGTGTCAGTAGAACTATCTACACGTCATGGTAATATCTTGTGCGTCAACGTGTTCGAGCCCTCCCGGTTCCGACCCCCTCGGCCGCAAGACGCACCGCCCCCGCGGTGTCCCTTAGTGAAGTTACACGCAAGCAGTAGTTGTAGCAGGTATAAAAAGGGGGGAGGAGTAGGAGGAAAAGGAAGGGGGTGTGGAAGGGTCTGTGAGCAGTTTACATCGGAGTGCGCCCGGGCATCCCCAACCCCCGGGTGTCGCAGTGAGCTCGTGCCTCTCTAAGTTCTGGTACGGGAGAGATAAACATACCATGGGGTCCAGATGTCGACATGTCTGGTGCTTCTCCCTAGTAGTTCTGCGTATCGTGCCTCAGCTGTGTGTATTTCCTCAACTCTCTGTAGCCATTCTGCTACGGTTGGTGGGTGGATCTGCTTCCACTTAGCTGGTATAGACGCTTTCGCAGCATTGAGCAGGTGTCTCAGTATCGATCTCTTATATTGGGCTATCGAGCTTTCCGTAAAGTGTAGTAGGGCCATTTCCATGGTAAATTCTGGTAAGTCACCCACGATTGTCGTTATCTCCCTCTTGATGTCTTCCCAGTATGGTTTAATCCGCGCGCAGTCCCACCAGATATGTCGTAGGGTGCCTGTTTGGGATTCGCATCTCCAGCACGTATCTGTCGTTCCCGGGAATATCCTGTGTAATAGAGATGGGGTTCTGTACCAGTGTGAGAGTAATTTGAAGTTGACCTCCTGATACCTTGTGCTTATGGAGCTCTTGTGTTGTAATATTAATATCTGCTCCCATTGCGCCTCTGTGTACGTCCTTGCCGTCAGTTCTTCCCATTGCCTCTTAA
This sequence comes from Pelobates cultripes, assembly GCA_933207985.1. Classification (NCBI taxonomy): domain Eukaryota; kingdom Metazoa; phylum Chordata; class Amphibia; order Anura; family Pelobatidae; genus Pelobates; species Pelobates cultripes. The sequence goes on along the minus strand of OW240912.1, from coordinate 217,803,621 downwards.
ATGCATTTTTACATGTGCGATCCCCTGTGATCAACTGCTGGTAAAGGATTGATACTCTGCCGTCTGTGTCGGTGTTTGTCACGCAGAGGTGTTCGAACCACGTCTGTTCTCTGTGGATCGCTTCACGGTTGGGAAGGTTGTAGTAGAAGTGCCGCAATTGTGTGTATCGAAATCTGTGCATCAGCGTGTGTAGTGTCGCCGTGCTCCATTCTGGCAGGTTTCTCATTCCTGTGTTGCTCAGGACCTTGGACAACGGGATATAATCTCCGTCTCCATCTATCGGCCAGGCAGATCGGTGTAGTCCCCCGCCTATCATGCTATTGTGTGATATCGGGATCAAGGGGCTTGGTTGTGGGGAGATATATTGGCCATTTTTTTTTTTTTTCACACACTACTTGTAGGTTTGCCACCTGACTGGTATTTTACCAGCACAGCCGGTATTTGAGGCTTCCTAGCCGTGCTGGTATTGCAGTAATACCGGCAATACAAATGCATATATTTTTCTCAGTATTAACCAGCACCAGCCAGTAGGGGGTCACTGTATGTGGAGAGAGGCAGGAAAAGGAAGTTACAGCATATCCCTCCCTGCCTCTCTCTACTTACTGATCAGCGGGGAGGAGCAACACAGCACAGAGAGTTCAGACAGCAGCTCCCAACCTGCAGAGACAGACTTCAGCTCAGGGAAGTGAGGGATGAGGGGAAAGACAGCAGGGAGACATGGGGACACTGAGACACTAGGGGACACTGAAACACTAGGGGACACTGAGAAACCAGGGGACACTGTGAGACATGGGGACGCTGTGAGACATGGGGACATTGGGAGACACATTGGGACACAGAGACACTAGGGACACAGTGTCTCCATGTCTCCCAGCCAGTGTCCCTAGTGTCTCAATGTACCCATGGCTCCCAGTGTATGTGTCCCCATGTCTCTCATTGTCCCAAGTGTCTCAGTGTACCCATGGCTCACAGTGTCCCCATGTCTCCCAGTGCCCCAAAATGTCTGTGTCCCCATGTCTCCCAGTGTTCACATATCACCCAGCCAGTGTCCCTAGTGTCGCAGTGTCCCCATGGCTCCCAGTGTCCCCTAGTCTCCCAGTGTCTGTGTCCTCATGTCTCTCAGTGTCCCTAGTGTCTCAATGTCCCCATGTCTCCCAGTGTCCCCAAATGTCTGTGTTCCCATGTCTCCCAGTGTTCACATGTCTCCCAGCTAGTGTCCCTAGTGTCTCAGTGTCCCCATGTCTACCAGCCAGTGTCCCCATGTCTCCCAGTGTATGTGTTTACATGTCTCTGTGTCCCTAGTGTCTTAGTGTCCCCAAATGTATCAGTGCCCCCATGTATCCGAGTGTCTGTGTCCCCATGTCTCGCCGTGTCCCTAGTGCCCCATGTCCCCAAGTGTCTCAGTGTCCCCATGCCTCCCAGCCAGTGTCCCTAGTGTCTCAGTGTCCCCATGTCTCCCAGTGTCTGTGTCCCCATGTCTCTCAGTGTTCAGGCCTGGGCCTGGGCCTGGAGCTGCAGCTCCATCAGCCCCTATGTTAATCCGGCCCTACCCATTACTAGTGTAAATACCTCTTTCATCCTTTGACTGTATTTTAATTTATGTGAGCCTTCAAACAAAGAGCTCCATTCAGGATTTTCCCTTTACATAATGTGTCCCCATTTCTCCCAGTGTCCCCAAATGTCTCCGTGTCCCCATGTCTCCTAGTGTCCCCAAGTGTCTCAGTGTCCCCGGGTCTCACTGTGTCCCCATGTCTCTCAGTGTCTCCTAGTATCCTAGTGACATGGGACACACTGAGACATGGGGATACTGAGACTCTGGGAGACTAGGGGACTGGGCGACATGGGGACACCGACACTGTGATACATAGGGACACTGATGCCAGACTGGCCTTCCAATTCTTTGGACAGACAGGCCCCCTTTTTTGGGCATGTTCGCCCCTTTTCGCAGTTCTGGTCACGTGATTTGCATCAGTGGCCCACCACCCCACCCATTGACTTCCTGCTTCACTGGACACCTCTGTTAGGGGTATGGATTTACTTGAAAGATGAAAGCATAAATTAGAGAGAGATTAGCAGAGTGTATGTGTTTTCTTATAGCTGCATCCTTTGAGTTTCCCTCCAACACCATCTCCATCAGATGCATGACGCTTGGGAGGTATGACGGTTTTAGTGTTTTTGGTCGATAAGATTCTGTAATTAGGCCCATCATGATTGTCAGCACCAGGCCCAAATGGGCTCTTAATTTGGCCATGGTAATGGGAATGGGGGCTGGAGGGAGGGGGTTCTTGTACTTTATTTTAAAAACACCATCTTATTGAAGATTAATTTTTGAATTAATTTAGCTGAGAAAATAAATAAATGTTTACATATACACATTCTACTTTGTTCATACTATTGTTAAAATAATTTGTGTGTTATACTTGTTTGGCTTTGTTCATTTTCAGAAAATATCATATTTTGAAGAAATAAGTCATATGAGTGATGTCTATACAGAGCTGGCCAGATTCAACCAAAGTGAAGAAATAAATTAACTAGGAAGGCAAACACTGAAATATAGGAGAGAGATAACATTTTCACAATTTTCAATATATATTGAAAGGGAATACATATTATTCCAGTTAAAGGAACACTATAGTCACCTAAATTACTTTAGCTAAATAAAGCAGTTTTAGTGTATAGATCATTCCCCTGCAATTTCACTGCTCAATTCACTGTCATTTAGGAGTAAAATCACTTTGTTTCTGTTTATGCAGCCCTAGCCACACCTCCCCTGGCTATGATTGACAGAGCCTGCATGAAAAAAAAAAACTGGTTTCACTTTCAAACAGATGTAATTTACCTTAAATAATTGTATCTCTTTCTCTGTAAACTGAACTTTAATCACTTACAGGAGGCTCTTGCATGGTCTAGCAAGCTATTAACATAGCAGGGGATAAGAAAATCTTAATTAAACAAAACTTGCAATAAAGAAAGCCTAAATAGGGCTCTCTTTACAGGAAGTGTTTATGGAAGGCTGTGAAAGTCACATGTAGGGAGGTGTGACTAGGGTTCATAAACAAAGGGATTTAACTCCTAAATGGCAGAGGATTGAGCAATCAGGCTGCAGGGGCATGTTATATACACCAAAACTGCTTCATTAAGCTAAAGTTGTTCAGGTTACTATAGTGTCCCTTTAAAGTACATATCACATACATTATTATAGCTTTGGGGAAATTAACAATTCTACTTAAAGAGAAATTACTTTCATGTACACACTATACTACACGTGTAAATTTTGAACAATAATTTTAGCCATGGTACAGTAAGATCTTACAATTACTATTTTTAGAGAGCACAATGCTAGTATTTTCAGTACATACCTAACAAGTGTCCTTTCTTAGGAATAACTTGTCTATACCCAATTTCCCCTGTCCCATCCTAGCTTCAATTTTATGAAGGTTAATATATAAATAAATAGTTTCTTAAAATTATAGAACTTCTATTGAAGCATTCGAAGTTATAAGATTCATTAGAAAAGATAGTTGTCTACTAGAGAGTGTGTAAGATATACAAAACCTTAATTTTTTGAGTTCAAGGAACACTAAAGTCACCTGGACTACTTCATCTCAATGGCCCTGCCATTGTAACTCTGTTTTATAGAAACCACAATGTTTACATTGTAGAGATAAATTGATAATTGATGTTAACTTGGATGCTAATATAATCAGAGACAGAGTGGGTGGCAGCATCTGAGAAGCCTTTCTGGAAATAAGCTATGTATTTAAGCAAAGTGGATGGAAAGAGACCTCATCGCTATAAGGGAATGTATAGTCAAAAAATAATGACTGTTATTTTCGGGATTAAAGTGTCACTTTAAGGGTGCCAGGTGGTGATGGTACAAATCTTGTTTCTGCCCACTCTTCCATTAATTCACCAAATCATTACAGACAGATGAATTTATAAACAAAAACATGCACATCAAGCACTCTTTTAAAATTCATAGAAACATAGAATGTGACGGCAGATAAGAACCATTCGGCCCATCTAGTCTGCCCAATTTTCTAAATACTTTCATTAGTCCCTAGCCTTATCTTATAGTTAGGATAGCCTTATGCCTATCCCACGCATGCTTAAACTCCTTTACTGTGTTAACCTCTACCACTTCAGCTGGAAGGCTATTCCATGCATCCACTACCCTCTCAGTAAAGTAATACTTCCTGATATTATTTTTAAACCTTTGTCCCTCTAATTTAAGACTATGTCCTCTTGTTGTGGTAGTTTTTCTTCTTTTAAATATAGTCTCCTCCTTTACTGTGTTGATTCCCTTTATATATTTAAATGTTTCTATCATATCCCCCCTGTCTTGTCTTTCCTCCAAGCTATACAGGTTAAGATCCTTTAACCTTTCCTGGTAAGTTTTATCCCGCAATCCATGAAACAGTTTAGTAGCCCTTCTCTGAACCCTCTCTAAGGTATCAATATCCTTCTGAAGATACGGTCTCCAGTACTGTGTACAATACTCCAAGTGAGGTCTCACCAGTGTTCTGTACAATGGCATGAGCACTTCCCTCTTTCTACTGCTAATACCTTTCCCTATACAACCAAGCATTCTGCTAGCATTTCCTGCTGCATTGTCTGCCTACCTTTAAGTCATCAGAAATAATCACCCCTAAATCCCTTTCCTCATATGTTGAGGTTAGAACTCTATCAAATATTCTGTACTCTGCCCTTGGGTTTTTACGTCCAAGATGCATTATCTTGCACTTATCCACATTAAATGTCAGTTGCCACAATTCTGACCATTTTTCTAGTTTACCTAAATCATTTGTCATTTGGCTTATCCCTCCTGGAACATCAACCCTGTTACATATCTTAGTATCATCAGCAAAAAGACATACCTTACCATCAAGACCTTCTGCAATATCACTAATAAAAATATTAAAGAGAATGGGTCCAAGTACAGATCCCTGAGGTACCCCACTGGTGACAAGTCCAAGCTTCGAATATATTCCATTAACTACAACCCTCTGTTGCCTGTCACTCAGCCACTGCCTTACCCATTCAACAATATTGGAATCCAAACTTAAAGATTGCAGTTTATTGATAAGCCTTCTATGTGCAACAGTGTCAAAAGCCTTACTGAAATCTAGGTAAGCAATGTCTACTGCACCACCCTGATCTATAATTTTAGTTACCCAATCAAAAAAATCAATAAGATTAGTTTGGCATGATCTCCCTGAAGTAAACCCATGTTGTCTCTGATCTTGAAATCCATGTGTTTTTAGATGTTCAGCAATCATATACTTTAACATGGTTTCCATCACTTTCCCCACTACTGAAGTAAGGCTTACTGGCCTATAGTTGCCCGACTCCTCCCTATTACCTTTCTTGTAAATGGGCACAACATTCGCTAACTTCCAATCTTCTGGGACTACTCCTGTTAACAATGATTGGTTAAATAAATTTGTTAATGGTTTTGCTAGTACACCACTAAGCTCTTTTAATAGCTTTGGGTGTATTCCATCAGGTCCCATTGACTTATTTGTCTTTACTTTTGACAGTTGAAATAGAACCTCTTCCTCTGTAAACTCACGTGTAATAAATGACTCATTTATCCTTTTTCTCAACTGAGGTCCTTTTCCTTCATTTTCATCTGTAAATACAGAACAAAAATATTCATTGAGGCAGTCAGCTAGACCTTTATCCTCTTCTACATACCTTCCTTCTTTTGTTTTTAATCTAACTAATCCTTGTTTTACTTTTCTTTTCTCATTTATGTATCTAAAAAATGTTTTATCCCCCTTTTTTACTGACTGTGCTATTTTCTTTTCTGTGTGTGATTTGGAAGCTCTTATAACTTGCTTAGCCTCTTTCTGCCTAACCTTATAGATCATTTTGTCTTCTTCACTCTGGGTTTTTTTATGATTCCTAAATGCTAACTTTTTGTTTTTAACTATTTTGGCCACATCTGTGCAGTACCACAGTGGTTTCTTGCATTTTTTGCTTTTACTGACAAGCCTAATGCAATTTTCTGTTGCCTTCAATAGTGCAACTTTTAAATAATCCCATTTCTCTTGGACTCCATTTAAATTGCTCCAGTCTGATAATGACTCCTCTACCCATATTCTAATTTTAGAAAAGTCTGCTTTTCTAAAGTCTAAAACTTTTGTTTTTGTGTGGTGTGACTCAGTCACTGTTCTTATATTAAACCACACTGACTGATGATCACTGGATCCTAAACTTTCACCTACAGTAATATCTGATACCAAATCTCCATTTGTTAACACTAAATCTAGTATGGCCTCTTTACTAGTTGGCTCCTCAACAACTTGTTTTAGAGACAATCCCAGTAGGGAGTTTAGAATTTGTGTGCTCCTGGCACAAGTAAATTCATAGTAATTATTGATCATAATGACACAAGTTATATTTTCTGTATTTTTTTTTAATGTACTATATTTATGTATCCCCATTCCTTGCATTTTATGGATTTGTGATCCAAGTAAAAGTTACAGGTACGTACAGCATGCCTGATTGTCATCACAATCCCACAAGCCACACAAGTATGTGCAATATTTGTCAAATGTTATGGACCTTGAGTAGTCCTCAGTGGGATCTTGGTGATCTTATAACAGTAGGACCATTGCATAACTTCATCTCCTTCAGGAACCATTGAGATACATATTTATTTATGGTTGCTTGTGATCTCTGCCTAAGCTAGCATTTATTATTTGGCAAGTATAGTGCCAGCTGGAATGCCACTTTAATCACGTAGATGTGTATAACATTGTTTACATAAGCAATAATACTTATTGTCACAGGCAGCCAAATTACCTCTGTACGAGGGGTCTGACCTTAACAAAAGTACACTTGCCAAAAAAAATTCAGGTAAGACTGTTGCACATTTACCAACAACAATGATGCTTTGTGATAGCACAACATTGTACAAAGGACACTTCATGGGTACTGACACCTTAATAGTTGGACAGTTTCACTACTGCACCAAAAAATGCATTGTGCTCGTTTACACCAAAATGTGCAGGCATGGTGTTCTCATTCGAGTATTTTTTTCTCATCTTGAATAATATTGCAAATTACAGCTTGCATAACTGAATCTCATGCCTTTACTGGGCCTCTCTGTTATGCAAAGAAGCAGTTATTTCACAGTGAGCTGACTGCAAGAATGGAGGGCAGGGTGTCTCAAGTTTCAAATAAAGTGGGGGAAATGTAAAAGAAAAAAAACTGAGATTCTTACATACTAGGAAAGCTATACAGCAATCCTAACGTCAGGCCAAACGTCATACCAAAAAACATGTTACACAAAAACTAGTGGATATATATACGGATTAGACTGTGGTATTTAATTTGGGGTTTATAAAACCAAAAATCTTAAGAAAATAATACATTATTTAGTAGATGCAACTTTAATATATTATATATTATTAATAACTCAACTCTTATACTAAGAGATAAAAATACTTATGTGATGGAGCTCCAGTGCTCCAACCGAATACCAAATCCACTTCCTATCAGGGACCCTTGAGCACGTCAGACCCAGTCTCCGGGGCTTGACTTGGATCACTGACGGCCTTTTCCACCCTGGACCAAACACCAGACGACACTTGGTGAAGGTTAAAATAACAACTAACTTTACTATACATAGCACACATATTTTAAGCCCCCAACAGCCTTATATACAATGGTGCATAGTACAAGGAAGGGTGGGGACAGACAATAGCAAGGACTGATGGGTGATTGAGGAGGGACAAAGTAGCTAGCTTAAACTGATCTAGCAGTGTCCCTGGGACAATTTCCTGCTGGGGAAACAAAAGGACAGGAAAAAGTGGGAGGGGGAGAGACACAGACAAGTAATACATTCAACATACCCTGCACCAATAATGGGCACAAGGTGACCAAAACACAAAAGCAATCTTGGAACCCACATATAGGGTCTGTCCCCAGTGATGGTGACTACCATCACAACTTACATGCCAGTCAGCCATAAAAAAGCCAGACTGCCATTATATCCAAGACCATAAACTGATTCATTATTGAGTAATACAATTATCATTGCTACCTCTAAGTAAAACCACGTAAATTAAAAACAGATAAACATTGGGGGGACTGTCAACAAAGATGGCACCCAGAGGCCTGAAGCCTCATGTTTTGACAAGATTGATAGCACCTCATGGGTGCTTGCACAGTCCATGGCTATGGATATATTTTTCCAGAAAATGCTTACAGATCTGCGATCCTCTCTACAAGTGAACTTCACTAAATTGGCCTGTGACATTAGAGCAGACATCCAGGTGATTGGAAACCACATGGCCCACCTAGAGTAAACAGCTGAAGAACGCATTGGGGCTCACAATTCTTTGGTGGAGACATATTCTGAGGTGGAAACTAAATTGTCTGCACTGGATTAAAGGAAGACAGGCAGACAATGAAGATCAGAACTGCTACAATAATGTACCCCTGTGCGGGGTCCTGAAGGAGGTGAAGCTGCAGGAATTACAATCCTATGCTGTGGCATTATTTCAATGCCTTGTCCCAAAACGCAAAGAAAAAGACCTGATTCTGTACTGGATCCACCATCTCCCTAAGCCAAAAGCACTTGCCTTCTTCAGTCTCACGTGATGTTATCTTGAAGATTCACTATTTTACATCTAACGAAAAAATTATGAATGCCTTCAGGCAATTGGGCACCTTACTGGATAAATACTCATATCTGTGATTGGATTGCTTTACAAGACTGTGTTGCAGTTTTAATGTTTTCCCCACTCCTGATTTTTGTGATAATGGAGTTAGAGATGGGATATTAGACCTGACGAGGTCACCACAGCTGTCTAAACTATAGGATAGGACAGAAGACTAATGTTGTGTATAGAGGAGTTTCTAGATTTCGATCCTTGAAATGACACACAATATTTTAACTCAATGTAAAAAGGGCTTAATTTACCTCACAAACCATTTCAAATGATGACATTATTCTTAATCCGGCTCCAAAAAATTCCCTAATGCCTACCATTCCTGCTACAAAACCAAAAGGGGAAAAGGGGGTTGGGTGGGACTATTATGTTCCATAGAGAAATTTCCTTCTCCTTGGTTAAAAAGATATGTGATAAAGAAGGAGGAGGTATATGTTACTAAAATGCTATGTTAACAATAAACCTTAAATCGTTTGTAATATATATGGCCTGCATGACAACCAGACTGACTTCTTAGACAAAGTATTTACATTGGTGAATGGTTAGCATTAGCAAAGGTCTTCATAGGGGTAGACACAAGCTTCCTGCTAGACAGTTTATAAGACATATACTCATCCACCGTTTTAAAGACACATATAGAAAGCAACACAAACTAGCAACACGACTTTGTAACATTGTCTATTAATAGCTGTCTAGACCCCCAGATAGGGATTATATGTTCCAACCAATTGGTGCATAATTATAAACAAGGATTGGCAGGTTTATTATCCCCCTAATGTTAAAACACAGAACCCTGGCTGCACACGTTGGCTTGATTTCTTGGTCAGCCATGCACCTATTGCACTAATCCTGTCAGAAAAGTTCCCTAATAAGGTGAGAGGTTCCTGGCGCCTGAACTACACGATCCTATTAAATACATGCATTGTTTCTAAGATAAGAGAAGAAATGGCTTCAGTCTAACTAACAAAACACCAGAATCGTCTATTGATTAGGTTTGGTAAGCACACATGGCCATCATGAGAGGGGTGTTTGTTTAATAAGCTATGCCAAAAAGCTACGTTTAAAACAATACACAACGCTAATCCAGAAACTGAGAGACTTGACCCGCCAAAACGAAACATACCCATTGCCTGCAATCCTACAAACTATCCATGACTTACAATTCCAATTGAGAGACACAGATTTTTTGTACAAGGCAATAAAGCGGTAGACACACTGACTGCTCAGCTTCAAATGCATGCTATGGTGTAAAAAATAGCATATGTATAAGCAGCAGATTGTAGCAAAATTTTTAATTTTTAAAATATTGTGGATGAATTTGGTATAATTTATAGCGGCCTGTATAATATCAATGATAATCCTCATACCCTAACCCCCTCCTGTGATGCAATTCAATAGTTCATGGCTTCTGTGTCTCTCAACCAGAGGTGATGCAAGCCATCACACATTTACCATCACGTAAATCCACAGGCACCGATGGGTTTACTAGCGCTTAATACTAAACATTTATTCCTACATCTCATAGACCTTTTTAACCATTGTTATACACAGTGAACCATTCACCTGGAGATGCTACAGGTTCATATATTCACACTGCTGAAACCAGGTAAACACCCCATTAGCTGTTTCAATTTTATACTCATCTACTTTCAGAACAGCGCAGTAAAATTGTATGCAAAACTTATGGCAAATAGGCTCACCAAAGTTCTCCAACGCATTATACATAATGACCATATGGGATTTGTGCACAACAGGCAAGGGGCGGACAACACAAGAAAGATTCTGAATATCCTCTCTCACATGTCCGAAGCCAAAGTGGAAGACCTTCTACTAGGACTTCATGTGGAGAAGGTGTTTGACCTACTGAATTGGCAGAACATGCAACAGGTATTCTTAAAATATGGACTTTCGCCAGCATACATAAGGGGAATTATGGCCCTACGTAACCAGCCTCAGTCTTTCTATCATTCCCTTTCCCAATTACAAATGGCACACGGCAGTTATGTCCTCTGTTTCCTCTCCTCCCCCCAAAATAGGTCAAATTCTGTCATCCATGGAATAGAGGTGAAGGGTAAGACTATTGTCTCTCTATGTTAGTGGATGATATTCTCTTGATGCTATGAAACCTGCACATCTCGGTGCCTTGACTGTTAAGACACACTGTCTGAATATAGGAAAGAAAATCCTACTATAAACGCAAACAAACCAAAACACAAACACTGACTAATAGACTAGATGCACACATATTAGAGAATTTGTTGATATAATTGAGAAATTATCTGATTTTGATTGAAATAATTCCTTTATTACATATTTGGCATAAAGATGGCATCGTCACTAGAAGCTATTGTTAAGCTCAATTATACCTAACTCTTGCATAAATTTTAAAACAAATTCTTAAATGCAAAGGGTTAAGCTGACCTGGCTAGGTAAAATAAGCACAATTAAAATGGTGACACTATCCCAAGTCCTCTATACATTCAGGATGCTCCCGACTAGTATTTCAGCCACTTTTTGCAATGTATCACAGGGAATTTGTAATGCATTTATCTGGGACAAACACAAATCTAGGGCTTCCTTGACCCTTAACAAAATTCTGTACATATTGCCAAGCTTCCCTCCTAGAAACTGCAATAAGAGTGCACGCACTGGATTGCTCCTCACAATGAGTGGACGTGGAGAGGAGTCGGGCCCCTGGTGGGTCACTGTTGGGCATTTTGTGGATGCCATGTATTTTAGATACAAGCCAAGCAATTTGTTAATAATTGACGGCATAAAATTTCGTATTGCCCCATCCTCCATTTCCCTACTGTTCCCCCATGTTACTTACGTTTATACATTGACAAAACAATAAAAAATTGTCAAATTAAAAAAAAAAGACGTAATTTACAATCTGTGTTTGGGATATATTTTTGCAGGTTTCACTGAGCTCCACCAGAGATGCAACCTACCAAATTCCTACATTTTTCTATATCTGCAAATGAAAGACGTCCCCTCTGAACACGTTCAAGACCCCTCCAACCCAACCACAACTATTTTGGGCAATATTCATAAAATCCTAGACTGCTGGACCAAGTCACTGAGAGCCAGAAAAGACATTACTATTCACACATAGATGCACACAAAAAATTTTAGTTAATTGGTTGGACCTGACACCCAGTAAACTTCACAACGTCACAAATTCTATTCTAACATTCCCAAGCACAGCTGATAATGTGGAATGAAGAAGGAGACTATTATACACATCTGGTGGAACTGCCCAAATATTAACCCTTGTGGGAAGAGGTTACCTCTGCGTTGGTCAACCTAGGCATAGAGGACATGCCGGCGAACCCTCTTACTTAACTGTTTCTGCTATTCCCAGATAACCTATCACAGGCATCCAAATACATAGCAGTGATAGTAATATTAGCGGCTGGAAACAGACACAATGCCCCACACGGAATCACCAGATAGATAAAATATACCAGTACTACCTATATGAGAAATTATGCATCATCTGCGGACAATCAAATGACATTTGCATAGGTGTGGAGACCATGGTTGAGATTCAGAGAGTCTATAGAGTACAAGAAAATTTGAATGTGTGAAAAGGGGAGGAGAGATGGAAGAAAATTAGGAATTAAAAAAAAAAATCTATAGGTAAATCTACATATGTATACATGCCTCTTCAGACAGGTTCCGGGTGATGTGGTTTGGGGGGGGAGGGGGGCAAAAGTTGAGAGGGGAAAGAGTTGGAGAGCCAGGCAAGATGTGGGATTTGTTTCTTTTAATTTCTCTTTGTTTCTTGTATTCTTTTAGTACCGCATATGTACTATTCTGTGTATGTTCCCCTTTCCTTTTAGTTCTGTACCTTGTTATTCATACAACCTTTCAAGTACAAATTTAGAAATGAACAAATACATTTTATGGAAAAAACACAATATATGAATTTTTATAAAAAAATATAATTTATATAAAAAGATAAGTAGTCATATTAAAAGGAAGGAGGCTATGGAGCTTGATTAAAGCAAGCTCTTTCACAGGGACTAGTTTTCATGAGATGCTAGCATACAGTTGTGCTCAAATGGTTGCATACCCTTGGAGAATTGGTTATAAATGTAGCATTTTTAAAGAAAGCATTATTTCTTATGGGATTCATATTTAACTGTAGGTTATAGCAGAATGGCACAATCATAAAACAAAACATGGAAACAAAAAATGAAATGACCATTGTTCAAAAGTGTGCATGCTCGTAGTTCCTAATGCTGTGTATTGCCCCCTTTTGCATCAATGACAGCATGCAGTATTTTGTAATCGTTGTCTATGAGGCCCCTAATTTTAGCAGGTGGTATACCTGCCCAATCGTCTTGGCAAAATGCCTCCAGGTCATGCAAAGTCTTTGGTCGTCTTGCATGAACTGCACGTTTGAGATCTCCCCAGAGTGGCTCTATTATAAGTAGGTCAGGAGACTGTGATGGCCACTCCAGGACCTTCTTTTCGACTGTAACCACTGGACGGCCAATTTGGCCCTGTGCTGGAAAGTCCAAGAGCGTCCCAAGCGCAGTCTTCATGCAGAAGAATGACAATTGTCTGCCAGTATTTTTTAATAACATGCTGCATTCATCTTGCCATCAATTTTCACAAGATTCCCCTGCCTTTAGAGCATATCCCCTCCCCCCCAAAAAATATCAGTTAGCCACCAGCATGATTCACAGTGGCAATGGTATTCTTTTCACTATAGGCCTTGTTAACCACTTTCCAAACATAACACTTATGTTGACCATAAATCTCTATTTTGGTATTGTCACTCCAAATTACAGTGTGCCCGAAGCTGTGAGGTGTGTCAAGGTGTTGTTGGGCATATTGTAACCAGGCTTTTTTGTGGCATTGGCACAATAAAGGCTTCTTATGTTCGTATTGTGCTCCTTGAAACAACCACACCGTCTTTTTCCAGAGCAGCCTGTATTTCTCTTGAGGTTATCTGTCGGTTTTTCTTTGCATCCCAAACAATTCTTCCGGCAGTCATGGGTGAAATCTTTCTTGGTCTACTTGACCTTGCCTTGGTATTAAGAGATCCATGAATTTTCCACTTCTTAATAAGTGATTGAACAGTACTGACAGGCATTTATGAGGCTTTGGATATCTTTTTATAGCCTTTTCCATCTTTATAAGTTTCCATTACCTTGTTACACAAGTCTTTTGACAGTTCTTTTCTGCTCCCAATGGCTTAGTATCTAGCCTGCTCAGTGCATCCACGTGAGAGCTAACAAACTTATTGACTATTTCTACACAGACACTAATTGTAATTTAACAGGTGTGGGAAATTAACCTTTAATTACCATTTTAACCTGTGTGTGTCACCTTGTGTGTCTGTTACAAGGCCAAACATTCAAACATTCAAGGTAAACTTTTGTTCAGGGCCATTTGAGAGATTTCTGTTATCATTATGATTTAAAAAACAACCAAACAACTATGTGATAATTTATGGCTTCATATGATCACTATCCTTCAATAAAATACTTTTTATTTTTTTGCATTATCAGTTATATATTCAAAGTCAATGCCAAAATTCCCCAATTTCTGCCAGGGTATGCAAACCTTTGAGTACAACTGTATAATGAAATTATTGCTTTCTCAGGCTAAAAACCATGCCTGTGGTTTATCCAATCAACCAACTGGTTAATCACTGGAGATTCATAAAAACTGTAGATAAAAAAACCCCCCCAGAAATATATACACAAAATATTAAAAACAAACACAAGGTAAGCAACCTAACCTATTACCTATTAAAACGACTTTCATTTACACACGCAATGACCCTGAAACAGTAAAATTACTGTCCCTTTAAAATGAGTGTCCCTTTAATTTGAACTTTTCACACATCACTGGATTCTCTGACATTAATGACTCCTTACAATTTCCTTGTGGTTTATTGAATAGGCATGTGGCCAGGTTAATTGCACCTCATGACTTTGCTGCACTTTATAAAATAGTTTCATCTTAACAAATATGTCTTTAGCAACCTATGAATTAAGTTATTTTACAGTTTCCCAGATCATTTCCTTTCATCTCCCTCTGTTAATGGACATGAAGAGGAACTAGGAATTCTCTAAGCCAAGAGCTTAAAGAGATAGCACCTAGCTTCTATATAAACACATTCAGTGTGGATAGTGATCTATTGTATTTGCTAGCAATGAAGACTCTGAACATAGGACTGTCATTTTTATATCAACTGATGAAGACATCTTTTTTTCTATTCAGACAACCTTTTGATATTTTTCGGATGAAACACGTGCTATTTATTTAAATTGGATACAAAGTGCCTTTTGCATCAAGCATAGTTGTGCTGGAATATTTCACATATTGTTAAACTGCAGCATCCACCATCCTCTCCTATACTTTCAAACATTTAACATCCAGAGAGAGATACTTCTGTTCTGGAGGGTTTGTCTGGGGTGTTAAAAGGATAAAGCTATTATAGAACATTTTACAAGAGTTCATCCAGAGTTCAATCAGACCAAGCTAATTTAGAACAAGTATTTTATTAAAAGAAACACTATAATCACAAAACCCCCCCAAAATTTTAGCTTAATTAAGCCATTTTGGTGTGCAGATCATGCATTTGCAGTTTCAGTGCTCAGTTCTTTGCCATGTAGGAATTAAATCACTTTTGTGGCAGCATGAAAAAAAAAATGGTTTCATTTCAATCGTATATTATAGCACAGTATGTTTATTTTAGAAGTTATAATCTCCTTCTCTGTGAATTGACCTTTAATCATATACGCAAGGCTCCTGCAGGCTATAATAAGCAATTACCGGGAAGGGAATATTTACATTCTATATTAAACACATTGTGCAATAAAGAAAGTTTAAAAATTTGATTTCTCCTTAAAGGAAGCAATATAAGTCACAAGCATGTGAGGTGTGGCTAGGTCTGCAAAAAAAGTGACTAAACTCCGAAATGGCAGATAAATAGGTAATGAGACTGCAACGACACACTCAATAATCTATACACCAAACCTGCTTCATTAAGAGTAATTTCAAACAGAATTGGATATTTCTAAATACTCTGAGATTTATTGCTGTGACACTCTGTTCTACTCTCATATGCAGAACAAAATAGCAGAATCTACTTTACAGAGACACCTAGCGAGAAAAGAGGAAGTCCACCACTATTTGACTTCCACTGTTTTCAGGATTACAATGCTACAAATGCTCAGAAAGCATAGACATTTGGTGTTACATGTATACATACATAAATATTGTACCTACTGAGTTACAAATCCAGACAAAAGCAGAAATGTTTTTCATCATCTTATTTGTCCTTTGTGCTTCTTTAGTATGTAGTAAAGACAGGGACACCAATTAAGCAGCCAGTAAATTGATTTCCACTATCAAACCTCACTGAGAACTGCTAATTAGAGTCAATGAATTTATTTTGGCCCTTGTGCTGTCTGTAAATTTACACTACCCTGGTTTCTCACATGCATTTTATTGTGTACTTTTATTTCACAATTTTTATCACGGTTCCCCATTTCTCTATCTGGCTTATTTTCCTTGATAATCTGTGCAATTTGATTCGGTATTAAGAAATGCCTGCTAGAGCGTGCCTTTACAAGGGTATTGGATCTTTTTCTGTATATCTAATAATACTACTTTTCTAACCTGTTTTAAGTGTTCAGCACATATAATGTACACTGGGAAACATGAATTAAAAATAACTTTTTATTGAAAAGATTTAATGTGTAAAACATAGTTACAAACATATATCACAAAAAAATTAAATGATATACATACTGGTCTTGCATTGGTAGAGAGACTGTCAGGTTCCTATCCTGACTAGCAAGACTTTGTCCGTTTGACACGGTTCCTTTAAATCTAGTACCTGTTTCTCGCCACTAATAGCCTCCCTAGTCACTAGTCACCACAGTCTCTCACCTGCATAGCATGAATCAAGTTCTGCTATAAAAGGCCACACCCGACAAACCAAGGTGCCTTTACATTGAAGTTGATGTTAAAGGGACACTCCAGTCACACAGACCACTTCTGCCCATTGGAGTGGTCTGGGTGCCAACTCCCGCTACCCTTAACCCTGCAAGTGTAATTATTGAAGTTTTTTATAAACTGCAATAATTACCTTGCAGGGTTAACTCCATCTCTAGTGTCTACTAGACAGCTGCCAGAGGGCACTTCCGTGTCTATAGCACAGATTGTTTTGTGCTAGAGCGTTGCTGGATGTCCTCACACTATGTGAGGACCTCCAGCGTTGCTCAATTCCCCATAGGAAAGCATTGAAAAACATTTTCAATGCTTTCCTATGGAGAGCTCTAATGTGCATGTGCAACATTAGGTCTCCCCTGCATTATATGCAGGCGTTTTCATGCAAACACTGCATTTTCAGAGAAAAGGCAGTGTTTACATTGCCCCTAGGGACACCTCCAAGTGGCCACTCGAGGTGCTTCCTGGTTTAGTGCTGCACAGTTGGCAGCACTGCTGTTCAGCGCCCTGCATGGGGACGCTGAATTTTCTTCTTAGAGATGCATTGATTCAATGCATCTCTATGAGGAGGGTGCTGATTGGCCAAAATGGCGTTTGGTCCCACCCCTTGCCGATTTTAGCCTAAAATCGGCAATTCTGTTGATGTCACTAAGGGGGCGGGGTCAGCACTGGCGGACCTGCGCGGTGCTGGAAATAAGGTTTTATCAACTTTTAAGGGGGCTGGGGAGGGGGAGGGGAGGGAAAGCCACCTAAATGGTGGGTTTTGCACTATAGGGTCAGGAATACATGTTTGTGTGCCTGACCTATAGTGTTCCTTTAAGCTCAATATTGTAATTTGTATAAAAGATCTTTCATAGCTAACTCTCATCTCACAGGTAGGGCCCTCTTTAACCTTTGTATTGACCTGTGTATATTGTACTATCTTTTTCACTAATTCTACTGCACTTCATTATTTGTTGGAACTTTTTTTTTAAATGCCAGTGATAGTAATAATAATAAAGAAATTACTGTTTAAATAATAAACAAAATATTTTTACATCTGTCAATAAAGCATGTTAAACACATATAGAAGAATAAAAAAAGAAAAGAATGATCATAAAATTGGCAGTAGCAAAATATAGCAATGGTCAAAATATTAAAGGGACACTATAGGCACCAAAACAACTTAAGCTTAACAAAGTAGTTTTGGTGTATTGATCATGCCCCTGCGATCTTATTGCTCAATTCTTTGCCATACAGGAGTTAAATCACTTTGCTTATGCAGCCCTAGCCACACCTCCCTGCATGTGACTTACATAGCCATCCTAAACACCTCCTGTTTACACTTCCTTTATTGCAAATCCTGTTTAATTTATAATTCACTATCTCCTGCTTTGTTTTAAGCTTGCTAGACAATACAAGAACTATGTATTTAAAGTTCAATGTACAGAGCAGGAGATAAAAGCTTTTAAAAGTGAAGCATTTTTTTCCATGCTGGCTCTGTCAGATACAATCAGGGGTGGTCTGGCTAGGACTGCATAAAAAGAAACAAATGTAATTTAACTCCTAAATGGCACAGAATTGAGCACTGAAACTTCAGAGTCATTATCTATAAACAAAAACTGCTTCATTAAGCTAAAGTTGCTTTGGTATACTGTCTATTTAAGTGATGAGGTTACAAAAGTCCAACCATGGTGAAATAGCAGTTTGATATTTTGTATAAGCACCCAGAGGTGAGCAAGCTGCTCACCTTATGGACACATAATATATACTAGTGAAAAAATAAACAAAAACAAATTGAAAGACTTTTCTAATAATATTAAAGGGCTACACTAACCAGGTAAGGAACCCTAATAATAATAATGCCAGGGAGATGCGATCTCCTGGTGACCGGCAGGAGGGGAGTGCACTCCTCTCCTGCCAGTCACAAAGTGTAGCGTGACTGACCAGGGAACCATGGTAAAAAAACCTTTGTTCCCCTATCTGGTCTGACAGAAAGTGCTCACAGAGAACATAAAACTGCTTCCTGTCAGACTGGGTACAGGAAGCAGAGGCTCCTCCGACGTGGACAGAGCAGAAACAGGGCAGAGGGCTAAAGAGTGGATGGGAGGGGGGCTAAAGAATGGAGGGGGCCTAAAGAGTGGAGGGGAAGGGTGGTAAAAATTAAAGGGGAGGGGGCTAAAGAGTGGAGGGGATGGGTCTAAAGATTGAAGGGGATGGGGCTAAAGAGTGGAAGGGAGGTGGGCTAAAGACTGGAGGGGAGAGGGGCTAAAGAGTGCACAGAAGGTGAGGGAGACTAAATAAAAGCACAGGAGGGGAGGGGGCTAAATAGAATCACAGGAGGGGAGGAGGCTAAAGAGGGCACAGAAGGTGCGGGGTGGCTAAAGAAGGGCACATAGAAGCGCTAGGGGGACACAGAAACACAGAAAAGGTCTGAAGGGAAGAGACACATAGAGGGGAAGGGAAAAAAGAGACACACAAAGGGATGGGGGAGAAACAAACACATGCTAGGAAAGAAAGGGGTCTGCCAGCGGCAACCAGTCGGCCTGCCTAAAAAAAGCTAAAACTTTTGAATGAGACAGTCGTCTCAAAGTGATGCATGTTACTTTATCAGATAAGCTGATCTCTGACTTGGACATAATGTACCTACTACAAGCCATCCGATAAAATGCATAACTTAACTTGAAAACCAGCTCATCGCAGCATTGCAGGATAGCGAACAGGAACTTCACACTTGCCTGACTAAAGTCAGATATTTACTGATTATTTTGCAAGGTTACACAGCAACAACTCCTCCAACCAAACCTATCATCACATCAGGACCAGAATATATCTGCATATTGGGTTTTTTTTTTGTACTATTTCTGTGTTTTATTTTAATTGTATATTGTAAAATGTAATCATCCAGTATGTTTCATTCTATCCAACTGTTTGAAAAGGAAATTACCAAAAATAGTATTGTGTGCGACAAAAGCTGAATATTTATATTCAATAATTCCAAAGTTGTGTGGTCTAATACTGCTACTAACTCCTTTGTCAAAACATACACATCACACGGCAGGAAAATATAGAATTGCAGAATACCTTAGTGCATCTTCATCCATGACATAGAAAGACACAGAGTGGAAGTTTGGTGGTAAATGCACTTTATATTCTTCACCCCAAAAAGGTGACAATGTTTTCCAGACAGTTGCAGTCCTATAAAACCAGTAAAAAAAAAGAAAAAACAGACAGTTATGGCTGTTTTAGGTTGGCCAGTACATATAAACATAGGAAGAACAGTGTGTCATGGGACAATAATGATATCTATTTTCCCATAATACACTGTTTCTTATATGTATCTTATTCCACATGATTTGAAGAATATATTCTTTAAAAACTATGTTTCAATGTATTCGTGTTCCAACGTAGCAAGAGTAATATAGATAGGCAGTTACCAAATACTCTAGTTGTTCTTTTGGAACTCTTCTAGATGCACCCATTTATTACATCTCCAGAACACTTCAATTCATAATTTTCCAGTAATGCAGAGTTCATTATTATAAATTACACCTTGTTCTCTAAAGCACTGTGAAAGCTTTTATCACATTAATACAGTGTATATGAAACGTATGTCCTAACCAACTAACCAAGCATGTATGTATTTTTATTAACAATGTGCAATTTTAACCTATTTGTAGTCATTTGATATATTGCTTATAAATTGTCACGCAACTACATGTGCGTGAATGTATATGGGGTGGAATTGTGTGTCAGTGTAAGAGCATGGCTGTGTGAATAGGACACATGTATAGGGGGGGTTTGTATTGCACTATTATGTTGGTCTGTTAACATCAGATCACACAGTTTCTGTTATTTTTAATCATCATTGCGGAATGCGTCATCGCTTTACTGATAAGTAAGATGAATCAGCGTTACTCTATCTAATAGCACTTATTTAATAGAGGATGAAACATTACAGTTAACTATAGTGGCAACATTTTCAAAAAGCACTCATATATACAGAGCAAAACAACTTGTGAATGTATTACAGCATCTATATGTAATTTTCTTGTCATTCTCTATATGGAATGTTTCCTGTTTTATTAATGTACAGTGACTAGAAGCAGGGTATCTACATAAGTTAAATTACTTAAATTATAAAAAGGTATATTAGGTCTTGGATCCTTGGATTGCAGCCATTAATGTTACTTAAGACATTCGGAAAAGTAAAAAGAAAAAACCCATAAGAAATGTATGTTGCAAACTGGTCTCATTGTGGGTAGAAAATGAGTGAGAGTGTACAGGAAATTTAGGAATATTGTGAATAGGAACAACTAACAGTGTATAAACTATACAACTAAACTATAAACTTGAGAGAAATCAGATACCTGATAATTGTTTCATCGTTGATCTTCACAATGCAGTATGGGTCACTGCTACCCGTTCTAAAAAAAAATAATAATACCAAATTTAAAATGTGAATTATGAACTATATTACACATAATACATCATACAACATCGAAATATGTATAGAGCAACACTGTCAATGCAAATAACCAATGTTTATTTTAACACAAAATAAATACAATTCTGAACAGAATATTGCAATTGTTCCAGTGAGACACTTTGGTTTGGCTCATCTAATACACAAAAAAACCATTAAAATATAGTTGTTTATTATATAAACAACCCGTTCATTCTCCCCAAAAATCAGTGGCCAAAAAAAGAAATAAATGTGGAAATCTGTTCATTGCTCCTTTTTACTGAAAGTATTCTTGTCTCCCTAATAATACAATGCAAGGGGGTCCAACTGTCCTTCCGTCCAAAACTACACAAAAAAAAAAAATCTATTGTCATTGTAAGACTACTGATTAGTGTGTATTAGAAAACAACATGTATCTGTCATGATTATATCTGAAGTTTCCATTCTTTACTGAAGAGTAGCAATGGAGCTAGTTTTGGCATGGCATCTCATGGGCTTATGTGAATAGAGCCCAGCAACAGCAAGTCAAGGTGGGGGGGAGGGAAGCAGTATCCCATATCTTCAACAGCCACCACTGACTGTTGCCCTGAAGGAGTGCATTCACTTGCCAGTAATGTTCAGATACTCTGGCTTTTCCAAAATGGCTCAATATATACAATGAAATTATACCGTACTGAAAACTCATGAACTTGCAACAAAGGGTATATTCCTTTAGGCTGTAAGATCCTTGAGCAGGGTCCTCATTTACATATTGTTCCTGCATTATTTTGTAATTGTCTCATTTATTGGTAAATGTGACGGACCCTCCGTCAATCGATGCTCCTAGTGCTTACCAAGGACCATCAGCACAGCACCAGACACCATAAGCACTGCAGAACCACGAACCGCCGCAGCTTGGTTGGGGTCTCACCGTCTCGTACCCACTCTGGACTTACGACAAGGCTCCAGGCTCCAGTGGGTGAACCTCTCTTCCTTCAGGGAACAAAGCAGGAACAGCTAGTGATTAGAACCCAGGGGGTATACAGAGTATTAATCCCCAGTGTGATTATAGCAGCTCCCTACAACACGAGACAAGGCTGCGAGTTGAGGGTAAGAAAGTCTGAAGGTTTATTGAACAGCTTGAGTTTTTATACAGTTTTTACAGCAAAGGTGACGCCCAGGTGGACCTAGTTGGGCACCGAATACAAAACATACCAACCAATAAAAACAGAGGTTTACATTCAGACACTCCCATACAGTGTACACAATCCCTCCCCTCTGCCTGTGATACAATTAACAAAGACAATGGGCTTACTTAATTAACTCTAAGAAGAAAAACATACATTTTTACAAAGCCTGGAAAACACCCCAAAACACCGCATATCCCCATCTAAATCTTAAATCCCTGAATAGCCCTGATCTGGGCGAACAACACATCCACAAATCACCCAGATCAGAGCAGGGGTTCAAAAGTTCCATGGAAGTCTCTTTTGACCAACCGCATGCATGATTTCATGCCCAAAACAATTCCAGAGAATTTGGCTGTGCGGCTGGTCTGTTTCCAATGACTAAGTTCACTTTGAATGCACAAACGGGGACCATTCGTGCACAAAGTCAATGGTGAAGTGCCGTTCGAATTGTCAAACGCCATTCGACTCCCGTCGAAGTCCCAGAGAAGGTAAAGTTTCAGTGGTGTTCGTGCCGTTGTTTTTTTACTATTTGAGTTCCATGAACTGGATGACAAAACACCGTTGAACACGTTCGACTAAACAAGATGGCAGCTGCCACGTGTTCGACTATATGAACGGCGACCACCCAGCCATTCGTCAATTTGGCTGCGGTTAACTAGCAGCTTGGGAGGTAAATAGGCTGCACACTCTACTTGCGTGTGGTTCGGTGGTTCGAAGTTCGAAGTAGTATATTTTAAAAGCAATACATCCCAGGGGCCATAATCAAAAGGTAAAAGGCTAGCAAGTAGTCCTCTCCAAAATCCAGTGGCAAAGTGGATTTCGTCACAGTAAATTTCCCCCCTTTCATAATACCAATAATAATAAAAACAATTTGTTGTTGTTTTCTCTACGCTATTCTTCAAATAGATGACCAACAAGAATAACGATATTTTAGAACAGGCAATGAGTTTCTCAATCCTTAGTATTTTTAGACTATTTACAGGGAAAACTCTCAGTGGAAACAACTGTACCAAGAGAAAAACAAAAATGAAGACGTACAAGTTTAAAAGGTTAAACATAGGGCTTTATTCACTTACATTGACCTGAAAACAATTTACAATTTTTCAGATATTTTTTTTCGGCAGTTATTTTGCTCAATTTGTTCATAGATTTATTCATTCAAACGGGGAGTTTAGTAAATATACATCATGGAAAACCCTTATAGTATGATATTCTTTTATATACTATTGGAGTTTTCACTCTCAATAATTTCACATCTCAATAATTATACCCAAAATGAAAAATGTCTTCTTGCTCCCCTAGACCTGTCTGCTGACAAACCACCTAAGGAATTAATAAATTACCCTCATGTAAAAATATTTTCTATTAATTGCACACATTTCCGTTCACTCATTCCACCGGTGATGAGATGAAGCACGGATACATCTGTTTCCTGAAATCCTTGAAGATTTGTGGACGTGCTGTAGCTCTTTTTTTAAATTTATCTCTGTGTGATTTCACAGCAAAAAGGAAAAACAGAAATATATGAAAACAGTGCTTTATTGATAAAAAGCAAATATCCTGTGGAGTGGAATTGGAGGCTTAATGAATCTCTCCCGCCTGACACAATGATGAAGTGTGAAGCTACCATTGGTCTCTGTCACTCATACAACTCCCTAGTAGAGGTTAGAGAGTTGTGTGAGTGAATACTTGAGGGCTTCTTTTTTTAAAGCATCATTGAACACAAGCAACACCTCTATGGATTCATGTAATCGCTGAGTGGTAAAACAGTGGCTCTAAGGACGATTCATAATAGATTTCAATCAACAATTCCTTGACTTACATAAACAGCCAACTTCCTTTAACATTTCAACAGACTACATATTTCTTCTGACCAATTTGTACCAAATGACCTGCCAGGACAATTACAGAAACTGCTCCTAGAGGACAAATGACAATTCCCCGCATGTGATTGTTGGCAGACTGCCATGTTGGATCTGTGAGTAAGCGCTGACACAGACAGCTCTAGGTCTGCAGTTGCCAGTATCAGCCATTTACCATCATTTTACAACATGCAAGCACTCTCAGAGAGTGGTAATATGTTGAGAGATGCTGACACGTACACACAGCATTAGTAATTAGTAGGCTTACAGTGTAGTAAAAAACAATCCCCTTCTCCTTCTATTGTCCTCCCTCCTCTAAAAGCCCCATATAAAATAACTAAAACCTTGGACACTGTATCATTTTGTTGGTTTTCAATGCCACCAGTACCTCTTAATTGATAGAATGAGTTAACTATTGCAACCTACCACTCCCACATCTCCAAAAAATCAATTGATTAAAAAAAAATAAACCTTTCTTCATACGGTGGTGTATGCTTCTCAGGTCTATCACTCACAGAGGTCACCAATATCCCCATAGTCCCTTTACAAAAATCAGCCCTTTCATCATTTTGTGGCTATTTCTTCCATGTCTTGACGTTGAATGTAGTCCCTGTTCTCATTCCCGTTCATGCAACAACTAATAAAGAAAAAAAATCTCTCACTAGTGTGTTATACAGTAATGAAGGGAACTCAGTTCTGTCTGTCAGTCACATTGATGGTAGAAGTCTGAGAGTACCTACAGTTACTGTCCCGCAACCTTTAAATGTCTCCCTCCATTACAAATAACCCCTTGGACTTACACACAAATCTCTCTTTTACTGACAGCGGCTGTGAGGTTCAGAAAGGTTTAGGGGTAAATCTGGGACATACTCTAACCCTTTCTTCATAACAAAGTTTAGCCCCTTGTTCCTTACTATAGCAATTTAAAAGAGCTGCCTGCACAAAAAGGAGATGCAAGCCTAATGTCAAAGCCCAAAGTGCAAACCTAAAATGGTCAAGTCCCAGATTAGGCCCTGTATATTCAACTTTAAAAAAAAAATCAAAGATAAATATAAGGGACGCATTTATATTTGGTGAATTTAGCAAAACACAAATACGGATAGTTCAGATTTACTAAATTCACTAGGCACACTTGCGCTGGGCAGACTGATTTTAGGTGAACCATACTCTGCGCATGTGCTGCCCTCAGTGGGACAGTGCAATGATGTGGCACGCAGTCAGTCAAATTGACATTTTCTTTTCTTTGGAGGAACATGACACATATTTGGATATTGGGGCCTTCAACTTTAGGGCATTACTGTGTCACTGGTCTGGCATGACCCTTAGCCTGGCCCTTAGCTCCTCTCACCTTGCCCCCCCCTGTTCCCCATCCAGTGTTGGAAGGTGTGCATTTGTAATATTCACAATCATTATCTGCAGCAGATATACAGTACAGGTTTCAATATTTATTCTTCAAAAACATTGTTATTCAGGTATTTCTTGTACAAATCCATCCAGCTTGGTGTTATAAAGAACCAAAATAGGATAGATAAGATTAGATCCAGAGATCTGTTTGTTTAGTGCACATTGTTCTGGGCCAAGCATAATTGCTTTATCCAGTATAGCCTTTTATGAACAGTATGTTGACAATCAAATTCACTTTTCTTTTTCCACGTTTCCAAATAATTCTAATAATAAGTGCATAGGTTCAGTTTATTATGCCGATCAAATTATGTTCTCAATATTACATTAACTCAATGTGTGGTATAGTTACAATGACGTCACTCCTGTTAATATATCTAATATTATGTTTATTGTGTCTTTTCAAATTCTGACGTATTTGGATAAAACTACGTAAATGACAAGAAAACAATGAGTTGAGAAACCTGATTTGAAATAGTCAGTACTCACTGTAAATGCTTTGGTTCAATAAGGCGTAGCTGTTATTACTCACTTCTGTCAAGGAGGGTCGGTGTTAGTCATTTTGAAGCCCACTGTGATAATTGATTGCTGCATTTAAACTTAGTCCAGCATTAGACAGAAGCAACCTGCATTTGCAATGACCAGGGTGCTGGCAGCTACTAGCTTATGGTTAACATTGCAATGCGCTGAGGTTAGTGATAGACAGAAGATCTGCTAATCAAAAGGGCTTCAGGAATTAGTGGAACTATATAGTGGAGGTTATGTATAGAAAGTGCCATGCTTGTTTTTTATGGGTTTTTTTTGTGTAGAATTTCCCATTTGCAACAGTTTATTCCCTATTTTGCAGCATATTTGTTTTTACTTTGTGCCTCTTCTGTTACTTTTTGTTAAATTTTTGTAAACTTTTTTTTTTGGTTCACTGACATGTCGCTCCCAAATATATAAAAAAAAAAATAGGCACAACATTGTTTCCATAAAATTTTTTAAGCAATGTCCAAGTGGCAGTTTTGAGTGACAGGTAAAAATCTATCAAATTCATCAGGAAAAAATAAAAGGAGCAAAAATTCAAAAAAGGATTTCTAAAACTAGGCCCCATTTTTCATTAGTGCCACTTTTATAAATCCCCCATATAGTTCATAATCCATAAATTCTCATGGTGCATTTAAGGGTTCAAGAGGTTAGACTGCAGCACATTCATTGTAGACACATTATGGTGAGTATTATGTAACTCTGTGATACACTTGGACACACTAACAGTATGGATCTCCTAGAAAAGAGGGACATTGGGGATAGAAAAGAGGGACAGATCTATACAGGTTTAAAATAGGGATGGTCCCTTCTAAATAGTGACACTTGGAGAGTATGAACTGGTGAGTATATATGTGATGTTGAATAAGTCTTTTTAAAAATTGCATTTAAGGATCTCACATTTTAAACAGAGATGTGATGTCATTTTGGATGTGTCAACATTGGCAGCCACTGGATCAAAACTATTGTTTCCTAATTTATTAAATACTCAGAGCTGAGCATAATACTCTGAATCTCCAACTAATGTTTCCTCATTTACAGTGAGGGAAAAAAGTATTTGAGCCCCTGCTGATTTTGAATGTTTGCCCACTGACAAAAAAAATGATCAGTCTATAATTTTAATTGTAGGTGTATTAACAGTGAGAGACAGAATAACAACAACAACAAAAAAATACCTGAAAAACGCATGTCAAAAAAGTTATAAATTGATTTGCATGTCAATGAGTTAAATAAGTATTTGACCCCTTTGACTTAGTACGTGGTGGCCAAAGCCTTGTTGGCAATCACAGAGATCAGACGTTTCTTGTAGTTGGCCACCAGGTTTTCACATATCTCAGGAGGGTTTTTCTCCTACTCTTCTTTGCAGATCCGCTCCAAGTCATTAAAGTTTCGATGCTGACGTTTGGCAACTCGAACCTTCAGCTCCCTCCACAGATTTTCTATGGGATTAAGGTCTGGAGACAGGCTAGACCACTCCAGGACCTTAATATGCTTCTTCTTGAGCCACTCCTTTGTTGCCTTGGCTGTGTGTTTTGGGTCATTGTCATGTTGGAATACCCATCCACGACTCATTTTCAGTTGGCTGAGGGAAGGAGGTTCTCACCTAAGATTTGATGGTACATGACCCCGTCCCTTTGATGCGGTGCAGTTGTCCTGTCCCCTTAGCAGAAAAACACCCTCAAAGCATAATGTTTCCACCTCCATGTTTGACGGTGGGGATGGTGTATTCGGGGTCATAGGCAGCATTTCTCCTCTTCCAAACACGGCGAGTTGAGTTTATGTCAAAGAGCTTGATTTTTGTCTTATCTGACCACAATACTTTCACCCAGTTCTCCTCTGAATCATTCAGATGTTCATTGGCAAACTTCAGACGGGCCTGAACATGTGCTTTCTTGGGCAGGGGGTGCTTGCAGGCGCTGCAGGATATCAGTCCTTCACTGTATAGTGCGTTACCAATTGTTTTCTTGGTGAATATGGTCCCGGCTGCCTTGAGATCATTAACGAGATCCTCCCGTGTAGTTCTGGGCTGATTTCTCACTGTTCTCATGATCATTGAAACTCCACGAGATGAGATCTTGTATGGAGCACCAGACCGAGGGAAACTGACAGTTATTTTGTGTCTCTTCCATTTGCGAATAATCACACCAACTGTTGTCATCTTCTCACCAAGCTGCTTGGCGATGGTCTTGTAGCCCATTCCAGCCATGTGTAGGTCTACAATCTTGTCCCTGACATCCTTAGACAGCTCTTTGGTCTTGGCCATGTAGGAGAGTTTGGAATCTGATTGATTGATTGCTTCTGTGGACAGGTGTCTTTTATTCAGGTAACAAGCTGAGATTAGGAGCACTCCCTTTAAGAGAGTGCTCCTAATGTCAGCTTGTTACCTGTATAAAAGACACCTGGGAGCCAGAACTCTTGCTGACTGATAGTGGATCAAATACTTATTTCACTCACTGACATGCAAATCAATTTATAACTTTTTTGACATGCATTTTTCTGGAATATTTGTTGTTGTTATTCTGTCTCGTACGGTTAAAATACACCTAGCATTAAAATTATAGACTGCTCATTTCTTTGTCAGTGGACAAACAGTCAAAATCAGCAGGGGATCAAATCATTTCCCCCCTCACTGTATAAGATATTCAGAGCTGTTACTCTGTTTCAGTGATTTATACAGAATCCCTCAAAAATCCATTCATAGAATTACTCCACTTTTCTGCTATACAGTTTTTATCCCCAGCAACCATATTTTGAAAGCAGACGGTAGAAACAAAATGTCTCAATGAGAATATATAGCCAAAAATAAACAGGACTTCACCGCCTTTACCTGATGCTTGTAATATTTTTTGAAAAAGCTGGATATGATTGTGCTAGCTGTGTGCCAGGTTTCATTTTGATTCAGTTTGCATTGCCAGTGTTATCAGTGTGAGCAGATG
Source organism: Pelobates cultripes (assembly GCA_933207985.1). NCBI lineage: Eukaryota > Metazoa > Chordata > Amphibia > Anura > Pelobatidae > Pelobates > Pelobates cultripes. Next base: position 217,774,617 of record OW240912.1, on the reverse strand, counting down.
GCATATGTGGATAATCATATTCTAAATTATTCTCTGTGAACCATATGCTGTTTCCGTTGCCTCAAAACTTGGAGAGATTGCTGCCATTTGTACAATGCTGATAACTTCAATGTGAAAAAAAAAATATCTAGATGAAATACTTAAACAAAATGACTATTAAACAAATATGTAGGTGTATATGTAGTGTTACAATATTTTTTTTTTTATTGCAGTTACAGTATATACAAATAAACACTGCAAAATAAGGCCAAAAGTGACAGATACATTAGACTTATAACATTGGCAATAACATAGTTTGACAGCTACTACTGTTTGAAGTAAGTTATTAATTGTAAAGATTACAAACAGAGAGGTAAATGAAATTATTGATGGTAGCCAGTAACTTTCCCTGGATTGAAAAGTTAAAGGGACACTATAGTCTCCTGAACAACTTTAGCTTAATGAAGCAGTTTTGGTGTATAGAACATGCCCCTGCAGCCTCAATGCTCAATCCTCTGCCATTTAGGAGTTCAATCCCTTTGTTTATGAACCCTAGTCACACCTCTCTGCATGTGACTTGCACAGCCTTCCATAAACACTTCCTGTAAAGAGAGCCCTATTAGGCTTTCTTTATTGCAAGCTCTGTTTAATTAAGATTTTCTTATCCCCTGCTATGTTAATAGCTTGCTAGACCCTGCAAGAGCCTCCTGTATGTGATTAAAGTTCAATTTAGAGATTGAGATACAAATATTTAAGGTAAATTACATCTGTTTGAAAGTGAAACCAGTTTTTGTTTTCATGCAGGCTCTGTCAATCATAGCCAGGGGTGGTGTGGCTAGGGCTGCATAAACAGAAACAAAGTGATTTAACGCCTAAGTGACAGTGAATTGAGCTGTGAAATTGCAGGGGAATGATCTATACACTAAAACTGCTTTATTTAGCTAAAGTAATTTAGGTGACTATAGTGTTCCTTTAATGCTAAATCGTCTGTAGTCATTGGGTCAGCTGCACCACTCAGATTGAATGGTGATCACCTAACCAGCATGTATAGCCAATCAGTGAGCAGTAATGATTGAAAAAGATGAAAGCACCCGTCAGACAAGCTCAGATGTTGACTGCATCTAATTGAACAGAGCAAGGGTCTGTATGGTGCTTCACTCAGAAACTGTAACCTACTTATTAAAAGAACACTATAGGATCAGGAGCACAAACATGTATTCCTGAACCTATAGTGCTAAAACAACCATCTACAGTCCCCCCCCACCCCCGCCCTTGGCGTCCTCTTATTTAGTAAAATCTTACTTGTATTCAAGTCTGCAGCTGCTGCCTCTGACCCTGTCTGCCTCTGACCTGCCTGCTGTCTGCTGTAATTATCAGATGTGGTGGTCTAAGCCAATCAAAATGCTTCCCCATATGATTGGCTGAGAGTGTCAAGGAGGCAGCTCAGGGGCAGAGCCAGCACAGATCAAACACGGCCCTGGCCAATCAGCATCACCTCACAGAGATGCATTGAATCAATGCACTCCAGTTGTAGACTACTGGTGGAGGCAAGAACACTTCACACAAGTTCCCCAGAAATTGTAGCTTTTCTAGTTATTCTTATTCTTATTATAGCCAAATTTGCCACCCTAACTCCTCCCACAGTTTTTACACTACATAGACAGAAATAAACCGAAACGTGCGGATTGTACCCGATTGGATTGCTATTACTTTGTGGAACGTTCCGGAATATTATCGTTCTTGTGGCGAAATTGGTCCCATAGGAATGAATGGCAAATTTCATATATGTCCTTCTGTAAATGCCCCCCTTACACCACTTTTGTCCCTTTGCTTCTGTCACTACTCTCCTCCTACCATCATTTGTGACTAAGGGGCAAGGTAACACAAGTCTTGGAATCAGTGATGCTCTGTCAGAACTGCTGGCACCAGGAGCAATGTGCAGGGAGCATACAGCCCCTGCATGTACCTTAAGAATCCTGGCAGAGCGTGATCGCTTACAGCACTCAAACTACATTGGCGGCTTGCTGCTTAACTACTATACATTAATAAAATAAGATTTAATTAATATAGTGTGAAATGTAATTCATTTAGCTTCTCACAGTGAGGGCCCTGATGAAAGTTTATATTTTAAACAGAAACGTTGACCATTAAAAGATAATTTTATTTTCAAGACCCAGGAGTGCTGACCTCGTACTGTGGTGAATATATATATATAGTCTCTATCTATCTTTTGTCTGTCTTTAGAAGCCTGCATGGTCACAGGTGAATTATGCTGTGGCATTTATATAGATTTTGTTTGTTTTTAACTTGTATGATTCTTTGCAGCTCCGTGCTGGCTTCTAAATAATTTATATAATTCATTTGACACAAGAAAATGCAAAACCCTGGGGAATGTAAAGTCAAGGGGAAGGAAAGGTGAACTTCCATAGGATGAGCGCGGAAGAAAAAAGGCTGTATCTTTTGTTACATTGTATTTATTCAGGTTTTAAAAATTATTGAAAAATTACCAAAAAATACGTAAAAAGCTATTCAAAAAAAGCTATTCAATTTACTAATCAAGATACTTGTATTTTGTTAATTAATGAATATCGTTTTTTGAGAGATATTTACAGGGCTATTCACTAAAGTAAGAAGTCAAAGTGAATTGCAAGACAATTTCAAATTTAAGGCCAAAGTAGCCAAACTGAAAGCATTGCAGACTTAGAGAATGTTTCCAGTTTGGCTATTTTAACCTACAATTTAGCATTCCCTTTTAATTTATCCTGAATTCTCATTCTAATTAATAACCATGATTGATGGTCTATTTGCACTGAATAACTTGCCCAAAACCCCCAAGCCACAATGAACATGAATTTCTCAATAATGAATAATTAAACAAAAAAAATTAATACAAAAGTCTGATATTAAGACATTGTGTAATGAAAAATGAGCAGGTTCTCCCAAACCCCATAGCAAGCTCTGGGAGCCGGGAAACCCTGATATATTCTGTTTCATTTTGTTTTCACTGTCGTGAAATGTAAAAACAAATCACTGCTTAGTAGATATATTCCCTATGAAAATAATCATACATTTAATAATGCATTTTTTCTTTAGGGGCATATCTGAAAACAGCTTGCAAAAGCTCCAGTTCTCTTGAGTACTCTAGAGCTTCCTGCCTCTTCAGTTTAGCTTTACAGAGCTAACTAAATCACGAAGTAACAGGACCGGATGTCTGATTGACAAACAGAAGCGTGTAAAAAGGTTAATTTCTGAAATTGTACATTTCTATCTAAAAAAAAACACACCAAATCTTTACTTTTTATAAAAGAAAAAAAAAGGCCACACTCTTCACACATAAAACAAGTCTGATGGAATGTCACTGCAAGAAATTTATTACAAGTCCACTGTAACTCTAATAGTCAGGATATAGCCCCTCATTGCATGAAAGGCAAGGTTAAATGTTAATTTTGCAACTTGCTATGTACATAAAGTTAGCCTCCGTCTGTTAAATTATTGGCTTTTGTGTCTCGTCTTTTTTTCAGTTTTAAAACCCTCATCTTGATGCATATGGGGTCGGGTAATACATACAAACTCAGCCTCTCATGTCATTTATAGGTGGGTAAACTTACTTTTCATAATGTAATGCCATCAGTTAGTAGGCTAGACATTAATGGGAAATCCAGATGTTTCCAAATTTTGTTGAGGCTGATTACAATATACAGGCGATGCAGTTAATATCCCTGCATCTACCTCCCTGTTGCAATTACAAGTTGCATTACCATTATTTACAACATTGGGACATTTAGAGCTCCAAACTGTCCCAACTTTGGCACGATAATCCAGATTTCTGGGACCTGACCCACCATCCAGATTTTATTTTCTAGTGTACCACATACGTGGACAACAGGGAACTGTCATCGGATGTGTACTAGGATCAAGCAGTGACTGCTTCAGCAGTGGTATCTGCATGGACCTTACGGTTTAGGGCTGACCAGGAATCTGTCTGTCAGCGTAGCATGTTTTAATGTCAGGCTGACAAGCCCCGTTCAGTGAGTATGTCCACCCTCTATGGCTGTTGCCAGTGAAGCAAGTTTTGTCACTGTCACGCCCCCCTAAAATCCTTCCCGATTTAATACCTCCCTTTGTTGGGAGTAATGCACATTGACTACCTAAACTGCTATCACAGAGAGTAATCACGGAGAGTAAGCACTGCTGGTGACCCACCTCTCCAAATACAACATTTGAGAAGCAATACTTCCCTCTGCCAAAATACTTGTTTTATAGCCATGTGTATGCCTTGGACAGTGGCCGTGACTTGCCAAGTTTCACTCAATTCATGGGAAAAAAAAACATCAACTGACTATTTGGTAAACTCATGGAAGCCTTGCTAAGGCAAATATTTATTATGACACAAAAGTAAAAAATAAATAAATAAAAAAAGTGATTGGTTGCAAAATTCTGCTTCTTGCGTCACAAGAAATAGTGAGTACAATTCCCCCTTTGTCTTAGTCTTGAACAGCTTACATGACTCAACTCACCTCCTGACCCCTATGCTTCGAGCATCAATTACAGTTATCACAAGCCAGGGAAAAGACCCAACAGAATTTCTCTTATAAATCGATTATAGGCCGATATCTCTGATTAATACTGACCTAAACAGTTTTGCCAAACCCCTTGCCCTTCGTCTCAGGCCCTTTCTGTCTGGACTAGTCTACTCTAATCAGGGGGATTGTCCCAGACATGGAAGTGAGATATTATGACAAAAAAACTAAATCTTTGGCTCTTCTTTCTATATGCTGAACAACTATATATTCACCACTTTAGGGGCATTGGGGCTTGGGGCGAAGTATTGAAACTGGGTTAAAACCCTATATATTAACCCATCAGCTACAGTCAGAGTCAACTGCCAAAACTCACCAGCCCTTTCGACTAGCAATGAAACCCATCAGGGTTGCCCCCTTTCTCCAATCTTAATCATTCTCTCTATGATGACCTGAGCTTCGTCACGTGTGCTTAGACGGGCCTGCTGGCCAGCCTCTTACCGAAAGACTATCGGTCCTTTAAAAACTATGTGAACAGACTCGGTTTGTGGGATTTTATAGTTGGTTCGGGAACTGAACAGCTGCACGAACCAGAGACCACCCTGGAGCTTGTTAAGCCTAATTGCTACTTTGTAGCAATTTCCACCTCAGTGTTCTAAGTGTGCATCTGGGTGGCCGCAATTCCTATGGACTACCACGAGGTGACGGCCATCTTGTTCGCATGAAAGCAGGCAGTGGTGTTTGGGCATGAATCTCATGGAACTGAAAATAAACACAGAAACTCCCAAATACTGCTGGACTTCCAGCATAGCCTGCGTTTTGTTCTACAACACTTAGAAAGGCGCTGTTCGGTGGAAATGTTCCCACGAACAAGGGTATCAAGCTCCAAAACTATTGACCCTGTTCGGTAGTTTGTTCATTTTTAAACTATTTAACTAGACTGACTGCAAGCCCTGATTCTCTTCAACTGTTTTAGCCATGGGACCATGCAGGCGGTCGGTCAAATTATGACTTCCAGGAAATTCCTTAACCCCTGAACTGATCTGGGTGATTTTTTGATATGTTGGTCATCCAGATCAGGGCGATCAGGGCTCTCAGGGGATGTTGTGGGGATTTTGTGTGTGTTAAGGTATTTTGGGGGTTTTGTAAAAATGTGTTTTTTGTGCCTGGAGGTAATTGAGTTTAATACAGTGCTTGACTCAATTATTTCCCAGGTATAGGGGAGGGATTGACCTATTTTGTATTGAAGTGTCCTGGACCTCAGAGCCAATGTAATCATGTATATGTTATTACTGTAGTCTACTCTTAGGTCCAGAGGGGAGTGCCCCTTGCATGGGGACCTGCATATAAGGCCAGTTGTGGCTGCAATTAAAGAGATTCAGTTTACCCTTCATGAAGTCTAGGCTCATGTTTGGGGGATTGGAGAGCTATATTCACTCTGGGGATTGCTTTAATCACTATACTCCCTTGGATCACAACGCTTGCTCTTGTAAGAGCAACCTGCTTCACTCTCTGGTCTAGGAGAGGTCTACCCACTGGAAGCTGGATCCTGGTATTGGGTCTAGGGTGGGTGGAGAACAGCGAGACCCCAACCAAGCTGCCGTGGTTTGTGGGGTTTACGGTGGTTATTGTCTCCGGTGCAGTGCTTATGGTACTTAAGGAACCGTAAGTCACAAAAATCTTGGTTTGATCTGGAGCAGAACTTTATATCTGGAAATTTATGACTTTATATTTGGAAATTTAGAGATCTAACATTCTTTGAGAGCACATGTATAGGCTTGAGTAAGCATGCTAGATCACTTTACTCCCTAATTCAGCAAGGCTTGTTTACTCCCTAATTCAGCAAGGCTTGGTGGATCTTCCTTACAATCGAGATGGTGCTCAACTCTTCATATACATATTGATAAGGGAGACTGGGCATATATCTTACGTAAACTTAGTTAACTCCAGTTAGTTTAGCCAGATGTGAAGCTTTTTACAAAAGGGAGACGATGTGCTACAGGACACCTTCGTTTCTACCTGCACATATCTCCGAATTAAGCAATGCATGTAGGCGTTGCCATAAAAAGGAGGGCACGATTTACCACATATGGTGGCAATGCACTGAGATATGGCCATTTTGGGAAAAAATTATAGATCTCATAAAATGTGTGCTCCCCAATGCTACTGTGCTAACACCCTCTCAAGTCCTCTTAGGGTAGCCTAACTCATTTCAGGATAGGAACCACCAAATACTATTATGGCTCGTACTAGGAGAAGCTAACGCATACTGAAAACAGACAACAATCCCCACACTGGAACAATAGATAAACAAAGTTGAGGAGGTTAGATGCATGGAGGGATTACATTGGTCTGCAAGAGATCACAGAGACAGGTACTCTAAAATATGATTATTATGGACATCTTACTAGCACAGAGATTGGGAGATGAGAAGGATTCACAGAGGTCCCCAACTTGTATAAGTTTACTGAATGTTGTTTGACTGAAACTTGTTCAAATTGGTCCCTAAAGTAGCAGACAACGCTCACTACACTCCTGCTATCCCCCACTACTTTCAACAATGTATAGAAATAAGTTCATGAGAGTAACCCAATCCCCTAGTTACCCAGGGCAGGAAAACTAAGAGTCTTTAGGCTACAAACGCCAGGTGTTTATACCCCCTTTCGAATATGTATGAAGTGGGACAAAATGTATGTCAGGCACAAAAAACATTTATATAATTAAAGTTTTTTTTCATTTTGTTAATACTTTAACGTGTTTCTCTAGAACTACTTGTAACTGTATTAAAGTGTTTTCAAACATTTGATAGAGTTGACACTTTAATAGCCATCCTATATTCATCTGTTATGTCCATATCCTTGAAAATTGATTTTTCCCGCTTGTCAATCCAGTACATTAGCCACCTCCTGTGCTTTCTTTATATGCAACCATTTGCTGCAGCAGCAGTTGGGAACAATTTCACAAAATTATCAAAATTGGATTCCAAAAATTAATCAACAGTGATTAGCTCTTGTAAATCATTTTGCAGGCATAGTAGCTATGTCACAGTGACCTGAAGAGATATGCTTCTTTTACCAATTTTTATGTAGCAAAACCTATAGTGAGTAAGAACTATTTTGCTATATTTAGCAATTTAGCACATTAGGAAATTAATAAATTTTTTAAACTCTTTATGTATGCAAGTAACAGAATTTGGTAGCTGTAGTATGGCTGCGAGGCACTAGTGAGAATGTCAGGGCTTACATCTGTCAGGATATTTTCAGCAAATTTAAGGTTATGTACTAAAGAGAAAATTGTTGGAAATTTAAAGTGAACTAAAAGTGATTTTCAAACTTAAAGCTAAAATCCTGAATTGGAAGCATAACTGATTTATAGAATCTTTCCAGCTTAGCTATTGTGGCCTTAAATTCTTTTAATTCCTCTCAATTCATATGGTAACATTTGTTAATATATGTATCTAGGGAGCACATTTTTTTTAGTAAATTTTTTTTTGGATTTCTCATTATGAACTTCCACAAGCTTCATACAACTCACTGTATTGGCAGTGATTTACTATATGCCCGCTCCCATCGACTCTGTTTGTTATCATAGTGGAAGCTTTGATCATTGAGGTGTAACACGTACATGCAAGGCATTTGTAAGTTGTGCAATTCCTAAGAAACCTTAACAGGCTCTCTCATAGACTTCTATGTGTGAGCCTGTACAGAAGCTGCACTTTTATTGCAATTAACAAAACACAAACGCCCTTCCAAATAGTGGACTTATTTTGTGATCGGTATTAAGAGTGTATTAATTTCCTCTTGTGGTTGCTGTAAAAATACAGACTGAAAATGCCATATTGATTCATCGTCTTGCATCATGCATGTTGATATTTCCACTTTACTGAAAAAAGGTCAGCAATTCTTTGTTAGACAAACATTTACTAAGTTCTGCTGGAGATTATAACAGTGCTTTACATTCATTTAGTGGAGTCATTTATCTAGATTTGTCTCCAGCATAGGTTTTGCATTGAAACTCTTACAGGGTTATTTATTAAATTGAGAATTCAAAGTGAATTGCAAATTTAAGGCTAGTGTAGCCAGAGTGAAACCATAGCTGGTTTACAGAATTTTTCCAGTTCAACAATTTATACCTTCACTTTGAATTACTACTCTTGTTAATAAAGTGTGTTTCTAACTACCATCATCAGATGCTCTACTCATTACTGGAACAATCCAAAGCGCGTGTTTCCTCTTTCTTACTTTATCAGACTGCCTGGAGAGTACACTTCCTCACTCACCTTGAGAGTTCGCTTTTCATAGAGAACTATAGAGAACCATTGGTATCAAAGTTTTTCTATGAAAAGCATTGCCAGAGCAATGAGGCAAGTGCTGCTGTGTTCAATACCTCCCAATATTTGTCACTAGTGATGATTTTCCAGTGCAGAGAAGATCTTTAGGGGAATGAAAAGGGGCCTACATTTAAATAGTGTTTAAGCACTCCTGCATTATAAACAAAGATATTTATATGTAACATTATTGTGTTCTTTTAAATATGAGCAATTAGAAGATGGCTTTGCTACATTCTACACCAGGCCGCCCAAGAGGTAGGATCCCCAGATGTTGTAGAACTACAACTCCCACGATGCTTAATAAACCTTTGCATGCCTTTAGAATAGCAAAGCATCATGGCAGCTGTAGTTTTAAAACATCTGGGGATCTACCTTTTGGGCATCCCTGTTCTACACTATACTTGATACTACAAAATAAGTAGGCTTCTGATATACATTTCTATCAGCTGTGTTATCAACTTGGCAATGGCTCACTTATAAGTCATCTTTTATCCCAAACAATACAGGTTTTAAGGATAACTCAGTTCTATTCAAATGATAGCTCACCACAGTTAAAGCTAAAGAACCAGGTCTCTTAACTTTTTCAAATCCTGTAGGACAGTACCGATTTCGGGGCTGCTGTCCTGTGTTTCTTCCCTGGTGTCTCACTTTTGGACACACACCAGAAAACAGGACCCAGAAAGCATAGTGCAAGCACATCATTGGAGGATCTTAAGCTACCATAAGGACATTAGGACTGTGAGAATAGTACTGGAACAACGATCTGTACATGGTCTGTCCTTAAAAGGGCTGGCCTGCAAAAGTGTCAGTCAAAAATACAAAGTAATGGGTAAGCGCAAAATAACTGGGCAAAAAGGAAACGTGGCAGCAAACTCTGAAACACGGGACTCCCTCAAATGCCCCAGAAATTGATATGCAACAGAAAAACAATAAGTTGCACCTGGTGGAGACTAATTATTGCAGTAAATAAAAAAAATATAAAACAAACAATAGCATATATTATAGTATAGTCCTGGGTATAATTATATTGTTATTCAGGGAAGATGGTTTAATTTCTTAAAGAGGCTTGAGGTAGAACCAGGAATATGTCAAGAAATACGGAAAAGAAAACCCAATAGTGCAGTATTTCTTGATAAGTGGGATACACACAACAAACAGAATTGCTCAAAACCATCTCTGGTATATACAGCATGCAGTGATACATATCCCCACTGATAGATACACAGCGTCATGGCGTGGTTTTGTAACAGCAAGATAGGGACTATTAAAAGCAAGAGAAAACAATATAGTGCTCCCTGTTTGGTTAAAACAGTGAATAATAGTTGGAGCCTTACTTACATTTTATAGAGCAGGAAAACTGCTCTATGATAGTAGCATATGTGGTATAATCCCCACCACAGGATTCTTTATTCAGCGATCAGTGGTGAAGACGTATCTCAAGAAGCCAAAATTTAAATTACACATAATGGTAAAATAGCAAAAAAGTACAAAAAAATTATAAAATGTATGGCAACACCAAAAGGTAAGAGCCAAAAGATAACATAATAAATAACTTTAATACATTTAAAAAAAAATAAATGAAGTAAAAGTATTAATTCACAACGCATCTCTCTTTAAGAAATTATTTATGATTTATTAATATTTTATTTATTACACAGGAACCTGGCATTCTGGGCCTGGTGCTGACAATTATGATGGGCCTAATTACAGAATCTTATCGACCAAAAACACAAACACTTCCAAGCGTCATGTATCTGAATGAGATAGTGCTTGAGGGAAAGAAAACAGCAGCTATAAGAAAACACATACCCTATGCTAATCTCTGTCTAAATTATGTTTTCATCTTTCAAGTAAATCCATAACCCCTAACAGCAGTGTCCAGTCAAGCAGGAATTCAATGGGCACGGTAAAAGGGTGTGCCACTTACACAAATCACGTAACCTGCCAAAAGGGGCGAACATGCCCAAAAAGAGGGCATGGCTGCCCAAAGAATTGGAAGGCCAGCCTGGCATAAATGCACGTCAGGCTGCCTGCAAATCATGCAAGCAGGCCAACTAAGGGCATACTATGCAGACAGCACATTGAGCTTGGCATAAATGCGTCTAATGATGCACTCGCATAACGCTTTCTAAGGACTGTCCCCTAGCACTCGCTGGTCCACCTGTCTCCTTACCTTCTTACTAGCAGGCAGAAGCTCCTGGTATACAGTCTGGGACTGAGAAAAGCTGTATCTAATGAGTGTAGAAGAAAGTGAACATGCCACAGTGTTAGAGAGACCAAAGTCCGCATTACCTAAACAAATTTCATTGTCAGCCAGTCCACACAAGTTCTGTTCCAATACATCCCTCTTAAGTTTCCATACTTAAACAAGAGTATGTGAAAAGTAGTTAGGTTTGCCATCTTTCTTGGGAAAACATACTGGCCTTACTAATTTGCATAATTCATTATGTATGGGTGATATCACATGATGTAAATCACAAGGAGTGACAAGAGAAAATGCTGTAAAATCACTACAAAAACTACTTGGTTTGATTCTGCTGTATAGATGGATTGCTCCCAGTGTCTCAAGTCTCCCACTGTCGCAGTGCCCCCATGTCTCCCTGTGTCCCCCAGTATTCCCATGTCTCCCAGGGTCCCCATGTCACTAGGACACTAGGAACATGGGGAGACCTGGGGACACTGAGACACTAGGGACACTGGGAGACTAGGGGACACTGGGAAAATAGGGGACACTTGAAGATATGGGGACACAGACACCAGGGCCACAGACACTAGGGACACTGGCGGGAGACATGGGGACATTGAGACACTTGGGGTACTGGGAGACACTTGGGGCACTAGGAGACATGGGGGCACTAGAATACATGGGGAGACTGAGAGACTAGGTGACACTGGGAGACATGGGGACACTGTGTCCCCATGTGTCTCTATGTCCCCAAGTGTCTGTGTCATAATGTCGCCCAATGTCCCTTAGTGTCTCAGTGTCCCCATGTCTCCTTGCAGTCTTTCCCCCCATCCCTCACTTACCTGAGCTGTAGGCTGTCTCTGCAGGGTGGGAGTTGCTGTCTGGACTCTCTGTAGCTTCTCCCCTACGTATCAGTCAGTAGAGATAGGCAGGGAGGGATATGCTGGAACTTCCTATCCCTGCCTCTCTCCACACACAGCGACCCCTACTGGCCAGTGCTGGTATTGCATCATAATCTCTGTTTATACTGAGAAAAATACCAGCATTTGTATTGCCAGTATGACTGCAATATCGGCACCGGCCAGGCAGCCTCAAATACTGGCTGTGCTAATAAAATAAAAGTCAGGTGGAAACCCTAAGAGTAGTGTGTGTGTAAAAAAAAATCAAAAAAAAATCAATGGGCTTATTCCATGGGCCTGGGCCTGGAGCTGCAGCTCCATTAGCCCCTATGTTAAAGGACCACTATAGTGCCAGGAAAACACTTTCCTGGCACTATAGTGCCCTGAGGGTGCCCCCACCCTCAGGGTCCCCCTCCCGCCCGGCTCTGGAAGGGGGAAAAGGGTTTAAACTTACCTTTTTCCAGCGCTGGGCGGGGAGCTCTCCTCCTCCAATCCTCCTTCTCTCCTCCCCGTCGGCTGAATGCGCACGCGCGGCAAGAGCTGCGCGCGCATTCAGCCGGTCACATAGGAAAGCATTCATAATGCTTTCCTATGGACGCTGGCGTGCTCTCACTGTGAAAATCACAGTGAGAAGCACGCAAGCGCCTCTAGTAGCTGTCAATGAGACAGCCACTAGAGGAAATAGGGGAAGGCTTAACCCATTCATAAACATAGCAGTTTCTCTGAAACTGCTATGTTTATGAAAAAATGGGTTAACCCTAGCTGGACCTGGCACCCAGACCACTTAATTAAGCTGAAGTGGTCTGGGTGCCTAGAGTGGTCCTTTAATCCAGCCCTGGCTTGAAACATTTGTAAGCTCTTTTCAGTGGTGTGTTCCTTTAAATAAAATATATTATAGCTAGTCCTACTTGGTAAAACTGAAATCCCACCATTCTCTGAAAAAGTTCAAAACAACATGCCCATTAGTTTAAAAAGCATTTCAGTATTAATGCTTATAGGGCAAGCAGGATGTGGTAAGCAATGAAAACCTCTCCTTTAAGGATTATAAATGAAAAACAAACATTTAAATGTGAATATCTGGGATAAGAGATTAATTACCATGGCATTAAAGCAAAAAAAACTCTCAAAGGTTTTATAGTGTAATATAATATCAGTGCTATCCTCTTCATTGTACAAAGCTAAGGACACTATGATCTTGATAACAAGCCCATTGAGTAATACCAAACATAACACATTTCTACATAGAACTTTACATTGCCAATGATCTTTGCAATGTTTCTACTTAGCTAGTATAATTGACTAAGGGTCATATCCCTTAACATTGGTGCCCCAAGAATCGGTCGGGGTTAAAAATCTGTGATGTTATACAGGCAGAAATGTATGCCTGACTGCCTAAGAATCAAGCACGAAGGGTGGAACCTGCAGAGAGTGCTGTTTGAGCTCTCTATGTATGGTCCAAGTGTCGTGAGCAAAATGCTCTGTAGTGTTATTTATTTATTATGGTTTTCTCAAATATATAGTCTTCTTTCCACCCTACCTCTTTAATCCAGGTCTAGTCTGGACCTTTCTTTTTTTTTAACAAATAATGGAAAAAAGCACAATTACCCAATAAATATTACCTAGAAAACCTAAATGCAGGATGTGTACCCCACATGAAGTTCCAGTGGCAGCCTAGGGAGATGGAGAATGGTAAGGTCCTAGGGAGGTGGTTGGACAGACACATAATTGGTATACGTGGGCTATATGGACACACAATGGATAAGGAGAGAGGACAGAAAAAGACACACAATAAAGAGGGTAATGAGTGCTGGAGATACATGCAAGAGGTTGATGAGACTTGAAAGACACACAAGGAGATGATGGCGTGGAGAGGCACACAAGTAGCAAGGATGGGGGTTGGATAGACACATGAGGGAGTGAGGGAGTTGGATATATATACAAAGGGGAGAAGAAGAGACTCGCTAGGGATGAGAGGGGCTGTAGATACAGAAAAAAAATTATTCTTTTTTTTTTTGACAATCTTTATTTTCAAGGTTTGTTCAGTTAAGACGGAGAAACATAAATGAGTCATGTAAAACAGACTTAGACATAAACATAATGAAAGAAAACAGTGAATAGTAAATAGTTGACCTATAGAATGGGGCAATTTGACTTATTATGCCCCCTACAATGTCTGATGCCTCTACTTAGCGATACATTTTGGTTCCCTAATCAGAGGGGCTATTTCATCATTATGAGAAAGAGAAAAAGTGTCTGAAGATGTAAGGAAAACGGAGTAAGATAGAGAAGAAAGAAAAAAAAGGTAGTAGGTTAGGTAGGAAAGTAGATATATAAGAAATGTCAACAAACCTGCAAGCCTCGTGCAGGTGTGAATTTTAAGAATATTCATATAAAAATATAAAAACTCATCATATGCTTCCTCTTTTTGTTGTTAACACTTATTTTCATATGTCCCTTCTAAAGTTAAATTACAGTCATGATCAGTCACAATAAAAGTAGAAAAGGCACTCCCATGACTGTTGGTGATGTAGACTTGGGCCCTTGTTTCCGAGACCCAGCATGAATTCAAATAAATGTGCTCAGTACTGGTTCTGGTTCATTGATGGATGTTTTTGTAAACCAAATCAACATTAAACCAACTGGACTCAGCAGTGTTTTGGTACACCAGTCTCTCTTTAATACCTTTGGCAGGGTAGTCCCAATGTAGGATCGTATCTTGGTGACCTGGATAGGTTCCCTGGTGTCCCACATCTGTCCCCAGCCAGCGCAAGGGCGTCATCAATCAAAGTTCTGCTGTGCTGAGGGTACCAGGCCCTTGCAAAGACTCCTTCATCAGGGCTCTCTGCACAATCTACCCTGATTGGGGCTAACCAGGATGCTGTCAGTCAACCTGGTGTGCACTCAGGCAAGGCTAACATATCACTTTTGTGGGAGACCACTGGGTTGGATCATTTGCATCACTGGTACTGCCCCCAAAGAACCACTCAGCGCCATCCTGCCTCCCATTGTTTGTAGGTATCTGTATGGGTTAGAGGTAGGTATGACTTGATGAAGGTTTAGCGGCTGAGGAAGCAGTGTAATAGCAGCTGATATGTACATTCCCCTGATGTTGGTCATGTACTCACCTGATAGAATAGAACATGATGGAGAAGCCATCAGAAAATATATCATTAATCCCCATGTATTTGCGGTTGTGGTTAATGCCATAGTTTGGGGGAAGAAAATAGCAATTGATAATGTTAACAAATATTAATAATAACATTTGTAGTTGCAACTTTTAACTTTGGCACATTTATCCATCAACACCAGTCCAACACCTTATTTCAGAGCTGTCAAACTAGTTGTACAAGGCAATTCTGTGACACGTTTAGGATGTTGTTTTTTTTGACAAAATTAAGCCTTAGTTAATTACTTAAATTTTAATTAAACACATGTTAATACCCTGCCAGGACTGGGATTCCCCGTATAACTGGTTCAACAGACCATTATTCCACATATACCACACTACAGTGTACACTAACCCCCTCCCAATTCTGATATATTTGGAGAGGCTCTCTTTCTGGAAGAGATAAACAGAGTGCAACCAGTATTGTCATCCCAGAGTCCACAAGAGGCTCACTATAAATGTGTTTACTTTTTGTCTGTGTCTGCCATTTTGTCACTGTGTGCATTTGTGTGTCGATCATTGTGTGCACTGATTTTTATATCATTCCAGATATATGTATATAGGTGGTCTGAAAAAAAGAATGCATTCATGATACAGGTTGATCTTTCTTTACGTATTATCAAAACATTTTGTTTGGCAAAATAACTCTAAAATCATAATGCATAAGAATAAAAGGAAACTATTTTTAGTGTCTAATATGACATCTACATATTCTACAACCACCAAAAATCCACCAATTTCATTTCCTGGGTTACAGTAAAAATATTGACAAATTTAATTCAAAGCAGGGGAGAGGAACAGATAATTTATTGAGGGGGTAAAGACACATGACAGCTTCCTGGCTCTTCCGTCAATGCAAATAACCATATCTGATCTTTCAAAGTCAATAACAGGCATTCAAATGAAAATATCTTTATTCAGTCCTGTCAATATATGACAAGATTTTAAAGTGCAAATTAAGGCACATCACGTAATGTTTATTCATAGCCATCATTGCTCTAGTCTAAATATAATCCTCCTTAAGGCAAATTTCTTTACTGACTGAAATTATGGCAGATTAAAATGATTTCCTCATCATACAGTACATCTCACTTAAACTTTACTGTACCTTTATTATAGGTGAAAATAGCTTCTTGTTCAACAGTATTTATTGCGTAGATCCTGCATATAATGAATTCATACACTTATCAGCCACAACATTAAATCCAAGGTAGAGGAGTTTAAGGAACAAGTGAATAGACTGAAGAAAAAAAGACTTCCTAGATAAAGGATAAAAGGAAGAGGAACTACATATCAGTTATACACAAGTACTAAATACCCAGAGGGATGCCCTTTTAGAAGTAAAATAAGTAACAAAGATATAGGAAAAATTATACCCATCATTTGTAATTATAGGTACAATCATAAGGATTCATTTTTAAGGGTTGCACCTAATATTAGACAGTTACTGGTAAAAAAAAAATCTACAATGTTTTTAGATAAGGGAAGTGGTTTCTATGGGTGTGAAATATGTCTAGCCTGTAGAAATACAAATAATAAAAAAAGACGTATAAAAAAGTTTACAATAATAATTCCCAACAAAATGAGGAATTTTAGGTAAAAGACCTTATCACGTGTCATTCTGCTAAGGTAGTGTATTTGATGGAGTGCCCATGTGGTCTGAAATATATAGGACTCACCAAAATAAATCTACATATACGGATAGGAGAACATGTCAGAAATATCAAAAAGGGCTATGAAGGACATTGCGTATCGCTACATTTTAAGATACAACATGACAATAACCCTAAGGGCCTCAAATTTATGGGCATCCAAAACGTTTTGGGAAATTGTCGAGGGGGATATTTTATGAGGAAGCTTGGTCAACATGAAATGAAGTGGATATTCAACCTTGGTACCGACCACTCATCTACTCCGAGGTGAGGAGAAAAAGAGGAGCCCAAGGGCGGACTCTTCTAAACCTACTAAACCTTTCTCCCTCTTTCATTTCTCTTTATACTACAATTACCTACCCCCCCACTTAACTGACCCATGGCATAGGAACACGGGATCCACACTGAATGACTAAATGCGGTACATACAATCACACAGGAGGTCGAGATAAGAGCATGAAGTGTAACTAATGGATACATGTTGGGCTCCATCCCAAATCTAACCAGTGGGAAAACACCTACATACCACCTTCTTACATACCGCATATCCACTAGCCATGTCTTAGGCTAATATTTTTATGCATGACCGTAAAGCCGTAAATGCTATATATTACTATAACTTGTTGAACACTCTGGAATGCTGTATAATACATGTTATGTTATTTCACAACGTTATACATGGAGGCCTGCGAGCCTCGCTTTCTACGTCTCCTTTTTCTTTACCGAACTTTCCTCAATAAAAACAGATTTACAAAAAAAGATATTCAACCTTGGGACTTTACAAGCCCATGGATTGAATATCGACTTGAAATTATGTCATTTCATTCAATATATATTTGTTAAAGCTTTTTATAACAACAGGAAGAACAGATACTGCAAGTTCTCAGTGCATAAACACCCCTGAGACTCGCTGTATCACCTGGAAATCTAAATATAGCTATGTAGTCCTACTAATGAACTGGCTGGTGATATAAAGACTACTAAGGATCAGATATATCAAATGATAAATACAAAAAGTGAATAAATAAATAAATAATATAAAGTACTATATAAGTGAGACCTTTGATGTATACTGCCCCTGCTTCAGATAGAGGTGGCTTTTTTCATTCACACAAGCACAGTACTCATCATATGGATAATAGACAGGTATAAGTAGTGACTACCCAGAGACAGTCCTGTTTTAGGTATTTTTTATTTTTATACTGGACCCATTCCTACTCAGAATTTTTTCTAATAAAGTTGTTATTTAGATGGGGCTGTTTGTTCAGTATTAATTAACTCTATATATTTACCCATTGGACTCTGTACTCTGGTTGACATGGGAGTATTAGTCTCACTTACATAGTACTTTATATTATTTATTTATTCACTTTTTGTATTTATCATTTGATATATCTGATCCTTAGTAGTCTTTATATCACCAGCCAGTTCATTAGTAGGACATTAATCAGTGCATTATCAGAGTTTAAGTTCTTTTTATTAATATAAAATAATGTCAACCTTAACTTTAATTCTTGAGCACCATAAACTTTACTAATGTCTGACAATGTACTCCATTTTATCATGATTAAATAATAAGTTAACAATGATCTCTTTTTAGTCTGTAGACACAGACTCTGTTTCAGTGTTGAATATGCAAGATGTAATGCTTAGAGTTAATTCAGGACATATTAAGCCCATACACAAGTGCAAAATTATCGCTTGATAGGAAGCATGTCATCCTAATGCTTATGTGCGCTGTGATGATGTGCACCTTCTGTGGAACCCCTGTTTGCCAAAATACTGATTTTATCCTCCTGAAAGCCATGCTCCACCCACCAGATACCAACCTTGCCAAAGATGGCAGGTATGCACCCTATTGAGGTGCCTATTGCACTTGAATGCCACCCCTGCTTTATTTATATTCAATTATATCTCAACTTTGTCAGTGTCAATTAAGGCTAAAAGAGAAGCTCAGCCCTTCTCCTTGAAGCTCTGTCAATCACAGTATAAGGAATTTCACTTCTTGACTCTCCATACCAGCTCATATAAATGAGGGTATTTCAATCAATGTAATAATACTATAGAAGCAATGACAGGGCAATTTCCCTGTATGCACATTGGTATGAGCTGAAATATTGAAAATAAATTGAATAGAAAAAATGTGGCTCAGCATAATATCTTAGTTCCATAACCACTTCAATTAGGAGAAGGGGCTAGAAAGTAATACTACAGAAGTAGTAACATGGCAAATTTATTCTGCCCCCAATTTCTGCAAACCTACTCCATGTGTCTCATGGGAAAGCAAAATGCTTTAGTGCATAACAGGTCATACTCGAAAAATTAGAATATCGTGCAAAAGTTCATTTATTTCAGTAATGCAATGTAAAAGGGGAAACTAATATATGAGATAGACGCACTGCACGCAAAGCAAGATAGTTCAAGCCGTGATTTGTCATAAGTGCGATGATTATGGCTTACAGCTCATGAAAACCCCAAATCCACAATCTAGTAATTTAGAATATTACATGCAATCAATAAAAGAAGGAGTGTACATAAAACAATATCGGACCTCTGAAAAGTATATGGATGCATATGGACTCAGTACTCGGTTTGGGCCCCTTTTGCAGCAATTACTGCCTCAATGCGGCGTGCCATGGAAGCTATCAGCCTGTGGCACTGCTGAGGTGTTATGGAAGACCAGGATGCTTCAATAGCGGCCTTCAGCTCTTCTGCATTGTTCAGTCTCATGTCTCTCATCTTTCTCTTGACAATGCCCCATAGATTCTCTATGGGGTTTAGGTTAGGCGAGTTTGCTGGCCAAACAAGCACAGTAATCCAACGGTCACTGAACCAGGTTTTGGTGCTTTTGGCAGTGTGGGCAGGTGCCAAGTCCTGCTGGAAAATGAAGTCAGCATCCCCATAAAGCTCGTCTGCGAAAGGAAGCATGAAGTGCTCCAAAATCTCCTGGTTGATGGCTGCGTTGACCCTGGACTTAATGAAGCACAGTGGACCAACACCAGCAGATAACATGGCTCCCCAAATCAACACAGACTGTGGAAACTTCACACTGGACTTCAAGCATCTTGCAGTGTGTGCCTCTCCATTCTTCCTCCAGACTCTGGGTATTTGGTTTCCAAATGAGATGCAAAAGTTGCTCTCATCAGAAAAGAGGACTTTGGACCACTGAGCAACAGACCAGGTCTGTTTTTCTTTAGCCCAGGTAAGACGCTTCTGACGTTGTTTGTTGTTCAGGAGCGGCTTGACAAGAGGAATACGACATCTGAAGCCCATGTCCAGGATCCATCTGTGTGTGGTGGCTCTTGATGCACTGACTCCAGCCTCAGTCCACTCCTTGTGAAAGTCCCCAACACTTTTGAATGGCTTTTTCCTGACAATCCTCTCCAGGCTGCGGTCATCCCTGCTGCTTGTGCACCTTTTTCTTCCACACTTTTCCCTTCCACATAACTTTCTATTAATGTGCTTTGATACAGCACTTTGGGAACATCCAACTTCCTTCGCAATTACCTTTTGAGGCTTTCCCTCCTTATGGAGGGTGTCAATTATGGTTTTCTGCACAACTGTCAGGTCAGCAGTCTTCCCCATGATTGTGATTCCTACTGAACCAGACTGAGAGACCATTTAAAGGCTCAGAAACCCTTTGCAGGTGTTATGGCTTACTTAGCTGATTAGAGTGGGACACTGTGAGCCTAGAATATTGCACCTTTTCACAATATTCTAATTTACTGAGATTGTGGATTTGGGGTTTTCATGAGCTGTAAACCATAATCATCGCACTTATGACAAATCACAGCTTGAACTATCTTGCTTTGCATGTAATGCGTCTATCTCATATATTAGTTTCCCCTTTTATGTTGCATTATTGAAATAAATGAACTTTTGCACGATATTCTAATTTTCCGAATATCACCTGTATAAACAGATTTTGTAACAAAAATGTTTGAAAAATACAGATCACACCACATGGTGTGCTGTGGATCAGCTCTCGTTGTTATCAGAAAAATCATTTAGAAAAGTTCTTATTGAATTGCTCTATGACACATGATACAAGCACTTGCCTCTTAATACCACTTCCACCTGCTCACCTTCTGCTCTATTTGTGCTGCTGATCAGGTTAACCTGGCATATGGCTTGATAATCTGATGCTACTTGATACCACTCTCTACGGACTAAACAACACTAATGAATATGGCATATTGCCATTTGTTCCTATCTATAATAATTTTGAAATTAAAATATAAATACATCCTTGAAATTCTTCTTCCTCCTAACATTCTTGCTCTAACACTTTGTCTATCCAGCAAAGCAGAACATGTATATGATATTTAAAGTTTTTTTATTGTATCCTGTGAGTGCTTTCAAATTTTCTCTATACTTTAATTTTGTACTTTAAGATCAGCATTATCTGTGCATACCCTGTAGTTTGAAAAAATAATAATAAATTGCAAATTAACAGGACAGATTATCACTAATCACATTTTAAATGAAACATTTTATCTAATCAAAGAGAATAAACTAATATTAAAGAATATGAAACTTGACGGGATTTGCACAACGTTTGTTCAGTGCTGCTGAACTGTCAACACTTTTGCAAAAGTGTTTTGAAACTGTAAAAAGATTTACTTTACTATATTAGTGTATAAATTCGGGCTTGACAAACGTTTGTAGATCAATTACTTAGAAGTCAACATGACACTCTAAACATCTGGGTATACAGAGTTCTGTGTAACATATTTTGAAATTATTACATTATTAAAGTTAAATGAGCCAAAATACTACTATCAGAAAAACCAGGGTCTGTCGTAATAGTTCAAAGAGGTAAGCAGGACACCTCAAAAATCGGTTGGGTGGAGGGGCTGGGCCTGGCCACTGAGCAGAGCAAACGCAGGTCACAGCACCTCCTGCATTTAATCATGATTTTGACTGATTATCAGCGATTGGAGGGCAACACTCGACATATTTGAGGTACCAACCAAAACGGGACAATATGGTGTCCGCATAGATACCACTCACTAGGACCTTTTAAATGGAATTGCCTGACTATATTATGAGGCCTGGCATAGCGAACATAGGGGAGATGGCCATCAATGCTGACTGAAGCATCTAATCTGAGTCCCTCCTGGACTGGTGGGGGTTATTCCAGTTCCAGGAGAACAGCACCATAGACTCTGGTACCTCCACCAACCAAGGCAACATACACACAAAATGGCAGAGACGGTGAACAAGCCCCATGTCGTTATACTGCTGAAGTCCACTACCCACAAGCTGGCTGACATCTTTTCAGCTTTTTGATCTGGCATAGCTTAGATTCAGAGGGTACCACAGACACCTGCGAGCTTCTACACACTCACCGTCAAGCCCTTGGGAGATGATACGAGACATGGCTACTATCCTCACCACATTTAAACACTCAGAAAGGGAGACGTGGCATAGGCAGGGTGAGGTCTCCAGACTAGCCAGTGAAGAGGCTGGCATTTGTTCATGGAGAAGGCACAGAGCACAGGCATTTCAGCATGTCCTACCTACTACTAATACAGCACCCATGTTCCCCTTCCGTGCAGGGAGCCAAGTGGAGACCAACTCTTAGATGCAGTCCACAACCCGGGACAACTCTGAATTTAGGACTGCCACATGAAGGGTCATGTGACAGTCCTAAATTCAGAGTTGTCCCGGGTTGTAGACTGCACAATTGGTCAACTGCAATCCCATGTTTCCTAGCCTTTGTTTTTTTTTCTGTTAAGCTCCCATAGTGGGTTCTTGCTTGTTGCTATCCCTAGTGTATGCATAGTTTACTTTTATTTGATGTTCTCAGAATGATCCTGTCTTCTCTCCATCCTGCATAAAAGGTGGATTAGTCTCCTTCTCGACTATGAGAAAGTCTTTGCACTCCTGATCAAATATAGCAAGCATCGCTCTAGCTTGACAGGGATATACTCCCTGTTAAGCTAATGTATCGCACTTACAGTTTTAAACTATTTATTCTTTCGCTCATAAATTTATTGGTTTAATCTCTAATCTAACGCATAGGTACCTACTGTCAGGGTTCCTTCTGTGGTAACCAGAGATGTCCTCCATCATACTCACCTCTTACAGGAGGAAAAGGATCCTCTCCAGCATCCCTCTTCGTTCTCCAGCGTTTTTCACGCTGGCCGAGATAGACCTGCCCCCTTTTATGACGCGGCACGGGTGCGTCAACTCATGACGCTAATGATGTCACAGCCTGTCGAAATGTTTGAATAAGGACGATGTGGGGGCGAGGCTACCATCCTAATGACCCACAGTATAAAGAGGACTCAGGGGGCAAGGTTCATTGCCCTGTTGTGGTTCATTATTGTTCTCAATAGTGCTTTATCTGTATTATGTATTCTGGTTATTGACTTCGGCTCTGTTTACCAATCTCCATTCTATACTCCTTTGACCCGGCTTTAGTGTTCTCATTTACCCTTATCTCTGTACTCCTTGACCTCGGCTTGACTCTGAGTACTCTTTGTTCTTCTAACGATTGTCCGGCCATTCTGAGGTCCGGTAATAGTTACCTTTTATCTACATTCTGCGTGTTGGATCCCATTCCATTCCATTCCTGACACCTACTAAACAACTTTTTCAGGGTCTACATATTCTAGCATAAATCGGTACCTGTATGTTGCTCCTGATCATGTGAGGATGTGCTGGTAGCTAACTGTAATCTTTATTTCATATAAAGTGAGGCCCCCAAATACTGTGGGTAATATGTTGTGTTTTCCAATATGCGACCATTGATGACTTTTAGTATTTTCATGCTTTTATTTCGCAATTACCATTTGGCTATATATTGATGTCACCACTGTTCAATTCTGTCACTAAGCTTTATGCTTTAATGAAATACATGATTGACAAAAATAAAATCAGTTGGGTGGACATGCCTTTTTCTTGTATAGATCTCCATCACTGCTATTCTATGCTGGTGCTTGGGGCAGTGAATGATAGATATGCAGGATATTATAGATCCACTGTTTCTACAACACAATGGATCCATACTGCATACATGCAATACAAACATGAGAGTGGAAGAGCAAAAAAGGGGTAATGACTATATATGTTTTTGTTTGTAGAATGTGTTTCACACATACCAGCAACTACCACTGATGGAGGAAATGCCTCTAACTGCAATACTAGCTATATTATCTCATAATGAATCTGGATCAGGCCACCCTAATAAAAAATGTATTTACAAGAGATATATAAATTATATCTCTATCCTTCTGAAAGTTGCTTTTTCCATGTATTTAATCTCTGTGCAGAAAGTTAATCCTCATATTTCATATATGTTTAAAAAATTACAAAAATCTCAGATAGCAATGCCACGAGGAAACTGTGACTTGACTGGAAGGTACCTCTGAACTGACCCTGCCCTATAACCATTTTATCTCATCAAATACTACGGACAGTGCTATAGTCTATCATGCGTAGGCTGCTGCCTGCAACCTGGGTACAAGGAATAATAGCTGTTTACTTCTTTTGCATGCCCACAAATCTTTCAAGGTCATTCCTCTCATTAGCCTTTCCAATCTGGTTATGTGTTTTACTTGGAGTGCAAGTGGAGTGATGTAATCAAAAGCATTAGCAAGTAATGACTTAGCAATGGCAAAATCCAATGGCCATTATTCCCAACTTATTCTTCTTGAGCTTTCTGCTGCTTTCGACAATGTTGACCATGCACTTCTCCTCACTCTTCTCAACCCTGACCTCGGTGGCAATGCACTCCTCTGGTTCTCTTTCTACCTCTCTGGTTCCTTCTCTCCTTCTGTATCTTTCTCGGTTGGAATTTCTCAAGGTCCTGTACTGGCACCTCTTTTATTCTCAGTTTACAGGTGAGCTAATATCATACTATCACTCTATGGCTTTCAATATCAACTGTATGATACCCAGATCCTCCTCTAATCTTTCTCCTTATCAGGTGGATCGTGTTATTGACTGCTAATGCTCTGTTTCTGACTGGATGATAGTTCCTAAAACTCAGCTTCTCCAAGGATGAACTCCTTGTATTTAGCCCTCTAAAGCTATGTCTGTCCCTATTTCCCTTTAGGTCAATGGAGCTATCATAATCTCTACCCCAAAGGCATGTTGCCTTGGTGTGGGATTTGTTTCTGACATTTCCTTCACCCGTTACATGAAACGTATCACCAAATCCAGTCATTTTCACTTTAAAAACATTTCTCACGCTCACCGCTTTCTCACCAAGAACATACTTGTCCAGGCTCTTGTTTCCTGCCTTGATTATTAAACTCTGTCAGTTTCTACACTGGCTGTCTGTTTCATTTAAGTTTCAATCCAAAGTTCTCGTCCTTACCTACAAGGTTCTCTATAACTGTGCCCCTGCTTATATCTGCTCCCTCATTAGTAGACATTTTCCAGCCTGTGCTCTTCATTCCAACAGTGACCTGTTACTGTCCTGTTCCCATACCATCACCACAACGCACACCTAAAGGACAACTCTAGGACTGCCACTTCATTATGGAATGCCCATCTTTGCCACACTTAACTCTCCTTGTCTCTGCTATCCTTCAAAAAAGACATCCTCTGCGGTCTCCCAACTTTTGTGCTCCTGCCCCCCAAACACACATCCCATCTTTTCAGGTGCATACAGATTATTTGATTCCCTCACTTCCTTCAGTACCTTTGTTCCTTGCCCTTTTAGACTGTAAGCTTGTTTGGGCAAGGTCAACCTACCTTTGTGTGTTTGTCTTGAAATATAAATAATTTTAATTGCTGACTATAACTGGTTATATAACAAAGCTTATTGAATTTGTAATGCAGTAAGCTGGTGCAAATTTGTCATATATATTATTATTTTTTATTAATTTATATGTGATCTTTTCCAAACAAATAGTTTTTTACTCATTGCTTTTTCGTAAAGTGCACCTGTCATTAAAACAAAATACATGATTATAGAGAGAGTTCCCCATTTATGCATCATACCTGCCACATAGCATGCAAATGTATAAATGTCATTCTATTTTTACTCGTTTTCAGCTGTTATCTTTATGCTGTCTGCATACAAATATATAACGTTGGTGTGTGAGTTTCAGGTGCACACACAAAAAATGCACCATCTGAGATCTCAGGATGCAATGCATAAGACTTAGATGTGTGTGCGTTTTCAGCTTATAAATCAGTATATTTATTTATATTGTTAGAATGCTCCTTTTCTTTTTTTTTGTAAATATGAATTTTATTGACGACAATGCAGATGTTTACAAGCGTGCAGATTTGGTGAGGAGACACGCAGGTCTCACGCATAATGTTATATATCAATGCATCTAGTTTGACATCATGTTCCTACTCCCACAGGGCTCGCATGCCTCGTTTTCATTAGGTCGTGTTTCGGCACGTTTGCCTGCTTCCTCTCATCCCATTCTCCTTTCTGCTGTAATTCCCCCTTCCTGATTTGTGTTCCTGTGCTCAGGGTGTTGTGCATCTTCTGGTGGGGTCGGTAGGATTATCTGGCTATACCCTGGAAAACTCTGGCCCCTAAGTCCCCTGGGTTCCCGTGTTTATTGGAGTCTTGGGGATCGTGGGGGATAGTCGTACCAACCTAGATGTCAGTATTGTGTGTTCCTTTTATGCGTTTATAGTTTTGATATATGTTCGCTGGACCACGTTCCTAGCGATTCGCTAGGTTTCTCCTGAGTCCTGCGGTCTCCCTCTCCACGTCTCTGTCGTCTAAGAGTATGTGTTCGTTATTGCCTCCATCTAGTTTGCAATTTTCCTGGTGGATATTGTTCAAGTAGTATGTAGTGGTAGCATGTGTGGCCTTTTCTAATTGTTGTGTGTTTTGCCTATGTGAGTTCCTTAGAATGCTCCTTTTCAGTCTTAGACTTGAACCCCATTCCCCCTTTGGAAACATAAGCTATCCAAAGTTTTCCCGGTCTTGTCAAAGCAGCCACTTTAACTGCTGTGAGATCATCATTCTGAGGATCTCTGGTCCATTCTCTTCATGTGGTAAACACTGCACTCCCCCAATCAGACACTTTGCATAGAAAAGTATTATCCCAATGCTTCTTTATGAGAAGAATTGTCAGCAGTTGTGTGTGAGGAGACTGAATATAATTTTTTTTTGTTTTTCAAAAATCTTCAATTGGAAATGCTTCTTGTAGCTCACAACCAATATAGATGAATTATTTTTCAAATGTAAACATTGCTGTCTCTAAGGGAGATGTCATAAAAGCTGAGTTTTAGGGACAATTTTCTAGAAAATTTAAGTACAAAAGATGAACTGTTGCTTTCCTGAAAATAACATTATTGAATAAAACATTTATAATCATCTATAACTTGTGTTCATTTTTCTTTTACATGAGATGCCTTGTTTCCTTTTGAATTTATATTAACGATTTAAAAAATAACATTATAATCCAGTTCAGACAAGGCAATGTCAGGGCAAACATTGCAAATGAGGATGAAAAAGTAAAACATTGTTTAATGTCTCCTCTTCTGTCTATGCTTTCTGTATGCTGACTGCCAGGTGCAGCGGACAGAGTTTATAACAATGATTGACAGGGAGCTAAGATGGAGGCGCCCAGTTGAAGGATAAAGCAGTATGTATTTCTACATTTACTTTTATTTATCACACATCACAAACACATATTTATTAAATATATGGAAAAATAAACGTGATATTAAAAATTCTGCAAAGTGACAGTTTCCCTTTAATGCAACTTTCCTGGGTGTTTTACCACATTTTATACATCGCACAGATTCCTTTGAAGAATTTCACAGTACTCTGCTCTCTATCTTATTCAGTCCTTTAGCAGCAATGACCACTTTATCTAGAAATGACTTATCTCTTTTCCTCTTTCACACAGTCATTGCCTTTCAGTTTGGACAGAAGTGATATTTACACTTCTATGTGATTAATGTGGGAGACACTCGTAACACCATAACCACTGAGCTGTAGTGGTTAGGCTTCTTAGTATATATCGCTTCAATGAGAATTGCTTGATCAAGCGAATAGATTCTCATATTGACATGCTAAATATACAAAATGGCATGGAATTAATACGCTTCCACTAATTTTTATTACTGCTCAAATTTTTTTTTTAATCTTTTAACTCATTTGGAAAGTTTTTCCAACAGTGCTAAACAATTTGGAAAACTTATTAAATCAAAGACAATATTAGTAATAACTGACCTTTTAAACAACACAAAACACGTTTTTTTTGGTACTCTAACTGCTGCATGAACATTTACAATATTAGGTACCACATTGTCAAAGACTGAGAGAAACAGCTTCAATCACTAGTGTTTCTAGGTAAATGGGATTTTACATTTGTTATAATAATCCAATTTTATTCATGAGGCTTTGTGTATGTCTCTACTTTATATAAAAGAATAAGTTTAAATATGGCAACAGTGTTGGTAGTATAGTTAATTACAGGAAACACATTTTTGTGGACCAGACAACATGTAAGATGTTACAGATAATACAGCGCTAATTGTTCTCCAGCAGTCAGAATACTTGGCCGAGGACTATGAGTTTTAGTTCATCAACTGGTAGATTGCAACAGTTTGCCAATACCTAATATATATATAACAGAGTATTTATTTTTGAAAATGTAAAGAATTAAAAAGAATCAAAGCTCTTATAGTGCTCTAGTAGATCTTTAACCGGTTTCTCCAAGTACCATAACCACGTCAGTGATTCTGTATGTGCAGTGTTTTACTACGAATGCTCAATGTTGCCAGAAGTCTAACTCCACCTTCTGGCAGCATCATTAGATTGTGAAGAGTTCTGGGCTGGATTAAAGTTAATTCCGACCATAGGTGTTGTCTGTCAGCATGCGCAACAGGCTGGTAAAAGACAACTAATGGTATCATACCCCTCCCCACCCCTGTGCCACTCAAATCATCTCCCTGTAACTTGATCAGCACTGGGACAGAATGACCATTAGATACCTCTTATATGCACTTCAAGCTTTACATTTTAAACATGTTTTAGTTTGAATTTCAAATCTTTCCTCGGGAACCACCAACAGGCCAAAATTCCATGTAATTACTTTAATAGCAAAGGTGACTTAATCAACAACTTGTTCACTTCTATTGACCCTTTCTCTTCTTTGCTCAAAAGCTCCCCTTCCTACCTACATCTACTCTTTGCTTTTTATATCAAATTCTTTTCAAAATGTCATGCAGAGTTCCAGATGATTTATTTTCTCTCCTTTATGCCTGATCTCTGCTCCCAAATCTTTTGGTGTAGTGGTTATACTGCAAAGAATGCCCTGGCACCCTTCAACACAAGCAGTCAAACCGCCTGCTAGGATGTGATCCGTCAGGTACCACTCCCTGCCTTTCTTCATCCTGAAGGAAGCTTGAACTAAGACTGGTAGTGCTTGGAGTGTTCATTTAAAGTACACTGTAGACACTGTAACTTATTCATCCCATTGAAATGGTTAGAAACATAGAATGTGACGACAGATAAGAACCATTCAGCCCATCTAGTCTGCCCAATATTTTGAAATACTTTTAATTAGTCCCTGGCCTTATCTTAAGTCTAGGATAGCCTTATGCCTATCCCACGCATGCTTAATCTCCCTCACTGTGTTAACCTCTACCACTTCAGCTGGAATGCTATTCCATGCATCCACTACCCTCTCAGTAAAATAATACTTCCTGATATTATTTTTAAGCCTTTGCCCCTCTAATTTAAGACTATGTCCTCTTGTTGTGGTAGTTTTTCCTCTTTTAAATATAGTCTCCTCCTTTACTGTGTTGATTCCCTTTATGTATTTAAATGTTTATATCATATTCCCCCTGTCCCGTCTTTCCTCCAAGCTATACACGTTAAGATTCTTTAATTTTTCCTTGTAAGTTTTATCCTGCAATGCATGAACCAGCTTAGTAGCCCTTCTCTGAACTCTTTCTAGAGTATCAATATCCTCCTTAAGATACGGTCTCCAGTACTGCGTACAATACTCCAAGTGAGGTTTCGCCAGTGTTCTGTACAATGGCATGAGCACTTCTCTCTTTCTACTGCTAATAGCTCTCCCTATACAACCAAGCATTCTGCTAGCATTCCTGCGGCTCTATTACATTGTCTTCCTACCTTTAGGTCATCTGAAATAATTATTCCTAAATCCCTTTCCTCAGATGTTGAGGTTAGTAGGGTATCAAATATTCTGTACTCTGCCCTTGAGGTTTTACGTCCAAGGTGCATTATCTTGCACTTATCTACATTAAATGTCAGTTGCCACATCTCTGACCATTTTTCTAGTTTGCCTAAATCATTTGCCATTTGGCTTATCCCCCCTGGAACATCAACCTTGTTACATATCTTAGTATCATCAGCAAAAAGACATACCTTACCATCAAGACCTTCTGCAATATTACTAATAAAAATATTAAAGAGAATGGGTCCAAGTACAGATCCCTGAGGTACCCAACTGGTAACTAGACCTTGCTTCGAATATACTCCGTTGACAATAACCATCTGTTGCCTGTCATTTAGCCACTGCCTTACCCATTCAACAATATTGGAATCCAAACTTAAAGATTGCAGTTTATTGATAAGCCTTCTATGTGGAACAGTGTCAAAAGCCTTACTGAAATCTAGGTAAGCAATGTCTACTGCACCACCCTGATCTATTATTTTAGTAACCCAATCAAAAAAAACAATACGATTAGTTTGGCATGATCTCCCTGAAGTAAACCCATGTTGTTACTGATCCTGAAATCCATGTGCTTTTAGATGTTCAACAATCCTATCCTTTAACATAGTTTCAATCACTTTCCCCCACTACTGAAGGAAGGCTTACTGGCCTATAGTTGCCCGACTCCTCCCTATTACCTTTCTTGTAAATGGGCACAACATTCGCTAACTTCCAATCTTCTGGGACTACTCCTGTTAACAATGATTGGTTAAATAAATCTGTTAATGGTTTTGCTAGTACACCACTAAGCTCTTTTTAATAGCTTTGGGTGTATTCCATCAGGCCCCATTGACTTATTTGTTTTTACTTTTGACAGTTGAAATAGAACTCTTCCTCTGTAAACCCACATGTAATGGGTATAGTGTCTCATGTCCCCTGGCGCTGTCTTTCCATGCAACACTAAATTGTTTTAAACGTTTAAATGCTAAAGTCTGCAAACGCCCATCGCCTCTGTGCCAGGGGACTCCAGGCACTATAAACAATTAAATGAGATGATATGATATGGACATACAGAGCATAAAGTATCCATTTAATGAGTATAGGTTCCTGTAACATTATATGAACACAAACTTACTCCAACTAACTCTGAGGTTTTTGCAAGTTGCCAATGTATATTTTATTACAATGTATACTGTACTGTTACTGTATTATAAGTTATCTGTTGATGACTGTATTTTTTGCTTATCTATGCGAAGTGCTTTGGATCAGGGCACTTTGTAACACTTATAAAAGACAAGTAAGATAACATTCTGATTGAAAATTATACTATATCAATGTAAACAGTTAAAAAAATGAAGAGCCTGATTTTTTTTTCTAAAATAATAATATTATTATCACTTATAAGCAAACAGTTTATATTTTATTCATCTACTACCAAATAAAACTAAAAACAATTTCAAAATTGTCCATGCAACTAAAGCTATATAAGGCTGGCATTTGTTATTGGCATTCCTTCTACATACTGATTTTGTGATGTAGCATGGGCTGATAATGAGCAGGCTGTAACCAGACAAATGACAGTAACAGGTAATAGCCTTCCTGCATTTACAATCATACCTTTCTCCTGCCACTTACTGCTCAAATACCAGATGCTAAAAACAGCCTGGAGCCAGCCACAAGTCCTCTCGTTCTTTGATTATATTTTATATGTTGCATCCAATATCCTCCACCCTGCAAAGTCACTGTAAATATCTTTTTTGCCTAGTAAAAGGTCGGCAGACTATGGACTTAACAGGCAATTTCAGACACTAACTAGGAGTCTATGGTAGCAAATTAAAGGCTGTGCTATGCATGACGATAATCAGACTATCTGACTATCAAATCTTTGTCCTCCCATCCAGCATTTAAAGCGTTAATATAACATAGCCCAAAGGCCAGGTGAAGCCATAGGTCAGGGGTCAAACACTACCCTGCCCCTAAGCACCTTAATAAATAGTGACCTGCTTTCCCAGCCAGTCCCTGACTGTGATGTCTGTGTTATTAAACACAATCATCCACATCCTTTAACCATGTATTGTATGAGCAAGAGGGAAAGGTGCTGCACTGACATTTAAATGGGTGATTTCTTGGTCCAAATATTCAAAAATACAATGTAGTATAATGCACAGATTGTACGTGTACATAAAGATAATGTACAGATCTTTTCACATACACACACAACACACATACCACATACACACACAACACACTCCACATACACACACACACACACAACACAGCACACACAGCACACACACAGCATACACACAATACACAGGACACACACAGCATACACACAATACACAGCACATATACAACACACAGCACACACACACACACAATGGCAAGATATCACAGAGTGAGGTCCTGGTGGGAGCACTCACTCACAAGGAGAGTCAGCACTCACATGTCCTTGGCTGGCAAGTTCTTCCCTTCCACAATTCGAATGAAGAGGGAGCTCCTCCTGGCCATGGCTGGGCAGAGCAGGGAGACAGAGGCGGCTGGGATGGCAGAAGCCTGTTCCTGGTCCGGGCTGTCTGTCCGGGAGCTCTCAGTGTTTGGCAGAGCAGGTACTCCTGGCTGGGAATAAAAACAACGATCAGATCGCGACCAGTAACTGGGGAGACCTCGGAGGGAGGGACCAACAAAGTGGAGAGAGACTGTCAGCAGTCAAAGTACCCCCACCTCCAACCCTCTCCGTGTGTTTAAACGGAAGGGGGGTGGGGGTATTGTTCTTATTAAGGTAACGATTCCAGTCTAAGGACAGCCTGCTTTTCATTACTTCATGTTACACACTCATGTAAAAATCATGAGATGCTCACTGTGATCTGGAATGGCAAATGTAAAATCATAACTGGTAATATATGATAAAGTGTGCCTGATATAACACCCATTTTTCTGTCTGTCTGTCTGTCTGTCTCTAATCATAGATATGTCTGCATTTTGCTTCACCTGATCTGCCTGTTCATCATCCATCGGCCATCCTACCTTTTTTCCATTCCTCCCTTTATCCTGTCTCCATCATCAAGTAAAGGATAAATGCTTGTCTTACTGACCCATAACTAAAAGCAATTTGCAAATGTTTATAATTCAAATATCCCTCCATATCAACAATATCAATATCTTCAGTCACCTTCTTCAATTTGACTACACTGTCTAGGCATGGAAAATATCTGAGGCTAGTTAACCCAAAAACAAAATTAGACAACCCCTACCCAAAGTCCAACCCCTGTCTCCTCTCACACTCTACTCTGAGGTTATCTCCATCAGCCCATGTTTCTAAAGGTAAAATAAACTCTTGTCTCTATCTCATGATCACACATGTTCCATGATAAACCATACCATAACTTTACATGGCTTTTTATTTCATATTCCAAGCAATAATTCATACATTATGCCATCAAATGTTCTATCCACCAATCAATGACCCATAGTCCATCCCAAGATTCACATACCATGTCATTTTGTATGAATTAACTGTGAGTGTGTGTATGAATCAGTGTTAATTTTGGCAGCAAATTGCAATTTAGTTTTAGTCATAGTCTTTTGACTAAAAAGCCGTTTTAGTTTTAGTCGTATTTTGGTCATCTGAATTATTTTAGTTTTAGTCTAGTTTTAGTCGACTACAATCTTTCTAAAAATGTTAGTCGACAAAATTAACACTGGTATGAATAAGGGGAAATATTTGTATGTATGTGTCTGTGTGTGTGGATGCAGATAATCTTGTGTTTTGTGCTATATATGTGTGGCATTTCAGTGGATGAAGAGGGTATTAGTGTGGAATATCTGTGCACATAAGAGTCTGAAAGCATTTTCTTTCTTTACCAGTTTCCCAATTTCTTATACAGCATTTTCTTTCCCTATTCCTCACTTGTGCCTCTGTCCACTGACCAACATCTCTCATTCCAATTACTCAATTTCTCCACTCTCACCAACCTCCCTTTAACCTTTACAACTTCATTGTATCTCGCTCACTTTTCATGTCCTTTATGTTTTTGTGCCCTATCCCTTGTTTCTCCTCTTACATTCCTTCAGGTTTGGGTAAAGGGTTCTTTTGACTCCAAACTCTTTGACCAGGAGCCAGATGTAGATAATCTGGTGTTGAGCTGCTCTCCTTGTCTGGTCTTCTCCGGATTCTCAGCCGGGAGCACACAGCATTTTATAGATACAGACAACGGAGCATGATTAGCATCATAATATCACATTTCCATTTACGCCAATCTGGCCAAAGAGATTCAGGAGTAGAGGTCCCACCTGTATGAAAGACATCTTGACTATATGCTATTGCAAGCCTAACCATTTAGCTCAGATAAGAATAAATGACACCCACAGTGTACATCCAATAAGTCTGATATACCACTTATTACAGGTATCCAAAATATGCATCATATCTGAAAGAAAGAATAGAGATACATAGTGTTTTCTGTAAAACATCAATATCTAAATAAATAAATTGTAATGAATCAAACTTACAAAAAGAGAGCCGTACCAGGCTCTCTATAAAAGGCTTGAGGGTGCCTGTATAGTATAATGATATGACCCCAACCAGGAACTCGAGAGGACACACAAAAATAGGTGTATAGCACATAAAATCAGACTTATTAAATACAAAAAAATTATATTAAAATAATATATGGAACTATAAGGACATAAATACATAAGGCAGCATTGAATAAAAATTACTCAGAGTTCAGTGCTCTGAGCACTGGGGAAGGCCCCATCTGGGCTTGAAACGCGTTTACCTATTGACTGGAAGGACTAGATTTTGGGACTCATTGGAGGTGTTTGTTTTTACCA
Source organism: Pelobates cultripes (assembly GCA_933207985.1). Lineage (NCBI taxonomy): Eukaryota > Metazoa > Chordata > Amphibia > Anura > Pelobatidae > Pelobates > Pelobates cultripes. Next base: position 217,739,929 of record OW240912.1, on the reverse strand, counting down.
TAGATTTTACACTGCTTTATTTGCCCATTTTTGTCTTCAAATATGATTTTTATACAATACTGCCATATGTATTTATGTCCCTTTGTGAGGAATTGACTCTGCTGGGTTTCAAACCCTGGTTTACATGGTGCTAAACCTCTTCCTTTCCAGTACACCAGCCTGCCTTTTGCAAATGTACCTGAGATCTGATACCATTGCTTGTAGAGTCAAGGTTATCAGTGACAACTCTCTTCAGCTGTGTCTGGTCAGGTGTCTGGTTCTTGGCCTATAAAAGCAACTTCATGTCTCTGTACCTTTGCCAGATTATTGTGGTTCCTGTACTCTCTAATCAAGCGTGTTCCTGTTTCTACTTCCTGTTGCTGAATTTGGACTGTTTTGACTTTGCTGCTTCTCCTTCCCACTGACCTCGGCTTGCCTCACTACGATTATCATCTTTCTGTTCCAGTCTCCCATCTCTGCTTAAGACCAGAAGGCCACTCAAGGCTCAGGGGCTCAACCACCTGGGTAACGAGTGGCTACCTCTGGCAGAAAACATTGCTGATCTGGCTACTGGACTCCAAAACTTTGTAACATCAATATCATTACAGAATAATCTGGCCCATTCATGGAGACCGTCGGATCAGATTCTGCATTGGCCCAGCAGGTTGCTTTTAATGCAAGAACTATGCAGACCCAGGCACAGACCATTCAAGTGCTGCAGGATCAGGTAGCTGAACTGCAAAATGAAGTTCGATCAATGCATAGTGAGCTTACCAGCTACAGGGCACATGATGTTGCGGCTGCTGCTACTACTACTGTTACACCTGCACAAGATGCCCGCTTGCCTCTACCAGAAAAATTTGGAGGAGACCGCAAAAAATTCAGGGGTTTCCTAAATCAATGCCGTTTGCATTTCATGATGTTACCTAACCGTTTTCCATCTGAAAGAGAGAAGGTGGGATTTATTTTTTCCCTCTTCAAAGATGAAGCCCTGGCCTGGGGCTCCCCTTTTCTGGAACAGGACAGTCCAGTCCTGGGAAATTTAAAAGACTTTCTTGAGGCCATGTGCCTAGTTTTTGATGATCCCAATCGCTGTGCTACAGCAGAAGCCACTCTCCTTCATTTACATCAAGGGAGGCGCTCTGTGGCTGAATATGCTGCTGAATTCAGACAGTGGGTTACTGATACTACTTGGAACCAATCAGCCCAGAGGTTCCACTTCAGAAGGGGTCTCTCAGAAGCTATAAAAGATGAGCTAGCTCGTGTTGATCTTCCTGTTGAGTTTGATGCATTTGTGCGGTTGGCTATCCGTATTGATCGGAGACTTTCAGAAAGAAGATTGGAAAGACAGGGCTCTTTTAAACCAAGTGCTACTCCTACTTTCTATTCAAGAATTTCTACTCCGACCCCACAAACACCTACAGACGCTGAACCTGAGGCTATGCAGGTAGATCTAATACGAGGGCCATTATCCAATGAAGAAAAACAGTGGCGATGCACTCACAACTTATGCCTGTATTGTGGTAGTGCAGGGCATTATGCCATCAATTGCCCTAACAAGTCTAAAAGAACAATAGCTATGACTGCTGAGGATGCACAGATTCAACACCAATCCCAGATTTCAGACCAACTTGATTCTGTCACACAACCCTTGTTTTCTCTGGCTCAGGGTGAAGAAGGTATGATGACTCAACATCCTCATTTGGTGGTGCCTATCACTTTGCAATATGGTGATAATAAAATTTCAACTACAGCTATGATAGATTCCGGAGCAGGCGGAAACTTTATGGACATTAAATTTGCAGCAGGAAATAAAATTCAGTCTATCCCTAAATCTTCACCTGTGTTAATGGAAACAGTAGACGGTTCTCCACTTACGTCAGGCCCGGTTACACATGAGACTGTGCCCTTAAAATTGATTCTGGAAGTGAATCACCATGAGTCTATATCTTTCCACCTAATTTCCTCAACACAGTTTCCAGTGATTTTGGGTATACCCTGGCTTGCTCTGCATAACCCACAGATTGATTGGAAGACTAGAACTTTGTCCTTTCCTTCAGAACACTGCTTAATGAATTGTCAACCCTCTAAGGCGACACCTGTTACCACAACAATTAATGAAATGGTTGCTACAAACTTAACTAAGCTTCCGCTACAATATCGGGATTTTGCAGATGTCTGTGATAAGAAGAATGCTGATCAGCTTCCACCTCACAGGCCTTATGATTGCCCCATAGAGCTGCTACCTGGAGCTGCTATCCCATTTGGCCGTATATACTCCCTTTCTGAGCCTGAATTGAAAGCACTTCGTGAATACATACAAGAAAATCTTGCCAAAGGCTTTATTCGACCATCCACTTCTCCAGCAGGAGCTCCTATATTCTTTGTAGAAAAGAAAGATGGCAGTCTACGGCCATGTGTCGATTACAGGGACATTAATAAAATCACTGTTAAAAACCGTTATCCCTTGCCTCTCATTCCTGAACTTCTGGAGAGACTTCGTTCAGCTAAAATATTTACGAAGCTTGATCTACGGGGGGCATATAATCTGGTTCGCATAAGACCAAATGATGAATGGAAAACAGCTTTCAGAACCAGGTACGGACATTACGAATATCTAGTAATGCCATTTGGGCTTTGTAATGCCCCTGCAACTTTTCAGCATCTAATCAATGATGTACTACGGGATCTCCTGGATCAGTTTGTTGTGGCATATTTGGATGATATCCTGATATTTTCTGATAATCTTGAAAATCACAGAAAACAGGTCTGCATTGTTCTTGAGCGCCTTCGTACCCACCACCTATACATTAAACTGGAAAAATGTGAGTTTGAACAAACAGAAATTCAGTTCCTGGGGTATGTAATAACTCCTAAAGGTTTAAGTATGGACGCAAGTAAAATTAAAGCTGTGCTGGACTGGCCCATCCCCAAGAATGAAAAAGATATACAGAGATTTGTGGGGTTTGCCAATTTTTACAGGCATTTCATTAAGAATTTCTCTGCCGTTATTACACCAATCACTGAACTTACACGTAAAGGGACTCCTTTTCAGTGGTCCAATAAGGCTGACACTGCATTTTCCAGATTAAAGACTCTGTTTACATCTGCCCCTATCTTGGTACATCCTCAGCCAGAATTGCCATTTACTGTAGAGGTAGATGCTTCTGATTCAGCTGTTGGGGCTATACTGTCTCAAAGGACTGGTCCTAAGATGTTGTTACATCCATGTGCCTTCTATTCCCGCCAGATGTTACCAGCAGAAAGAAATTATGACATAGGGAATAAAGAACTTTTGGCTATAAAAGCTGCCTTCACCGAATGGAGACATCTCTTGGAGGGAGCCACCCATCCAATTACTGTCCTCACAGATCACAAAAATCTGGAATGTATCCAATCCGCTAAGAGACTGTCAGCCAGACAAGCACGCTGGTCCCTATTTTTCTCAAGGTTTAATTTTTTTATTTCATACCGCCCTGGTTCCAGAAATGGCAAGGCGGATGCCTTGTCTAGGATAGCTGACCCCCTCCATACTACAGTAACCAAGGCCACCATCTTGCCGGAGAGCAGATTTTTAGGAGTTACCTTTCCTTCTGATCTAATGTCTCGCATTAAAAAGGGCTACTCTAAAGATCCAGTTTTTCGTGATCCTCCTCGTGATCTTCATATGACCATGCTTAATGGGTTTTGGATTTTTCAACAACGTCTGTTTGTTCCAGAATCAGTGCGACTGGACGTTTTACGCCTCTACCATGACTCTAAACCAGCAGGTCATCCAGGAATCCGAAAGACACAAGAACTACTTACCCGATCCTTTTGGTGGCCTAAATATTATGAGGATGTTAAGAAGTATGTGTCCTCTTGTGATGTATGTGCCAGACATAAGACTCCTCGCTCATCCCCTGTTGGCTTGCTTCAGCCTCTTCCGATTCTTCATCGTCCCTGGG